>OY992537.1:21085910-21564365 GCA_963921195.1 Pegoplata infirma | reverse complement strand
ACAAATTACAGTTTGGGTAATTTTTTTAAATGTACTAATTTGGTACATTTTATGAAAATGTACAATTTTGGTGCTTTTTATGAAAAAATTTACTATCTTGGTATATATTTACTTTTGTTTAAAAGTACTATTTTAGTACTTTTATGAAAAAAATACTTTTTTGGTACTTTTTGTTCATAATAAATATTTGGGTACTTTTTATAACAAATTACTAATTCTGTACTTTTTATAAAAAAGTACTAATTTGGTACTTTTTGTAAAAAATACAATTAATTGAAAGAAAAAGTGACAATATAGCATTTTTGTACTTATTAATAAGAACAATTTTTAATAAAATAATAACTTCTTTTTAAATATCCAAAAAATATTATTTTTAAAAAAGTACCAAAATAGTACTTTTAAAAAAGGACCAAAATAGTACTATTTAAAAAAGTACCAAAATTTTAATTTTTTTTTTTTGGTGGAAAAATCTAAAATAATCTTTATTGGTTCTCTTATTAAAAAATTTTATGGTACTTTTTATTAAAAAGTTCTATTTTGGCACCTTTTATCATAATTTCATTTGTGTTTGCTAAAAAAAATTACATGTGTAATTTTGAATGCATCTATGTGTAATTTAAAATTTCTATAGTATGGCAACACTACCACTACCAACAGTATAACTAGTATTTGCAGGACATGACCACAACTGGACATACCAAATAAGTGTATTAATTTGCTTGAGTAGAAGTGGATTTATAGCCCCAGCAGCCGTTTCTGTTCAATGTATTGTTTTATATTTTTTTTTTTTTTTTTTTTTTTTATTATTGAACACTCTTTTCGTTCCTGTTTTTTTACAACTGCGTCAGTTTCTTTTAAGGATTATTTTAGCTTTCTACCACATAAAATAATAAAAAAAAGGATACAACATTTCGTGCTACTCCTGAGCCATATAATATTTGTAAAAGTATTTCATGACATGCACAAAGTGTAATTTTTTCTTTTTTATTAAATAGATAATCAAGCAAAACAGAAGGTAGATTTCTTTTAATTTAGTTTACGATGCACATCAGATTGTTTGGATCATAAAATGATTAATCTAATTAGTAAAATAACAAAATTAAAAAAAAAAAAAAATAGCAACATGGTAGTTAGTTGATGAAAGAACTTACGCACCGCCTTACAGTGGGACAAATTAAATACTTTGAAAAAATATAAAGAGTCATTTTTTAAAAGAGCATTATAAAGGACTTTAAGCTTCTTCTAGCTAAAAAAAAATCAATATTAATCCAAAAAAAATATTGGACCTGTAGGGCAATGTCTTTGGGTTCCATTTTTGACTTGAAAATGGGAAATTTCCAAACATTTTGATATCAATTTTTTTTTTGTCATAAATATAAGTATATATTTAGACATTACTGAAAAAGTGTTTTTATGAAAAATATTTTTTCTTTTGGTCCTAAAAAAACTTTTTTCAATTTTTTTTCAAAAATAACTTATTTTTTTAATTAGTTTCGAACGACTTAAACAAAATTTAACACATTTTTTCACTTTGTTCGGAACTTTCAAATTTTTAAGTCAAAAAAGGATCCCAAAGACATTGATCTACAGATCCCATATTTTTTTTTTGTGTAAACGCTGACCCTTGATGGCAACTTTTCGACCCCAATGATTTTAAAATTCAAAAAAAAGTAAAATATGCTCCACCCTAGGGACCAACATAATGGTATTAAATTTTTTTTGAGAATAACAAAAAGTGGCATTTGGCCGGTTAGTACCAGTGTCCCCCTGTGCAGTGTTTGGTACTACCTTTACCATATTTGCCATGATGTAACTCAATGAAATCTAAGTGAATTTTTAAGTATCACGTAGAAGTTAAAGGTGGAGTTAAATTATATATTTTCATTAGAAAATCTACAAATAAATGCGTTTTCTTCTACTTCTTAGTTTATGATATTTTCGCTACCATGCACGAAGCCATGTTGCTAAGACAAGGGTTACACTAGCCAGCAAAGCATCGAATTTCATTAAAAAAAATACAAATGTCAATAAACGACTTCATAGTATTTATGAAAATTCATAAAAATTTATTAACTTTTTCATAATACTATTAAATTTTTTTACAGTATTTATGAAAAAATTTTTTCATAAATACTATGAAAAAATTCAAAAATTTAATGAAAAAGTTCATAATTTGTTTATGTATTTGTTCATATATACTATGAATTTCGATCATTGACAATTTTTTTTTAAACTAGATTGTGAGTGTAATCTCGTGGCTTTCATGAAGATTCGCAATTTTGCAAAATATCAGGAAGTAAAAAAATAAATCACAAAAATTCAAATTATTAAAGATTTTGCAAAAAAAATTAGGCAAAAAAAAAAGACTTTGTTACGGGGTGTCTCATATAACTATAATTTTTCCCAAACGAAGTTTTGGAAAAATGCAGAGTTTGAAATTTGTCTGAAGTTTCGCTATGCATAAAATATGCAGAATTTTCAATGTGTAATTTCAAACACCAAAAATTAAAAAATAAATAAGAAAGAAAATTATAGTCGGTCAAGACCGCCATATAATACCCTACACTAGAGTTTCCCGGAAAATGGGTCCCAAATTCAAACATGGACTGATTAGATCTATATTTTGTCAAATCTTTAATAAGTGTAAAAAACACTCTTAAATCAATTTTGAGTGAAATAGGCTTCCTTCTGTTGACAAAATACCGCTATAACTGAACATCGGGCAACATTTTCAAATGGGGCGGGCCTAAGTCCAAAAATGGTTCGATGATAATCAGATTTCATAAAGTTTTTAATGTATGCGTTTAACATACACAAACAGAATTTTAATTAAATATTTTCTATTTTCATGAAATTTGAGAGATTTATGAGAAAATCGGGAAGGTGGTTTGTGTGGGGGCTACAAGAAGAACTGGCCCGATTTCTTTAAAATTCGGAATGGCGATTTGTGTGGATGAAACATGATTTCCTGCTAAATTTCGAAAATATACCTATTAAAATGCGGTTAGCGGTTATAAGAGTCATTTTAGCCAAAACTACAGAGGACCTTTGGGGGCTAGGTATAAATATGGGGCAAAAAAGGCTTAAGTTTCAAATTTCAAGTCAATTGATTTAAAATTGTGACCATTATCGTGTTTACACCGTTTACATGGACAGACAGACGGACGGACGGACAGACGAACGGACGGAAGTTCGGACTGACGAACATCGCTAAATCGACTCAAAAAGTGATTCTAAGTCGATCGGTGCTTAAAAGTGGGTCTACGTGCTTAAAAGTGGGTCTAGGACCATTATTTCGGGTAGTTACAAACATCATCACAAACTCATTATACCCTGCACCACAGTGCAACATCAGCACAAATCATAGTGAAGAATAAAATGAAAACGTCAACTCCAACTCACAAGGGGAGTCTTCCTAATGTCACCCGCGGATCTTGGTGGAATTCGTTTTATTTTGTAGATCAGGAAAAATAAAAATTTTTCTATAGAAAAACTGTCTCCAGAATCTGAGACTTTTTCTGTAGAAAAACTGTCTCAGAATCTGAGATTTTTTCTATAGAAAAACTGTCTCAGAATCTAAGACTTTTTCTTTAGAAAAACTGTCTCAAAATCTGAGACTTTTTCTATAGAAAACTGACTCAGAATATGAGACTTTTTCTATAGAAAAACTGTCTCAGAATCTGAGGCTTTTTCTATAGAAAAACTGTCTTAGAATCTGAGAGTTTTTCTATAGAAAAACTGTCTCAGAATCTGAGACTTCTTCTATAGAAAAACTGTCTCAGAATCAGAGACTTTTTCTATAGAAAAACTGTTTCAGAATCTGAGACTTTTTCTATAGAAAAATTGTCTCAGAATCTGAGACTTTTTCTATAGAAAAATTGTCTCAGAATCTGAGACTTTTTCTATAGAAAAATTGTCTCAGAATCTGAGACTTTTTCTATAGAAAAATTGTCTCAGAATCTGAGACTTTTTCTATAGAAAAATTGTCTCAGAATCTGAGACTTTTTCTATAGAAAAATTGTCTCAGAATCTGAGACTTTTTCTATAGAAAAATTGTCTCAGAATCTGAGACTTTTTCTATAGAAAAATTGTCTCAGAATCTGAGACTTTTTCTATAGAAAAATTGTCTCAGAATCTGAGGCTTTTTCTATAGAAAAATTGTCTCAGAATCCGAGACTTTTTCTATAGAAAAATTGTCTCAGAATCTAAGACTTTTTCTATAGAAAAATTGTCTCAGAATCTGAGACTTTTCTATAGAAAAATTGTCTCAGAATCTGAGACTTTTTCTATAGAAAAATTGTCTTAGAATCTGAGACTTTTTCTATAGAAAAATTGTCTGAGAATCTGAGACTTTTTCTATAGAAAAATTGTCTCAGAATCTGAGACTTTTTCTATAGAAAAACTGTCTCAGAATCTGAGACTTTTTCTATAGAAAAACTGTCTCAGAATCTGAGACTTTTTCTATAGAAAAACTGTCTCAGAATCTGAGACTTTTTCTATAGAAAAACTGTCTCAGAATCTGAGACTTTTTCTATAGAAAAACTGTCTCAGAATCTGAGACTTTTTCTATAGAAAAACTGTCTCAGAATCTGAGACTTTTTCTATAGAAAAACTGTCTCAGAATCTGAGACTTTTTCTATAGAAAAACTGTCTCAGAATCTGAGACTTTTTCTATAGAAAAACTGTCTCAGAATCTGAGACTTTTTCTATAGAAAAACTGTCTCAGAATCTGAGACTTTTTCTATAGAAAAACTGTCTCAGAATCTGAGACTTTTTCTATAGAAAAACTGTCTCAGAATCTGAGACTTTTTCTATAGAAAAACTGTCTCAGAATCTGAGACTTTTTCTATAGAAAAACTGTCTCAGAATCTGAGACTTTTTCTATAGAAAAACTGTCTCAGAATCTGAGACTTTTTCTATAGAAAAACTGTCTCAGAATCTGAGACTTTTTCTATAGAAAAACTGTCTCAGAATCTGAGACTTTTTCTATAGAAAAACTGTCTCAGAATCTGAGACTTTTTCTATAGAAAAACTGTCTCAGAATCTGAGACTTTTTCTATAGAAAAACTGTCTCAGAATCTGAGACTTTTTCTATAGAAAAACTGTTTCAGAATCTGAGACTTTTTCTATAGAAAAACTGTCTCAGAATCTGAGACTTTTTCAATAGAAAAACTGTCTCAGAATCTGAGACTTTTTCAATAGAAAAACTGTTCAAAATCTTATAACTTTTAAGCCAGTGTAAACGTTATAAAAAGATCCATTTTCTTAAAAGTACAAAAGTGTGTGTTTCTGTGTATAAAATAATTCTGTCTGTGAGTTATTCGTATTTTGTTGAGGATAATTGCAGGATTATGATGGGGATTACGTTAAGTAAATTGAAACCTTCATTTTAGTAATTTATTTTTGTGCAAATAATGAAACAACACACACAACTCACAAAACCATTTACAAAACTACTTTTACAAATACACAAAAGCCAACGTAAAAACTAATTTACATTTTAAATCGTTAAGGTGTGATTTTCTCACTTAAAACTTCCTTTTCATTTATAATTTCAATATTTTTTTTTATTTTTAATTTATTGTTTTGTATCTCTCTGAGCTGTTTTGTTTATTTATGTAAATTTTCTTGTTTAATTCATTCAACGAAATGATTTAGTTTTTGACAAATGCTACTGTTAAATAAGAAGTTTTTTTTTTCTGTAATAGTCACATATTGAGTTTTACTTTGAGTTCGGGGTACTTTTTGATTTCAAATGTATCACCATCCTTAGCATCCCGAGTAAAAATGAATACATATAATTTTACATTATTTGATGTATGTATATGGGGCATTCCATGCCAAATCACTCACTTTTAGGCCCGACCCCCTTCGATTAATTTTATTTTTGGATATGTTTTAGTACGTATTAAATGCAACTTGCAGCCAAATTTTCAGCCTTTTATACCAAGGTGGTGTTGAGTAATCAATTTTTCAAAATGGCGATTTTTTCCAAAAAATGAAAAAATTTAAATTTTCAATCAATTTTGACCAGTAAAAAATATAGATATTTTAAAAAAAGTTGGACAGCGTTTTGTTGGTATTTAAATGTAGTTTTAGAAAAAAAATGTGAAAAAATTATTCGAAGTAATTATCACTTATTTTTTGACGTTTAAAAATTAAAATCGACTTTTTTAAAAAGTCCGAAACCTTCGATTTTTTTGTAAAAAACTAAAAGAATTCTACTCTAAATTATGCAACTTTTAAGCCATAACTCGAGATGTGATCACAATTCTTTCTATTTTTTTTTTTAATTTTTAAAATTGCACCTTTTATGTTTTGGCTCTGATTTATTTTATATGGAGCTCCAAAAAAAAAAAAAATGGTAGATACTGACCCTAACTTACCCTAAATATATTCATTTGGAGGTAAATATACGTCTCACAAAAATTTGGGACGATCGGACATGTGTAAGGCGCTTAGCATGGCCCTTGAAGTTTAAAAAACGGATTACAAGGAAAAATATGATTTTTTTCTGTTTTCGCAATTTCTTTGGTATTTTAAATTAAGTTTTAATTCAAGTGATTACAGAATTATGATGTGGAGTAAAATGCCTTTCTAATAAGGTACTAAAAACTAAAATCGGTTGAAAATCAGCCAAGTTATTACAACTTCCCCAGGCATCTAGCGTGTGCCATACAACTTGATTAAAAAATACGAGGCCCTTTTTTTAAATTTATTGAAATTTTCTACTGTAATAACATTTTTTCATTATTCATGTTTCAGTGTAATATTTTTTTGACTTTTCCAAATTTTAAAACAAAAAAAATATTTTTTTTTTTAAAATAGAGATTTCAAAAGGGTGTGGAAAATGCAGGCATTTTTAGCACTAATTTAAAAAATGTTAGCAAAACACAATATGAAAAATACTTGTCATCTAATAACATTTGAACTTGAAGAATAAAAAAATGTTATTACAGTAGAAAATTTCAATGAATTTCAAAAATCGGATTGTATTGATTAATCAAGTTGTCTGCCACACGTTAGATGCCTGGGGAAGTTGTAATAACTTGGCTGATTTTAAACCGATTTCGGTTTTTATGACCTTAATAGAGAGACATTTTACTCTACATTTCAATTCTGTAACCATTTGAATTCAAAATTAATTAAAATACCAAAAAAATTAAGAAAACAGAAAAAAATGCATATTTTCCCTTGTAATCCGATTTTCAAACTTCAAAGCCGATGCGGCACGCCTTACCCATGTCCGATCATCCTAAAATTTTCTGAGACGTATTTTTACACCCAAGTTAATATATCTAGGGGAAGTTACGGTCAATATTTACCAAATTATTTTTTTTGGAGCACCATATAAAATAAACCAGAGTCAAAAAAAAAAAAGTGCAATTTTCAAAATTTGAATAAAAATAGAACGAATTACGATCACATCTCGAATTATGACTTAAAAGTTGCGTAATTTAGAGTAGAATTTTTTGACATTTTTTAAAAAAAATCGAAGGTTTCGGACTTTTTCAAAAAGTCGATTTTAATTTTTATACGATAAAAAACAAGTGATAATTACTTCGAATAATTTTTCATATTTTTTTTCTAAAACTACATTTAACTACCAACAAAATGTTGTCCATCTTTTTTTAATATATCTATATTTTTTACTGGTCAAAATTGATTGAAAATTTAAATTTTTTCATTTTTTGGAAAAAATCGCCATTTTGAAAAATTGATTACTCAACACCACCTTGGTATAAAAGGCTGAAAAGTTTGGCTGGAAGTTGCATTTAATACGTACTAAAACATATCCAAAAATAAAATTAATCGAAGGGGGTCGGGCCTAAAAGTGAGTGATTTGGCATGGAATGCCCCATATACACACAGAAAACAAATTTGCTAATTTCCAACTGAAGTTTAGTTGTTGCAACAAAAATTCGGTTCATGCATTTGTATTAAGGTAAAAACAACTAAATATCGGTAGTTACAACTAAATTTTGTTAATACAACTGTAGTTTAATTAAAACAACTCAAAAATTGGTCTGCCACAGCAAAATTTAGTAGCAGCAACCGAATTTTGAGTTGCTACAACTGAATAATTCAGTTGGAAATTTATTTTTCTCTGTGTATAGCCATATAAAATAATATGTTTTCATATCAAACAAAGTACATAATTATATCTCGCATTGAGTTTTTCCAAATTTTTTAAATGGAGTTATATAAAATTACATCTAATGATAACCATATTAATATATAAATACATGTGGGAGACATAATCATATGTGACACATATAACTTAATCTGATTGCATACATATTTATATGTGACTTAACATCAAATAACGTATACGAGCATATTTAAAAAAAATCCAATATCATTATATATATAATTATATATGACTTACAAGAAACCATTTAAAATTATATATGACTTACAAGAAACCATTTAAAACTATATATGGTTCCATCTTAAAAAACGAAAATTTTTTTTTTCAAATATAATTATATATGGTCGCACATATAACTCTATATACAGTTATATAAAACTATACATGGCATCAAACATTTATTTTTTTAATATTATCAAAGATATAATTATAAATGGCTTATGAGATACCGTATATAGTTTTATAAGGTACCATATAAATAAAAATTTTTTTAAACTCTATATATAATTTTAAATGGTGGCACATGTAACGCCATATAAAATGTTATACAATTGTATAAGGTAAAAAATATTTTTTCTTTCACAATATTTTATATATAATTATGCATACTTTTATATGACAGTATTTCAATATTTTTTTTTTAATGTTGCATCATATATATTTTTATTTAAGTATACAAGAGAGCTTGTATAATTATATATGATTCTCAAAGCACCTAAAATCGGTCAAAAAAAAATATATATAAATTCTATAAATTTTTAAATAGAAAAAAAAATCTGTTTAATCCATTGTATTTTAAAACTTAAAAAAATGTATATTGGATTTTAAAAGTTAAATGTTTAAAAAATGCATATTACTTAAATAGTTGTGTGTAACTTTATATAAGATCATATAAGATAATATATGATGCTTGGGGACCCCGAGTTCGACCCAGAAAAAAAATGTTTTTTTTTTTTTAATTTTTTAAAAAAGAAAATATGTTTTTAAAGCTTTTTGTTTTTTCTAAACTTAAAAATATTGAATAATTAAATTTTTATGATAAAATCGAAAAATAAATATTATTTATTTATAGTTATATAATTTTATATATTACATCATATAAGTTAATATATGGTTCCTAGGGACCCTGGGTTCGATCCCCGGCTGAGCTAAGAAAAAAAGTTGTTTTTTTTAATTTATTTTTTAAAGAAAATATGTTTTAGAAGCTTTAATTTTTTACTAAACTTAAAAATATTGATTAATTTATTTTTTATGATAATATTTAGAAATAAATATTATTTATATATAGTAATATAACTTTCTATATTGCATCATATATGATAATATATAATTCTTGAGGACCCTGAGTTCGATTCCCGACTAAGTCAAGAAAAAAATTATTTTTTTTTAAATTTTTTTTTAATCTTAATGATTTTTTAATGCGTTTTCGTTTTTCAAATTTAAAAAAAAATAAAATCCCTGAATTTTAACAAAAATGTTTCAAAAATAATTATATTTTGATATAATTATATATTATTTAATCCGAAGAAAAAAATATTTTAAAACTTTAATGTTTAACCATCAATATCTCTGGTTTTAAGAGAGCTAAAATCCTCAGATCAAGCTCAAATCAAAGCTTTATTTGTTGCCAATAATTAAAAGTGTATTTGGTTCGAACTTATGTTAGCAATATTTTCAGATAAAATTATTTTTGTCTGAAAAAACTTCCGAAAAAAACTTAAAACTCATTATTTGGCCGTTGGTGAGTAAAAAAGTTTATACATGTTTTATACCATTTTAAAGGTATTTTTATTAAATATACAACGGCAGAAAGAAAATTTGGATCCGATGAAAAATGTGAAGCTCATAAGCCAAAAACCGTTTTTACTTTAAAGCTTTATAACTTGGAAAATTAAGAGCATTGGAAGATGAAAATCATGTTGTTGAACTCAGTATTAAACCCCCTATTAGCAAATAAACTAAAAAAAAAAATCACAAATTTTAGCAAAAATTTTCTAAGTCTTTTTTAAAATTTTGTTCAAATTCAAGTCGAATATAATTTGATGCAATCATATACCCGATAAGATAAACAGGATTTAATTATATATAAGTTAAACTTGATATAATTATATATGATAAACTATTTTCAAAAATTTTCTAAGTTTTTTTAAAACATAGTCTTTTAAAGTTGTCATTTATTAACAACGTTCTCTGGGTCAGAGGTAGAGTTTGCAAATAATCGAGATATCTCATAATCTCGATTACGATTAAAAAAATCGCCGTTAATCGCGATTATCAATTAATCGAATTTTTAAATAAATTGAATTGAAATAGATTTATTAAAAGAAATATTTTAAAATTTACATTTCCAAACGTATGAAAAAACAAAAATTTGTATTTTTAACATATAAAGTGTTCGATTTGGGAGTACTTTTTCACCATTCACCTAATTTTTAAAAAAATTTTATTCTTTCGAATTTTAATATTTTCAATAATTACACGATAAAAATTTAAAAATCATAAAATTCGAAAAGATATCAAATTTCTAAAAATTAGGTGAATGGTGAAAGAGTGCTCCCAAATCGAGCACAATATATTTATGTACATATGTATGTGGTACAATTTTGAGGTCACTCAAATAAAGTTAACCAACAGCGGCGATCAAAGTTTTAGATTTTTGAAAATTAAAAAAATACATCTTGCTATGCTTAAAAAAAGCGGGTTTCGAGATATAATTCGCAATTTGAAAAAAATTCCGGTTTTCCAATGTCAAAATTTTTATTTAAAACATTTCTCAACATTTTTTCCCTTAAGCTTGAGACGAACTTTCATTTTAAATTAAGTCGAATCCAATAATTTGAACCTGTAAGCAGGGCTGCCATATTTGCATTTTGCCGATTTTTTGCCTCAAAATTATGAAAGTGCCGATTTGCCGATTTTTGCTCCAAAAAATGCCGATTTTTTGACCAACTCAAAAACACGGCGGTTTTTTTTTTACTTTTTTTTTGGTTTCCTGCTATAAATTGGGTAAATTTACGAAAATTGCGCAGTTATACCTAAACTTATTGGAAATCTACACAATTTATAGTTGTATATTATTTTAATTTGTAGAAATTTACCCAATTTATAGTAGGAAACTGGACTATTTTTTTTTTTAAAGTGTACACAGAAAAAAATAAAAAAAAATTTTGAGTAAATTTTTAATACTATTGAGTAAAAAATTACTCAATTTTCCACCAGTAAACGATTTAATAGTATTGAGTAAACTTTTAATAAAAAATTATTAAATGCTTAATTAATAAATTTGAGTAAATTATAAATTCACACAATTAAATCTTTACTTAAAATTTTTTAATATTTTTAAGTAGCTTTTTAATTGTGTCAAGTAAAAATTTACTCAAAATGTATCAAATTATTTTTTTAAAAAGTTTAAAAAGTTTCTAATTTTTTTTCCAAAAAAATTGCTTTTACAAACTTTACCAAATATACTTATGTCTTCAAGACAAAGTAAAATTTTATAAAGATGATTTCAAACTTTCATATACATATACAAAAAACAATAAACTAAATGAGAATTCAAAACACCAAGAGAAAAAAAAATAAATAAAAAAAATATTAAATTTGTATTAAATTATTTACTCAAATTTTATTTTCAATTTTTGAGTAAATTTTTATTTGCGTCAATTAAAAAATTACTCAAATTTTTTTTAAAAAATTAAACAAGTGATTACTCAAATTTGTTTCCTCCATATTTTTTTCTGTGTATGTATATAAGTTTGTCATTCCGTTGAAATACCTCGAAATATAGGTCTAGAACCCAATAAAGTATATATATTCATGGTCCTAAACCGATTTTAAGTCAACCTATCGATATCCGTCCAACTGTCTGTAGAAAACACATTTTTTTCGCTTATCGTTGGGGTAAAAAATTTGCCTGTGGGTCTCTTTTTTTATCTTAAAAAACGGAAAAATCTGAAAAAGAATATTTTTGATTTTTTTGCTGAAAATATTAGTAAATATTAGGACATTACTGAAAAATCATTTTTATGATAATCGAAATTTTTTTTTTGGTCTTTAAAATTTTAATTTTTATACCCTCCAACCACAGTATGGGGGTATACTCACTTTGTCATTCCGTGTGTAACGCATCGAAATATCGGTCGGGGACCCCATAATGTATATATATTATTGATCAGTGATCGATTCTAAGACATTCTAGCGATGTCCGTCTGTCCGTCCGTCCGTCCGTCCGTCCGTCCGTCCGTCTGTGGAGGACACGATACAGTCCAAAATAAAAGAGCTAGACTCCTGAAGTTTGGCACGAATATGTCTTATGGTCATAGGCTGGTTAAGTTCGAAGATGGGCAAAATCGTACCACGGGGGAAAAAGTTCCCCCTTTAAGAACTAAACCAACCTCAGAAAAACGCCATTTTTTATAGATTTTTTGAACTTTTGCTTTGCAAACGAAACATTTTTTATGTCAGAAGAAGTTCAAAGTCCTGTAGTTGGATCCAGAAAGGTTGTCTCCCACCACCGAAACCCCCCCCCAAAAAAAAAAAAAAAACGCCCCTGCTTTTTTTTTTTTTTTTAACGTGTTGGAGGGTATAAAAGATTCGGCACGGCCGAATTTAACACTCTCACTTGTTTATTTTTTTTTTTGCGAAAAAAAATTTACAAATTTTGTAGAGACCAAAAATGGTTATTTCTGATTGATTTTTATGTTATTAAATATATTATATACATATATTAATGCTAAATTGTTCTCTTTTGTTATTATTTGTCAATAGAAATGTAATTTATTGTATTTAAAATGGTTATTTTTCATTTGCCGATTTTTTTTGGAAAATATGCCGATTTTTCATCAAAATCATCTGGCACCCCTGCCTGTAAGGCCTTTCGATCAAAACTTTGGATTTTTGGAAAACTTTCATTAAATTAAAAAAAATCAATCAAAAAGCTGCACTGTTTTAAATAACCCGATTTGGCTCCAATCAAGTTAAAATAACCTTTTTTTCATGTTTTATAAAAGGATCAATGAAAAAAAAAAAAATTTAAATTTCTTGAACGTCACTTTTGGATATTTTTTGACAAGTTTTAAATAGTGATATCTCGAAAACCGTGCGATCGATTTCAGAAAATTTTTGATATTCGTATTAAGCATGCCAAAATCAATAAAATATATCGCAAATTTTTTAAATTTTTAAACTTTTTTCAAAATTCCAAATTTTTTTTGGAGGAAATTTTCCATATTATGTATTAAATTCGTTTTCAAAACAATAAATTTGGTAGAAAATGATTAATCGTTGAGTTGAGTTGAGGGTGGGTTGTACAAGCCCAAAAATGGGTAAATTTTTAGGCAAGTCCATGGCGCTCAGACTTAAAATAGTCCATTGTACCGTAAGATTAATCGTAATCGCATGATTTTTTTGCCGATTACGATTACGATTAATTGGTGCGATTAATCGCGATTACGATTACGATTTTAATTGTTTTGCAAACTCTAGTCAGAGGGTAGAGATTGCGATTACAAAACAGTTGGTAGCTGTTCGATTCCCCCACCGCTCGAAGTTTTTTTTTTTTTTTTAAATAAATTTTAATTATATATATTTATATCTTAATATTGAAAAAAAATCTTCCCGACCCGAGTAAAAAAGTTCCTATATAATTATATATAGTTTTATATATACATATATTATTTTGTAAAACTATATGTATTTTTTGTTGCATCATATGTGATTTTATATATTTGCACTTCTAATTTGTTTCTTATATAAAATTATATAACAGAAAATATGGACTTTTATATAATAACATATGATTTAAAGTTCGTTTATATAATTACATATGAACTTTAAAATTCTGTCTTCTTTTTTATATAATTTGATAAAACAAAATATTTGAAGAAATTTTATATAAAACTTTATGCAACTGTTTTTAAATTATATGTTATCTTATATGAGTAAAATTTAAAAAAAATCTAAGTCCTTTACATATAATTCAATATAACTTTTGAAAATTTTTCTAAGTCGAGATGTTCTAAAAATATTTTTAAAAATTTTTAAGTCCTGGAAACAAATTTTTTTTTGTCAATTTTTTGCGTTTTGGGGGAAAACATTTTTTTCTTATATATAAATATATTTAATTATATGTAATTGCATCAATTTTATACAAAAAAGGGTCCAATTTTCGCATATAACTATATAAAATTATATTAAAATTATATCAAATTTGATCAGATTTTATCAAATTTGATAAGTTTTTATATCGTTTTATCGACTCATTTTTCGCATTAAACTATATATGATTATATATGATGGCTTTATATAATTTTATATGAATATATATGAACTTTTTTACTCGGGGAGTAAAAAGTTCCTATATAGTTGTATATAATTTTATAAACATCATATATGATTAAATAGAATTATATAGAATTTGATGCGAAAAATGAGTCGATAAAACTATATAAAATTTGATCAATGTTTCATATATTTTGATAAATTTTTTATATAATTTTATGCGAAATTTGGACCCCTATTTTTATATAATAATTGCAAAATTATATAATTATATATAATTATATAAAAATATATAAAATTGTATAAAACTTTATAAAACTATATAAAGTTACATAAAATTATATATAATTAAAACAAAATTTTATGATTTATATAAAACTTGATATAATTTTATATAACTTTATATAGTTTTATACAGTTTTATACAATTTTATATATTTTTATATAATTAAATATAATTATATAATTTTGCTATTATTACCCGAGTAAAAAAGTTCCTATATAGTTGTATATAATTTTATAAAGATCATATATGATTAAATAGAATTATATAGAATTTGATGCGAAAAATGAGTCGATAAAACTATATAAAATTTTATCAATGTTACTTGTGTTTTGATAAATTTTTTATATAATTTTATGCGAAATTTGGACCCCTATTTTTATATAACAAAAGCAAATTTATATAATCAGATATAATTATATTCAACTATATCAAATTATATAAAACAATATATAATTTTTATAAAGTTATATAAAATTATATCAAGTTTTATATAAATCATAAAATTTTGTTTAATTATATATAATTATATATAATTTTATGTAACTTTATATAGTTTTATACGGTTTTATACAATTTTATATATTTTTATATAATTATATCTAATTATATAATTTTGCTATTATTATATAAAAATAGGGGTCCAAATTTCGCATAAAATTATATAAAAAAATTATCAAAATATATGAAACATTGATAAAATTTTATATAGTTTTATCGACTCATTTTTCGCATCAAATTCTATATAATTCTATTTAATCATATATGATGTTTATAAAATTATATACAACTATATAGGAACTTTTTTACTCGGGTATATAAAAATAGGGGTCCAAATTTCGCATAAAATTATATAAAAAATTTATCAAAATATATGAAACATTGATCAAATTTTATATAGTTTTATCGACTCATTTTTCGCATCAAATTCTATATAATTCTATTTAATCATATATGATGTTTATAAAATTATATACAACTATATAGGAACTTTTTTACTCGGGTTTTGATAAAACTTTATCAGTTCTAAAAATAGATTTTATTGTTCGGATTAAATTATATATAGTTCTAAAAATAGATTTTTTTTTCGGATAAAATTTTATCTAAAGTTTTTTGTAATATTTTTTTTTTCTTTCGTATGAAATTTTATCTTTTTTTATCCAGCTAAAAAAATCTTTTTTTTGTCTTGGTCCAATAAGATCCAACCATTTTTCGGATGAAATTGTATCCCACCGATTAAAACTGATCTAATTAGATAAACCCACTTTTCGGATCAAATTGTATCCGTCCGGTTAAAACTGATCTAATCTTAGCGATCCATTTTTCGGATCAGTGCTGATCTTTCAAATCTCGGGTCTATCAACAGATCTGGAATAATATAAGAACATATATTGCTCCATACAAAAATTTTTACTCGGGATGATTGTTTATTTATTTATGCAAATTAAGTTTACCAAAAAACTAAAGAAAACTGGCATAATTTTGGTAAATCATGGGTAGCGCTCGCTCGCTCCTCTGTTTTGATTACTACTGCTGCTAATCCTTTTTGACTTTTTAGCTGCTGTTAGAATTTTTAAGTGTGTGGAAGAGTTTTCGGGGGTAAATTTCTATTTTTGTCATTTTGTTATGATGTTATGAAAAGTTAATTGTTCTTTTTTTAAAATGACAAACATTTTGTAAATATGGTGTGCAAATGTGTGATGTTTTGTGTTGGTTTTTAGTGTAAACAAAATTTTTAGGAAGGATATGGTAATTGCTATTGTTTTCGTCATTTCAAGTCCTATTTTTTTAAATGATCGTGTAGAAAGGAGATCAAACGGGTTTTATATCTTCTAATTTGTTAGTGTGGTATATCATGCAAGGGTATAAAGAGTGGTCCGGGGAAATTTACCCCCCCCCCCCCCCAGACCAAATTTAAAAAAGAAAAAAAGAGGAAAAGAAAGAAAAAAGCAGAAAAGAAGGAAGAGGGAAATTTTCTAAAAAAAATTCCAAAGGAAAAAATCTAGAAATCCAAAAAATTTAAAAAATAAAGAAAAAATCTGAAAACTTCTATAGGGAAAATTGTATTTCAGAATTTATCAATTGTATTTCAGAAATTATCAATTGTATTTCAGAATTTATCAATTGTATTTCGAACTTATCAATTGAATTTCAGTTATTATAAATAGTATTTCAGAATTTATCAATTGTTTTTCAGAAATTATTATGTGTATTTCAGAATTTATCAATTGTATTTCAGATCTTATATATTGTATTTCAGAAATTATCTATTGTATTGGAAAAAAAGTCTCAAAATCTGAGACTTTTTCTGTAGAAAAAAGTCTCAGAATTTGAGACTTATTAATAAGAAAAGGTCACAGAGTCTGATACTTTTTCGAAAGGAAAAATGTCTATGAATCTGAGACTTTTTCAAAAGGAAAAATGTCTAAGAATCTGAGACTTTTGCTATAGGAAAAAGGTCTCCGAATCTGAGAAGTTTTTATAGGAAAAAGGTCTCAGAATCTGAGACTCTTTCTACAGGAAAAAGGCCTCAGAACCTGAGTCTTTTCTATAGAAAAAAGTCTCAGAACCTGAGTATTTTCTATAGGAAAAAGATCCCACAATCTGAGACTTTTTCTTAAGAAAAAAGGTCTCAGAATTTGAAACTTTTTCTATAGGAAAAATGTGTCGGAACCTGATAATCTTTCTACAGGAAAAAGCTCTCAGAATCTAAGTATTTTCTATATAAAAATTGTCTCAGAATCTGAGAATTTTTCTATTGCAAAAAGTTCTCAAAATCTTACACTTTTTCTATAGAAACAATGTCTCAAAATCTAAAACTTTTTCTGTAAGAAAAAGGTGTCAGAATCTGAGACATTTTATAAAGAAAAATTTTCTCAGAATCTAAAACTTTTTCTATATGAAACAAATCAAAGAATCTGAGACTTTTTCTATAGAAAAAATGTCTTAAAATGCATATGAGACTTTTTCTGTGGAAGAAGTTCTTAAAATCTGAAAAATTTTTTATAGAAAAAAAGTCTCAGATGCTGAGACATTTTTCCTATCCCGGTGAAAAATGGTACAAATATGATCATATATGCGTTCATACAGCGTCATGTATGTCCATATATGTAGCATATATGAATATATATGACACTGTATGAATGCATATATGATCATATTTGCAACATATATGTCCATATACGTAAAATGAGGGCATATGAACATATATGACATATATGCTCCATATATGTCCACATATGTCATATATGGGCATATGCCATCATTTTACGTATATGGACATATATGTTGCAAATATGATCATATATGACTGCATACAATTTCATATATGACCATTAGGGTGGGGCGATTAGTAAGGAAGGAAAAAAATCTTAATGGGCGCTTCGCGTTTCTGATTCTTGGGATTGTACTGAGCAAAAAAGTCAACTAGACCATATGTCTACGGTGAAAATCGAGCCTCCCGATTTTGACTTGAAGTTTTTTCTCAGACTTTATTTTTTTGGAAAATTTGCAAATTTTCTTGGGCTCATATTTCGTAAACTATTTGAAATTTTGAACTATTTTCAAAAGTAAAGTTGTAGCTATTTCTCTGAACATATTACTTAGAAACAACTTCGTTTTCATGGTCAAAAAGTCGAAAATGTGGAAAATTCACCACTTTTTGTAATTTTTTTTGAATATTTTGGCTTATAACAGCCAAACCATTGAGATTTTCGATCCAACACTAAGACAAAAATTGTAGCCAAGACAATAGTTAAGAACTCTCTAGTACATCGCAAAAGCATTGGAACGCTCCTTCAGGCAGTTTTGGCCTTGTGAAAGTGCAAATTTTTTGTGAAAATATTGATAAATTACCATTTTCAGTTGTTCATAGCGCAAAATCATAAAAATGTTCTATTTCATATTTTTATTCTATTTATTTATTTTATTCTATTTATTTTATTTCTTATTTTTTATTCTTGTATTGTTTTAAGTTCATTTAACGCATTTTTGTTAGTTTATTGTAAACGATCACCAGAGACTTTATAATATACACTAAAAATATTTTGTAATATTTTTTAAAACAATCGTTTTTCCTTTTAAAAAACGGACTACTTATATTTCATTTGAAACAACAGACTTTTCAGTTATTTTTAAACGTTAATAAATGACTAGACATTTGGTAAAAACAAACGATATTTCAGTTATTTTAACTGTTTACAATTTTTCATTTTGTGGAGTAAAAATTAAATTTTTTAAATAACAAACTGCAAAAACCGTTCTTCTGTAAAATTATACGGTATAATCAGTCACAAATAATTTAACTGATAAAAATATTTTTCCGTAACTTTCTAGTTTATTGTTTTTACAACTGTATAAATCATTCAATATTTTATTTTCCTTGAAAAACAAACGATAAAACGTTTAAAACAACTTTAACTAAAAACTTTTTGAATAACCGTAAAAAAGTTACTGTAAAACTTTTCTGGGTGTAGAGATAAAACAAATTTAGTTCTTCTACTGGCTCCTAGAGAGCGCCAGTCTTTAATATCAGCTCAAGAATATTACTAATATTCTTGAGGTGTTACTAAGACTTAGTGAAGGCTCAAATAAATCAGCAAATACTGCTCATATAACTATGAAATGATCAGTACACTCGTAAGAACTATCCAATATCTTACATAAAATAAAATTTGGAAATTTTCCACGCAAAATTTAGTTATAGAGGTTCTAAAATTTAGTGTGCTACTAAGGTCATTTACCAGGAAAATTCCGTATGAATGTGTAGATGATGAAGATCCACCATTTCCAGACCCACTAATACCTTGTCATATTCAAGGTACGGAGCGTCATGTCCAGCTACTAGCTAGTGTTGCTAAGCGCTCAATCGACAAAAACCGTGAAGGTATAATGGCATCTGTATCTGAAGACCGAAAGAAAGCGCCTCGTATGGAATCTCGAAAAGATTTGGAAGGCAATCTTTGAATGAAAAATACACTAAATTGGAATTCTTCTTGATTCATACCTTGCCTCTACCAATACAATTACTTTTTACTTTAAATGAATTTTCAAAATAAATATTGAACAAAACAAAAAAAAAACATTATATTTTTGGATAAAAATAGTGGAAAAAATAAGAAATAGAACATTTTTATAATTTTGCGCTATGAACAACTAAAAATGGCACTTTCACAAGGCCAAAACTGCCTGAAGGAGCGTTCCAATGCTTTTGCAATGTACTAGAGAGTTCTTAACTATTGTCTTGGCTACAATTTTTGTCTGAATATTGGATCGAAAATCTCAATGGTTTGGCTGTTATAGGCCAAAATATCCAAAAAAAATTACAAAAAGTGGTGAATTTTCTACATTTTCGACTTTTTGACCATGAAAACGAAGTTTTTTCTAAGTAATATGTTCAGAGAAATTGTAGCCCGAGACAAATACAACTTTACTTTTGAAAATAATTCAAAATTTCAAATAGTTTACGAAATATGAGCCCAAGAAAATTTGCAAATTTTCCAAAAAAATAAAGTCTGAGAAAAAACTTCAAGTCAAAATCGGGAGGCTCGATTTTCACCGTAGACGTATGGTCTAGTTGACTTTTTTGCTCAGTACAATCCCAAGAATCAGAAACGCGAAGCGCCCATTAAGACGTTCAAATCGCCCCACCCTAATGACCATATATGCTCATATATTTACATATATGCATCCATATATTTACATATATGTATCCATATATGCACATTTTTCACCGGGATAGAAAAAGCAATTCCTTACGAAATTCTTAACGAAAAATGTCTTAGAATCTGACATTTTCTAACAAGGGATGTATCTCAACCCTTATGAACCGATTTGTATGAAACTTAAAAATTCTAAGAATGGGTTGTCTCGGCTTATCGGAAATATCGGGAATTTAAGGGTTCAAAAAATGGGTCTAAAAATGGCGAAAAATTGATTTTTTGATTTTCAGCCTTTTTTTCTAAGAAACTATATGATGCTTCCATATGAGAAGATCGGTTTTTTTAAAGCCTATCCAAAGGTGGCATTACCTTGTAAAAATTTGGCTTCGTTAAATAATTTTTTCATGAAAATGTGTAAGTTTTAAACCTACGAAATAATCTTTATTAGATTTTAGTCGACACATATTTTTGCGCTAGACAATATTTCTGTTAGTTCGTTAGTTATCGAAATTTTCCCGAAAGTCCTCATTGTTTCATAAGGGGACAACGAAATTTTTTAAACACTGATATGGCCGATAAGTCGAGACTCTCCATCCTTAAAATCGTCTCTTTTATATATATTTTAAGTTTCTGCCAAATCGGTTCATAAGGGTTCAGATTCTTCCCTTGTTAGTAGAAAGAATTTATTCTATTAAAAAATTCTCAGATTTAAGCTTTTTTAAGCGATAAATGTGTTAGAAACTACACTCAAAAAAAAAGTGAACTAAAATCTGGGAAAATTAACTAAATTTTGAGAAAAAGAGGGAATGATTTGGCTCCAAAGATTTTTTTTCTTGTTTTTAGTTCATAATTTTCCCAAAAATAAGGAAAATAAAGTTATTTAATTTTAAGCCAATTTTAACTAGAAAATGGGAAAAATTATACTTCACATTTTAGAAATAGATTGGGTCTAGACCCTGGACCCATGGGTTCGGACCCCATTTAACTCGAGACCCCGTTGGGTCCTTTAAGGGTCCCCATAGATTTTGAACCAAAACTTGTGTCCGTTTCGCTCTAACTTGCTTAGTTTTTGAGATACGGTAATAAGGGGCCTGATAGGGTCTTGAGAATCTTAAAAACCAGATAACTCAAAAACTATTAATCGGAGGGCTTTCGGGTATTTTGCGGAAGTGTTCTACGAGTCAAGAGCTACAAAAATGCCGTCGGACCTTTTCTCGTGTTGGCAGTATTTACCGAGATATGTGCATAAATAAAATCTCGGGAATTTCAAATTTTAGATCTAAAATTAGGGTCTTGAGACCCCGACAGATATGCAGAGCTAGGCTATTCCATATTTTTCTTTGTAGTCTTTCTTTTGAAAATTTCATCCGTTTCGCTCTATCTAGCTTAGTTTTCGAGATATCGCCATTTTGAATTTTTAACTTAATTCTAAGAAGTTATTTACTAAATTCTCAGAAGTCATTAACTAAATTCTAAGAAGTACACTCCCTCAATTCAAAGAAGAGAAATACGATGATGTTTTTTTTAGTAAATTTTAACTAAACTTGAACTAAATTGTTTTTTAAGAAATATATCTTAAAAATAAAGATACGATTCTTAGATTTGTGGAAAATTTCTTTGGCAGTAAGAATTTTTTTCCTAATATTTAAAAAATCCATTTAAAGAAAACTATGAACTAATTATAAGTAAATGAACTAAAATTTTTTCCTCATAGTTAAGAAAATTTCTCATTTTTAAGTTAAATTTAACTAAATTTTAGGAAAATTCATGATAAATTTTCAAAGACATTTTTTCCTTAAATTTAGTTATGTCTTTTTTTTCAGTGTAGTCTGAGACTTTTCTTTGTATACGAAAAACAAACGTCCTTTTGAGGAAGATTGTCATTTACAACTTTTTTTTGGGTTTACATTTTTCGATAGTATAAGCTTGTCTCTTTAATTTTCAAAAAAGCCCAGTTTGAGCAATAATGAATATAAATGTGTTATCTGTAAACTTTAAATGCATTTGTTAAACTACTAAATTTAATTATTTTATCGCTTCCCGTCATTTTTTTTGCAAAAAAGAGTATTCATGTTTGTGCTCGTCCGACAATGGTGAATTGATTACTTTTTTTTGTTCGAAGTAAAAAATGTTCTCCCACTCAACTCAAAAATATTTTTGATTGATTTAGCGCCGATGTCTGGCTGTCTGTTGAAATTTAAAAAATTCCGAAAATTCTGAAGAGGTTTATAGACAATGTTTTCGATTGGATACCTCCAATAAAACATTCTTACTAGTTAAACTTAACATTGATTTTTCTAATTTTTGTTTTTTTTAGTTATTTTAGATCATAATTTTTCAAACACCATCACCGTTCCCTATTACATGCTATAAAAGTGTTTAATAAAAGAAAAAAAAAACATATATTTACACAAGTCGTGATCTTAAATTTTCTACACTTAAACATTAGCAATAATAAAAGAAACACAAAAAATCCAATGATTGCATCTAAGACATCTATGGTAAATGTGCCAAATATCTTCAATCCACACACAACTTCCCACTAATATTTACGGAACATTTTAAATGCACACAGTATACTGTGTAGGGTGGCTTTATTTTTATACCCTCCACTCTAGTGATAGAGGGTATATATAAGTTTGTCATTCCGTTTGTAACTCATCAAAATATCGGTCTGGGACCCCATAAAGTATATATATTCATGATCCCCGATCGATTTTAAGACATTCTATAGCGATGTCCGTCTGTTTGTCTGTCTGTGGAAATGGTGATCTCGTCCAAAATATTATACGGAGATGACTGAAACTTAAAATATATATTGGAAGTTCTCCCGAGAAGTTTGGTATTGTATTTGAGCGATATCGGTTTAGCGGATCAAAAGTTATGAACGAAAATGTAAGGACACCTCAAAAATTTTAGTACATTCAATATAACCTAGAAATACAAAATGCTTTAATTCGGCTGCTGGTTGACTCATGTGAACATAATTGAACACCAAATGGTATTTAAACAAGTACGAACATATTTTTTGACAAAAAAAGAAAAAAATCGAGGATTTTTACCAAAAATTTTTTTTTTTGCGGAATTTTTTTTTCAAACCAAAAACATTTTTTTCAAAAGTAATTTCCTTTTAAATAAAGTTTTCGCAATAATCTTTAAGAAATTGTGGAAGGTATCACTACATTCGGCAAGGCTGAACTTAACTTTTTTACTTGTTGAGTTTAATTTCTGATCGAATTTTAACACTTTCCAGTCAGAGCTTATGAGACTTCAAATTGAGATTTCGAAAAACAGGATTTTATACATTGGACGTTGGAGGACACTTTTCCAGATGCGATAAGTGATAAAAAATTCTTTTATTATGATTTTTGTACTTTAGACATGAAGTTTAATTTTTTTATATAAAAATGGCATTTTCTAGACCACGGAATTGAAATGTTGGACTCTGACCAGCTTCTAAAATTAAAATGTTTTATTTGACTTAAACAAGTACAAAAAACCGGTTATACCATCCAGGCAGTCTTGGATAAGGGGAATTTCGGGTAGTGAAGCCTCCGTAAATAGATGGATCGAAGCTATACGAAGTGGACTCTATTCGGAAGATAGATGTGGGTGCTGTGGCTTAGTGGTTAGCGCGTTGGACTACTAGCCATGAAGCCTGGGTTCGATTCCCGGATATTTATTAGTTTCTATTTATAACTAATATTTATCGCAGCACCCTCCTTCGTTGATAAATAGCACTAAAACGTCAACGAAGTAAAATAATAAAATAATGGCTATTAAACACAGCTTCAAAAATAATACGCCAGATCAATAACAGATGGCGATGCAACAACTGTACTCAAAATTATTAACACGCACAATTACAGTGTTGCCATACTGAAGCCCTTCTATCTTTCAAATCGTTCATCTCTCTTCTATCCCCTTTCCGAAAGAAACATCACGGTTACATTAGTAATTGATAGGCAGCATTGCCTGAGTGTTGTTTCTTTTAAAAAAAAAAAAAAAAAAAAAAAACTTGGGTTGAGCCTGGCTCGAAGATTGCCAGATCATTGCAGTGACAGAGTTGCTAGCAATAAAGGAAGTGGCTAACTGGTTGAGTTTCAATGTCTTTTTAACAACCACAGTCAACATCTATTCTGACACTCAAGCCGCTGGAATCAATGTTTCTGAAAACAATCTGCACGTCTTTAAATGAGATGGCCAAGCAATTTGACAGTGGACTCATATGGGTCACAGGGCACAGAGACATTTCAGGAAATTGCAAGGCCGATGAGCTTGCAAGACTGGGAACTACCTTACGGGTTATAACAGAAATAAATGCGTTGGTATGCCTCTAGAAACTTGCAAGCCCAATATACTGCTTTGTTCCGTGACGGAGACTAATCAGAGATGGGCACATATTGATGGACGTGTGAGACTTACGACAGATTTAGCATTTTCTTAATCAGAAGCAAAAAAGTGAGCTGATATTGCTTCCAAGAGGAGATATAAGCAGTCAAATGACTTTTGAAGGGGTTGCATAGATGAGGAGGAGTTGGGAACTATCGAACACTTTATCTGTCATTGCCCGAAACTTTCTGGTCTCTATGATTTGACGGATGAAAAAATTTTATATCTTAAAATTTCCTAAGAAGTTCAAATTGGTTTGACGGCAGGAACTAGTAGGGGAACCCCATTACCGTCTCTTGGTATCACAATGCGTGGTATCACAATGCCGTGGTATCACAATGCTGGTATCACAATGCTGGGACACAAAGGCTGGGACTAGTATGGAAACCCCATTACGGTCCCGTGGTATCACAATGGAAAAATTGAGCCACCCTATTGTACAAGTACACCTGAATAGATGCAGTACATATAACGACCGCCTCTCTGGTACTTGTAATTCTCTACATTTGTTTGGTTGGTTTTGGTTTTGGTGCACAGACAATAGTCAATAAAACATGCAGCAAATCATGTTTATCGCATTGATTTATGGATTTTTAATGCGTTGCTTATCGACAACCAGCTTAAATCAATGAATGGCAAAAAAAAAAAATAACAACACCGCAGACCCCAAACAGAAACAAACAGACAGCCAACCAACCAAAAGTGAACAACACAATGCAACACTTTGGCATTACACACCGACGAACACCATCTACACCGACATCAAACTAACGTGAATGAAACTGAATGAAATGCTAGTAAGGAGTTGTTACTTTTTGCCTTAAAAAATAAAATACTTTGCTAAATTTTCGTTAAGTTTTAAATCTCACCGCATGATTAGTTTCAAAAAAGTTGTTTTCCAACAATTGCCGCCCTCGAGTTGAAATTGTGGAAACTTTAAAAAAACTCTTCAATAGTTTTTTTTGCAAAAATCTTGATTAAAAGTTTTTTTTTTTTAATTTGTATTTGTTATTCATCCTTTTTATATTTTTGCAAATATTTATATATACAAATTACAGAAAAAAAAACTTGTCTGCTTATTAATAATTCAAATTAGCACTTTCGCAACCCAAGGCTTTTTGAAATAATTTCTACAATGAAAAAAACTAGCTTTGGCTAAGGCTGAACTTGTATACTGTCTTCGCTATCATTTACCCATCTTATTTTTTTAGTTTTTCTTTACAGAAGAGCTTAAAACAACCACGCTTATCCACAAATGAAAATTCAAAGTACCGAAATCTCTTTAAAATGTTCAATAAATAAGGTGCGATATATGATTAAAATGATTAAATGCCTTGTGAAAGAATTATCAAAGCCGAATAAGAAAATGACCGCTGACAAAAATGTAACACGCTTCGCGACGGAAACGATGTAACCTTAAATTGAGGGCACCGTGATAGTATTTTTTGATTATGTATATAGGGCTGACCCATTATTAAGTTCTGTCAGGTTAGGGTTAACGTCAGCACACATAGCACTCCTATATCCGTTGTAATACCACAGGACAGTAATGGAGTTCTCCTATTAGTCATTGCCGTTAAACCTATGTGAGCTCATTATGAAACTTCTAAGATCTTGAATTTTGACATCTGGCAAATCAGAAAGATGGTGCGGCTTCCTAAATCCCAGTGATGCATGTCTATGACAAGAAAGAGCAGATAAAGAGTTCGATAGTAAGTAACTTTCCCTCATACATGCTACTCCGACAGAAGTCATATAAAGCAGTGTTCGAAAATTACAACCACCATCGAATTCTGCTATCGCAGCAGTTCTCTTAAACGCTTTTGATTAAAAGAAGGTCAAATAACGTCCATTAATATGTCCACATCTGATTAGTCTCACTCGGGACAGTAATGGGTTTATACCACGGAACACTAACGAAGTTCTCCAACTATTCTCTGCCGTTAAATCAATGTCATCCGACAAATCAGAAAGATCGTAAGGCTCTCTAGATACAAGTGAAGCAAGTCTCCGACTTGAAAGTCGAAATCTCTGCTCTTGGAAGCGATAGCAGCACACGTCAACTTATGTGCTTCATCTCAGATTAGTTTCACTTGGGACTGAATAGGATGATACCACGCGAAATTTATGTGGTTACCCTACTTTTATCTACCTTTAAACCAATGTGACATCCTTACGAAACTTATGAGATATTGAATTCGACAAATGAGAATGATCGTACGGCTCCCAGTAAAGCAAGCATCCGATCAGAAAGGGCTGGCAAAGTCTTTGACAATTCGAACTATTCCTCATCCATGATACTCCGACAAAGACAGTCCGGTAAAAAAAGTAACCACTGTCGAAATCTCTTCATTTGGAAGCACTAGCAGCTCACTTGTACGCTTTTGATTAAGACAAAGACAAATCTCTCACGTTCACCCACGTGCCTAACTCTTGTTAGTCTTCCTCGGCACAGTAATTGGGTGATACCATGAGACAGTAATAGAGTTCCCCAACTAGTTCTTGCCGTTAAATCATTGTGAGCTCCAAATAAAACTCCTAAGATATTGAATTTTGACATCCGAAGGGCAGAAAGATCGTGCGGCTCCCTAGATTCCAGTGAAGAAAGTCTCTGACCAGAAAGGACAGATAAAGTATTCGATAGTTTAAAACTCCTCCTTACTTTCCTATAAGAAGTGTCCAGTAATTACAGCAATTACCGTCGAAACATCTCCTCTTAGAAGCCATAACAGCTCACTTGTGCGCTTTTGATTAACAGAAGTCAAAATCTCTCTCTCACGTCCAGTCATGTGTCCATCTCTGATTATTCTTAGGCCGGACAGTAATTGGGTGATACCGCGGGACAGTAATAAGGTTCCTCAACTAGTATCTCCCGTTAAATCAATGTGAGCTCTTTATGAAAAGTCAAAGGTATTGAATTTCGACATACGACAACCAAAAAAAATGGTGCGGCTCCCTAGATGCCAGTGAAGCAAGACTCCGACCAGAAAGTGAATATAAAGTGTTCGTAGTTTCCAAGTCCTCATCATCTATGCAACTCCGCTTATCTTGCTGAGCAACCACTGTCGAAATCTCTGCTCTTGGAAGAAAAAGCATCTAACTTGTGTGCTTTTTATTAAAAGACCAAATCCGTCGTGTAGTCTCACACATCCATCCATATGCCCCATCTCCAATAAGTCTCCCTCGTGGAACAAAGCCTTTGATTTTGCTTAGAAGTTTCTAAAAACATAAAAATAAATTTTATTTCCGTGGGAACATGTAAGGTAGCTCCTACTTTGGCAAGCTCATTGGCTTTGCAATTCCCTGGAATGTCCCTGTAATGTGGAACCCATATGATCCGTGTTTCAAACTGCTTTGCCATCTCATTTAAAAACAAGCGGAAGTTGTGGGAAGATCTTGTTTTCAGAAACATTGACTTCAGGCGGCTTGACTGTCAGAATAGATGTTGAGAGTGGTTGTTGACAAGACATTGATTGCATTTCAACTAGTCAGCCACTTCATTTATCGACACCATCTCTCTCTGGTTCAACCTAAATCTCTCCCGACTAGACCCCAAGATCAACTTGTTCGTGTAGCTTCGATCAGTTTGTGTGACCCGGATTGCCCCCCATCCAAGACTTCGTAAATGGTATCATAGTGGGTAAAGTGACGCTCAAAAAGTTTAAAAGAGGTAGCACAGTCCATATTTGGTCGTATTGTTATATTTTTCAACCCCCAAATCACCCCCCATTTTTCCTAACTGAACAGAAAACACCGGCATACCTGTTCTGACTACTAACACTCCTAACCGGTGGTAAGGCCAAGTCCATCAGATGTGTTGCGTGCAGAGACAGAGGTCACCTACGCTGCTCGGGACTGGGGAATGCTGATCATTACAGAATGGACTTCATAGGTACCCGTTGCAGAAGGCCAGGTCAGGCTGCCAACGCACTAGCGTACCTGGGGGTGATTCACCAGGTAGGCCATCCACACCTGTTGGCCGAGCAGGACAATACCCTACTGACGAGCAGCTAACCAAAAGGGCCAGCCCATCGGAATCTCCACCAGGTCTTGACATCAAGATATTACAGTGCAATTGCAACGCGCTGATCAGGAAGATTAAGGAGGTTACGGACTTCATGGACAAGCTGATGAGCAAGAATCTTATCTGCTGCTCGTCGAACTATAGTATTATAATGCCGGATCGTGAGAGGGATAAGGGCGGGAGCCTTGCTTTTCTTGTCAATGACTCCATTAACTTCCGTCCGCTGGGACAGGCAGGGATATCGAAGCCCTGGAGGAACAGCTTAATATCTATCTGCCAACACTGAGTAACTTTTTGGCAGATAAGAGCCTTGAACTCTCAACATCCAAGTCTGCGGTCACACTCTTCACAACGTGGATTAAAGAGGTTACCAGGGAACTCAATATATACATAAGTGGACAGAGAGTTCCCACGATGAAAAACCCCAAGATTCTTGGGGTTCACTTTGATATTTTTGTTCGCGAGGCATGCTGAAGAGGTGACCGGTCAAGTGAAAGGGAGAACCTTCATTTTGAAAGCGCAAACGAGAAGCACCTGGGGCAAAGATAAGGAGACGATATTGACTACATACAAAGCTATAGGTCGTCCTATTATCGACTATGCCGCCGCGGTCTGATAAGCTAATTGGTCCGAAATCCTTCGGTTCTCTGTGGAATATACAAATCCATTTCAAAGGAATATACAAATACACCATTAGGTCCAGGGGATTCATAGGGCCTGAACCATTTGATCGACCTGAATAATATTGATATATTTATTATCTCCAACGCAATTTCAGATGATTGGACTTTTGAGAGTTTCAAGGCTTGACTCGTCAACAAGGAATTGTCTGGAAAATGCGTGTTGAGAAGAAGATCCAGCGACTCCCCACTGGAGGAAGACCACACCCCCAAAAATGTCCATCAAGTATCCCAGAATACAAGGAGAATAAGCCATATAAAATAATTTCGGGGTTATTAACGAAAAATTATTTTTTTTTATTTTTGAAAATGGCATGATTTAAATTTTTATTGCAAGCGCCGCCATTGCTATCGATTTATTTGGTTGAAATCTGATCAGATAAGGCACTAACACTGTTTTTCAGTAAAAGTGTTTATCAACCAGATAAAGGAATACTAAGAAATTTTTAAAAAGAATCAGGATAAAAGGAAATTCATTTATAACTGTATTTTTAAAATACTTAAAAATGGCGAAATTATGTAAATAATTATGGAATAATTTTTTTTAATTGCCACTTGTTCACTTTCCAAAATTTCGTGTTCTCTTAAAAAAAAGACAGGGTGAGACATTATAAATTCACTGCAGTTATTATTTCAAGTAGCTCTTGCCACCATTTTTTTTGTTTAACAAAACCGTTTTGACAATTTACCACAATATATATAATACAGAAGAAAATATCAACAGACATCTATAAAAACATCAGTTAAACAAATTTTGTGAAAAGTTTTGTTGCTTCGATACACAATTCTTGACGCTTTAATGTATTGTAAACATTATTAAAAAAGATTAAAATCATCAAAAAAAATAAAAATTTATATAAAAATAAATACAAAAATACATGAATACAACTCAAACCCATCATTATGATAATTGTATGAATATTTAGTTTTGTTATGTGAGTTGTAAACTCATAATTCTATACCTGTATAAAAAAAATTTTGGGCATTTATTTTGGTGTTAATCTTGATGAAATTCGGGTGAAACCTGTCGAAATTTATCTGATTTTTAAGTATTTTTGTTGGGTATTATATTATAGTTAGGATGGGGTTAAAAAAACATGAAAAACATGAGAGTTAAACATGACACCAAAACATAAATAAATTTGAAAATGTAAATGACTGATAATTGACATTTGTCATTTAGGACAAGTTTTCAGTAAGTTGACGCCATTTTTACTTTTTGTAAAAAAAAAGTTTTTGGTAATTTTTCTATGCCAGCAATTATGATTATGCGGTATTTAACTTTTATAATTGTGACAATTATTTAGTTGGAAATTTTTAATAAATATTTAAAATAGCTGTAATTTGGTAATGCCCTCTTCTTACTGGTGAGGTGTATATAAGTTTGTCATTACGTTTGTAACTCATTGAAATAATGGTCTAAGACCTGATATAACATACATATTAAAGATTCCTGGTTAATTTTCAAATGATCTAGCGATGTTTGTCAGTCACTTTTATGTAATTTAACAAGATTTTTACCAATAAAATTGTTAATTTACAACTTTTTTGGCGAAATAAAGCTTACCAGGAATTCTCGTGAATCTACTAGATTTTTTTGTAAAAAAACTTGGAAATTTGTAAAATTACAACAAAAAAAAATTAAATTTCGATCGAAAATTTTTTGTTAAAAAACAAGGAAAACTGTCAAATATTGGTAAAATGGGATTACAAGACTTTTTTTTAGTAATTTGACAAGGTTTTTTTGTTTGAGTGTAAACTTAGATTCACTACATATTTTGAGTTTTCCCTAACATGTCCCAGTGAAAGACCAAATAATGGTTCCGGACCGATGAATGGTGTACGGACACCACGGTTTGCCAGACAGTCCGCACGTTCGTTCCTTGTATGACCTTCGTGACCCGGAAGCCATACCAGGGTCAGGTCGTTATCCCGTCCTAGTTTGTTAAGGAATTCAACACAGTTCATGACCAGTCCAAATGACGCATCATAAGCTATGATAAATTTTCTTAATTTTGAGAAAAAAAATTAGTTCATTTACTTATAAATAGTTCATAGTTTTCTTTACTTAGAGTTCTTAAATATTAGGAAACAAGTTCTTTCTGCCAAAGAAATTTTCCCAAAATCTAAGAAAAAAATCGTTTTTGGTAAGATATATTTCTTAAAAATATGTGCACACTCTAAATAGTTCAAGTTTTGTTAAAATTTACTAAAAGAACTTCATCGTTTTTCTCTTCTTAGAATTAAGGAGGTGTATTTCTAAGAATTTAGTTAATAACTTTTTAGAATTTAGTAAATAGCTTTTAGAATTTAGTTCAAAAATTCAAAATGTCGATGTTTCGAAAACTAAGCGAGATAAAGCGAATCGGATGAAATTTTCAAAAGAAAGACAAAAAAGATAAATATGGAATAGCCTAGCTCTACATATCTGTCGGGGTCTCAAGACCCTAATTTCGGATCTAAAATTTTAAATTCCCGAGATTTTATATATGCACATATCTTGGTAAATACTGACTACACGAGAAAAAGTCCAACGGCATTTTTGTAGCTCTTGACTCGTAAAACACTTCGCGCAAAATACCCGAAAGCCGTCTAAGTAATATTTTTATCCAGTTTTTAAGATTCTCAAGACCCTATCAGGCCCCTTATTCGTGTTTCTCAAAAACTAAACAAGGTAGAGTGAAACGGACAAAAGTTTTAAATCAAAATCTATGGCGACTCTTACAGAACCCAACGGTGTCTCGAGTCAACATGGTTAGGACTCATGGTGTCCAAACCCAATGGGGTCTAGATCCAATAAATAATAAAATTTTCCCAATTTCTAATTAAAATTGGCAAAAAATTTAATTAATCTTTTTCCTTATTTTTGGATAAAATATGAACTACACCGAATAAAAAAATCTCTGGAGCCAATTTATTTCTGTTTTTTCTCAAAATTTAGTTAATTTTCCAATTTTTTAGTTTACTTTTTTTTTAATGTAGTATTGAGTAATCGGCAACTCCTGATGTTCAGGGCATGAGATTACAGTGCGATGTCCATTGGAATAAACACGTATTCAAGAGTCGAAAGAACCATTCAATAGTCTTGGTTTACTGTTTATACCAGCCGAGAATAATATATAATTATCAAATATGGAAGGGACTTCAAGGTCTTTTCTGAAGCTTTGAACAGTGTTCAGGGGAGGACAGAGAAGCTTATCGATGACAACAGTTTATTCAACTCTATTGATTCATTGGATCATCGTCGGAATGTGGATTCTGTGACACTTTTCTATCGATATTACGATGGTAGTAGGTGGTCATCTGAGATATGTGAACTTATTCCTCAAGCCAGAGTAGTCGGTTATAACAGTCTATTAAAAGTATATGCTTTTTGGCCGAAGCTGAATATTCGGTCGGACACTCACAGCTGTAACCTAAGAAAAATTTAGCAACAAGAAACAAAATCTTTGATCGAGCACTTTTTGCTAAAATCGCGTTTAAATTGCAAAAAATAAAAAAAGTCTCTCTTTAAAATTCAAATGTGGGGACTTATTAGATTTTGACCTCCTGAATCCAAATCTGCTTTTAAAATTTTTGTGGCATACACCGTTTTCGAGATATTCGCGTTTGCAGATTCCAAAAACCACAATTTTAGTACTTTCTATTGTTCTACGTTTTCTAAAGTCGGTAACAACAAACTTTATAGTAATGAACCTCCTGAGTCCGAATCAGCCATCAAAACTCCATCAGTATTTATTTTCCAGATATTCAGGTTTAAATACTACAAAAAAAACGCGAATTTTTGGTTTTTAAGACGGAAGTGAAACGATGTTTTGAGTAATAGCCACAAAATGGGGCATGATTTAATATAAAATGGATCTTGTGATTCCAACTCCGCAGTTTAAATTCCTCTATTGCTTTTCGTTTTCGAGATATTCAAAATTGAAATTTTAAAAGCGCGATTTGTAAGCGTTTTTGTGGTTCCACTGTTATTATACCCTACACCACACTGTGATACAGGGTATAATGAGTTTGTGCTGATGTTTGTAACTACACGAAATAATGGTCCTAGACCCACATTTAAGTGTACCGATCGACTTAGAATCACTTTTTGAGCCGATTTAGCCATGTCCGTCCGTCTGTCTGTCTGCCCATGTAAACGGTGTAAACACGATACAGGTCGCAATTTTAAATCAATTGACTTGGACCAAGGACAAAGCCAATTGAAATTGGAAAAAAATCGGTCCATATTTAGACTAGCCCCCATACAAAGGTCCTCTTTAGTTTTGGGTCAAATGGCTCTGATAACCGTATTATAATAGGTATCTTTTCGAAATTGAGCATGTAAACTTGTTTTGTCTCCACAAATCTCCGTTCCGAATTTTAAAGAAATCGGACCAGTTCTTCTTGTAGCCCCCATACTAACCACCTTCCCGATTTTCACATAAATCTCTCAAATTTCATGAAAATAGAAAATATTTAATTAAAATTTTGTTTTGTGTATGTTAAACGCGTACTTTAATAACCTTATAAAATCTGATTATCATCGGACCAGTTTTGGACTTAGGCCCCATGTAAAAATTTCGCCCGATATTCAGTTAAAGCGGTTTATTGTCAACAAATAGAAGCCTATTTCACTCAAATTTGATTTGTGAGTGTTTTTAACACTTGTTAAAGATTTGACAAAATATAGATCTAATCGGTCCATGGGACCCATATTCCGGGACCCATTTTCCGCAAATGCAAATCTGTCATTTAAAATGCTGTATGTAGCTTGTTTTGTTTTCGTGTTATTCGCGTTTAAAAATGTGCCCAATTTCGTACCAAATTGATATCTCTCATAGTTTTCGAGAAAATTCGAATATTGTAATTTTTTCAAATTCAACCGCACACTCAAAAAAAAAGTGAACTAAAATCTGGGAAAATTAACTCAATTTTGGGAAAAAGAGGGAATGATTTGGCTCCAAAGATTTTTTTTCTTGGTTTTAGTTCATTATTTTCCCAAAAATAAGGAAAACAAAGTTATTTAATTTTAAGCCAATTTTAACTAGAAAATGGGAAAAATTATACTTCAAATTTTAGAAATAGATTGGGTCTAGACCCTGGACCCATGGGTTCGGACCCCATTTAACTCGAGACCCCGTTGGGTTCTTTAAGGGTCCCCATAGATTTTGAACCAAAACTTGTGTCCGTTTTGCTCTAACTTGCTTAGTTTTTGAGATAGGGTAATAAGGAGCCTGATAGGGTCTTGAGAATCTTAAAAACAGGATAACTCAAAAACTATTAATCGGAGGGCTTTCGGGTATTTTGCGGAAGTGTTCTACGAGTCAAGAGCTACAAAAATGCCGTTGGACCTTTTCTCGTGTTGGCAGTATTTACCGAGATATGTGCATATATAAAATCTCGGGAATTTCAAATTTTAGATCTAAATTTAGGGTCTTGAGACCCCGACAGATATGCAGAGCTAGGCTATTCCATATTTTTCTTTGTTGTCTTTCTTTTGAAAATTTGGTCCGTTTCGCTCTATCTCGCTTAGTTTTCGAGATATCGCCATTTTGAATTTTTAACTAAATTCTAAGAAGTTATTTACTAAATTCTCAGAAGTGATTAACTAAATTCTAAGAAATACACTTCCTCAATTCAAAGAAGAGATAAACGATGATGTTTTTTTTAGTAAATTTTAACTAAACTTGAACTAAATTGTTTTTTAAGAAATATGTCTTAAAAATAAAGATACGTTTCTTAGATTTGTGGAAAATTTCTTTGACAGTAAGAATTTTTTTCCTAATATTTAAAAATTCCATTTAAAGAAAACTATTAACTAATTATAAGTAAATGAACTAAAATTTTTTCCTCATAGTTAAGAAAATTTCTCATTTTTAAGTTAAATTTAACTAAATTTTAGGAAAATTCATGATAAATTTTCAAAGACATTTTTTCCTTAAATTTAGTTATGTCTTTTTTTTCAGTGCAATTTTTGCAAAAAGTGCTCGATCGAAGATTTTGGTTTTTATTGGTAAATTATTCTTAGACATCCCAAATAAATATTCAAAAGAATTATGGTATCCGCACTTTTGGGTTAAAACTTTCTCGGACCAACCGTGCACAAAATTGTTAAATTTAAAATTAAAATGTGATCCAAAAATAAATCCAACAACACTATATTTAAGATATTTATTTCGATTGTTCGGATTTTTAAGTGCTTGAAAAAATTATAAAAAAAAAAAATTGGTGTCTTGGAAGTCAAAAAAGTAAATTTTAAAATCATTTTTAATATTATAGCGAAATTGTCATATGCCATCCCTGGTCCATACTAGAGATGGGCACATGAGCAGACTAGAGCGTGATCCACGCGTGAGTGTGACTGAATTCAATTTTACTCAAGTGATTGTGAGTGAGTGTGAGTGGGGAAAAATGTGCATGAATAAGATTTTTGCGTGCGTGAGTAAGTCTGGTTGAGTTAATTTTTTTGCGTGATTCGTTTTCTTTTCATATTTCCTTTCGTACCGAAAAAAGCAACAAAAAAACTTTAAAATTTGGGTAAACTTAAGATTTCGTCCGAAAAAATCTAAAAAATGTGCTCATTAGTGAGTGTGCGTGATTCAAAAATTCCCGTCGTGAGCGTGAGTGAGTTAAAAATCACTTACGCGCCCATCTCTAGTCCATAAATTTGATAGCCGGTCGCTACGGTTAATGTTTTCCGAATGCCTTTATATTCGAACCACATGAGTTTTAGGCTTTGTGAAATAAGATACTGAAGAAAATCAAATATTAACCGAAAAATTTCATTCTATTGTGCAGGGTATCCACAAATTCGGCAATCCCAAATTTTTAAGTTTCTCCTGTTTTTTAACATTTACTTACTATTTGACAATTTATATAAATGTTTAAAGTTTAAATACTAAATTTTTTTGTATTGTCTTAAAATCTCAACTTAGGCTTGAGAATCATTAATATTGTTAAACAATTGTATTTTGTGTGTGTTTTGAAAACCAGTAGCAATTGTTTATACAAACATAGCAAAATACTCCAGAGAATTAACAAAATTGTAAGAAATTCTCATTTAGTTTACTATTTATAGCTAACGGTTTGCACAGTAGCCGGTTGCTCAGAAAAGAAAAACTCCAGCCTCATCTATTATGGTTAACCAATACCGTTAATTCTTATAATTTAGCGGAATGTTCAAATATATGCGGCATCATCATAGATTCCTTGTTTCCATCCATGCCTTTTCTTTTCTTTCCAAGCAATATTTTTTCTTACCCAAAGTGGTCTCTGGGGATACTCATTGACTAAAGGAATTACCAAGATTTACAAATTGTAAATAAACACTAATAGTTTCTATAGTTACATTTTTAACATATGTGGGCAATACACAAATAACAAAACGTAAAAAAAAAATTTATAAAGGGTCTTTTCTTCTTCTTTATGGGAAAAATCAAACCCCTAAAGTGTTAAAACAATGATGAGAAAGCATTATTTTAGATATTTTATGTAGAAATCTGCGGCACTATGTCAAACAGTTTATTGTGTTTTGTCAAAACGGGAAACAATGGCAATATACAAATACGAGTGTATGATGATTTTGACTTCATTCTTGCAAATGTTTACAAAATATTTGGGAAGGAGTTCAAATATTAACGTATAAATAAATTTACAGTAAAAGTTATTACATTAGAATGTTTTTTCTTTAGGAATGTTGTAAACAATTTTATTTGAATATATAATTTATTTTAAATCATTGCACAAAAAAAAGACGTTACTAAAAGGAAATAATGTCTTGAAAATTTATCATGAATTTTCCTAAAATTTAGTTAAATTTAACTAAAAAATGAGAAATTTTCTAACTATGAGGAAAAAAGTTTAGTTCTTTTACTTATAATTAGCTCAGAGTTTTCTTTAAATGGATTTTTTTAATATAAGGATAAAAATTCTTACTGCCAATGATATTTTCCACAAATCTAAGAAACATATCTTTACCCAGGCAGAAACTGCCAACCGTTCTAAAGAAAAAGTCTTGGCAAAGCACTTTATTTTTTATGTAGAAGGTAGTATGAATTCGAAAAAGTGCTTTGCAAGCGCTTTGCCAATGTTTTTCTTTTTAAATCCGTTCAAAGTATAATTTTTTTATTAAAATTTATTAATTTTCGTAACAATTGGAATATTTTTTTTCCCCTGCAGGATAAAAGGCCGGTCCTTGATAGTTCTCGTGATATGTCACTTAGACACAATGACCTACATATTACAAACTCGACACCTTTTATATAAAAACACCTGTTTCTTTTGCGAGGAAGTGTCCTAAACTCCGGATTTCGGTTCAATACACCACTTTTTTCGGGACTTTTCCAAAAATTTTCCTAGAAGCATTTTTAATAATTTTTTTATTCCAAAACGCAAAGAAAACCGCAAACAAATTTTTTCCGGGACTAAGAAAATATTTCAAAGTTTGTCAAAAATTTTTTATCCTAATTTAATACATTTCTTTATTCAAATAAACGCCAAAAAAAGTTGTGTCTTTTACAATTTTGATACGTCCCATTTTTTTGTTCTAAAAGTGCTATAATAGTACCATATTTTTTGTTTTTAAAGCGCTTTCAAAGCGCTTAAAAATAGCAATGGCATACCGTTTACCGTGGTTATCATTTTGGACGCTGGGGGAGTACTAAACTGTGATACTTTCCCAGCACACAAGCGACCATAAAAGGTACTTTGCCAGCGCTTTCCCGTTCGTATTTTTCTGCCTGGGTATTTTTAAGATATATTTATTTAAAAAAAATGTAGTTCAAGTGTAGTTAAAATTTACTAAAAATTTACTAAAAAAAACATCATCGTATTTCTCTTCTTTGAATTAAGGAATTATACTTCTTAGAATTCAGCTAATAACTTCTGAGAATTTAGTAAATAACTTCTTAAAATTTAGTTAAAAATTCAAAATGGCGATATCTTGAAAACTAAGCGAGATAGAGCGAAACGGATGAAATTTTCAAAAGAAAGACTGGAAAGAAAAATATGGAATCGCCTAGCTCTGCATATCTGTCGGGGTCTCAAGACCCTAATTTCGGATCTAAAATTTGAAATTCCCGAGATTTTATATATGCACCTAAAAGCCCTCCGATTAAGAGTTTTTGAGTTATCCAGTTTTTAAGATGCTCAAGACCCTATCAGGCCCCTTATTAACGTATCTCAAAAACTAAGCAAGGTAGAGCGAAACGAACAACAGTTTTGAGTCAAAATCTATGGGGACCCTTAAAGGGTCTCGAGTTAACAGGGTTTGGACCAATGGGTCCATGGTTTGGACCCAATCTAGTCCTAAAATATGAATGAACTAAAGCGTAATATAATTTTTACCATTTTCTAGTTAAAATTGGCTTAAAATTAAAAACTTTGTTTTCCTTATTTTTGGGAAAAGTTTGAACTAAAAGTAAGAAAAAAAATATTTGGAGCCAACGAAAACTAAGCAAGATAGAGCAAAACGGATGAAATTTTCAAAAGAAAGTACTAAAAAGAAAAATATAGAATAGCCTATCTCTACACATCTGTCGGTCTTGAGACAAGACCCCAACTTTGGATTTAAAAAAAAATGTGTACATTAAATTTCAGAATAGGTTGTATGGATAGCCCTATATGGAACTAAGAAAATTGCATTTGTGGTTTTTTAATTTTTCAAAAAACAAGGCTTAGAAGGCGTGGTCAAATATTGGAAAAAATGGTCAAAATTGTGTCAAGTTGCCTTCTTTAAATACACCGCTCAACACTCATTTTCCGGTTTGAATTGTGGTGATCAATTTTAGTAGACTTCTGAAACTGCGCTTCACTCTGTAGGTAACACTATAGAAAAATCTTTGCATTATAAAGAATTTACACTGGCCGCTTTTCTGGATATTGAAGGTGACTTCAACAATGTCAGTATGGAGGCAATAATTAACGCAATGGAGACGGCATTGATCAACCCATGTATCACAAAATGGATAGGTCGACTGCTATCATGTCGTGAGGTGACAGCAGAATGGGGACCAGCAAAGGTTACAAGATACGCGTCAAAAGGAACGCCACAGGGTGGTGTTTTGTCACCACTACTCTGGCTTTTAGTAGTGGACCCCATTTTAAGAAGTTGAAATCGCAGTGGTACAGTGGTAGCTTATGCAGACGACGTTGTCATTATGTCGTGTGGAAAGTTTTTGGGCACAGTATCGGAACTTTTGGAAGTGTCACTGAGGCAAATGTGGAAATGGGCTAATAATAATGGCCTAAACGTTAACCCGGAAAAAACGGAAATGGTACTTTTTACAAACAGGTACAAAATAGAGACTTTTAAGGTCGAAATAAACGGAGTTAGAATTCCTTTATCAAACCAAGCGAAATTTTTAGGAATCATTTTAGACAGTAAACTGTCATGAAAACAAAACACCGAAGAAAGGGTCAAGAAAGCATACAACGTCAAGAAAGCATCTACGCATGCAAGAAAATGTTTTGCGCAACTTGGGGACTGGAACCAAGGATCACTTACTGGATTTATATTCTTTAGTAAGACCAATCTTACTGTATGGTTTTATGGTCTGGTATAACGCACTGGAACGTAATGTGACGCACTTAAAATTTCAGAGAATTCAACGTCTCATGGGTTTATGCATCACAGGAACTCTGAGAACAACATCAGCTGAATCTATTAATACGCTACTGCACCTGATACCAATTGACATCTTTGCAAAGGGGGAGGCCTATAAGTCCTGCCTTCGTCTCAAAGAGTAAAAATTATCCAGACAACGCAATTTTGGACACAGTAACATGGACAATTTAAATGATATTGCCATTGATTACAGAGTGCCCAAACTTATTTTCGACCGGAAATACGACGTAGAATTTCCGACTCGAGAATTTTGGTCATACTGGCAAAACCCCCCAATGAACGCTATTAACATATTTACAGACGGCTCCAAACAATCCATGGGAGTCGGTGCAGGGTTTTCAACGAGTTTGCGAGATTTAGAGAAGACTTTTGTCCTTCCATTGGACTCTAGCATTTTCCAGGCCGAAATAGTTGCCATAAGCAGGGCCGCTTTACAGTTCGGTGATGAGACAAACAGAGAATTTAACATTTACGTTGACAGCCAAGCTGCTCTAAAAGCTTTTACATCAAGTCGAAAGTAGTTTTCGAATGCTTCGAGAACTTACAAAGTTTAGGGAGTATGAACAAGGTGAAACTAATATGGGTACCAGGTCACATAGGTATTCAAGGGAACGAGAGAGCGGACGAGCTCGCGAAAGAAGGTGCTGATGGTATTGGTATTTCTGTGCATATTGATCCACCAATCCAGCACTTCAGATCGCTACGCGACATTCAAAACACTGCAATGGCTAATAGAAAGTGGAGAGAGCTATCAACAAGTGCGATCAGTAGAAGATTGTGGGCATGCCACAATCTAAGAAAAACTGAATACTTACTCTCACTCACCAGATGGAACTGCCGTGTACTTACTGGAGTGATCACCGGGCACTGCCTAATAGGTTATCATAGAAAGAAGATGGGACTTATTTCTGATGCAAGCTGTAGAAGGTGCGATGAACCTAACACTGAAGAAACGGTCGAACATATTCTTTGCCAATGTCCTGCTTTGGCCAGACCCGACTGCACATTTTAGGCAGATATGACATCGAGAGCTTGGAAACGGTTTCGAATGTCGACCTAAGGCAAATAGTACAATTCGCCATGAGGACAAACGCGTTCTATCAGCGTCGCTGAGGAATTATTGTGGTTTCGATATGGACCATCCGGTCTATGTGAGGAGTCTTTGACTCCGCCACCTCTAATCTATCTCCTGATTCCAAATATGTTCTCCAAATTTTTCCATCACGTCCAGATTTTTAGTTATTCACGGTTGAAAATGCGAAAAATGACAATTTTTGCATTATTTTAAAGCCTGCACAGCAGCCATTCAGTGGAATACAAATCTGGTATAAAACGCAAAAGTATAATTTGTCTATGGTCTTCAACATAGAAAACAATTTTTTTCTAATTACTGCGTTTGGTTGGGTTACACTTGCGTTTCAAAATGATACTGTTAAAATAACCATTTTTGTAAAAAAGGTGAGGTATCTAACCTTAGTATTTTTTTGATATTTTTCAAAGAAAAACTAAAAAAAATTATATTTTACAAATTTAAGTTTTCTGTGTTATTTTTCATACAAACCGGAAGATATCTTTAATGGGTTTAAAAGACTATAAGAAAGAATGAACTTTTGCCTAAATTTTGAGCTCATCACAGTATAGATTGATCATCTGGTTTTTGTTTTAGAGCCTTTTAAAAATGGTGTTTTTTCTAATTTTTTTCACAGTGTTTTTTTTTTTAAATACATTGTAAAATTACTAGGAATTTTCGTCAAATTGGAGGTAGCAAACAAAAAAAAGTTACAAGTTTTTCTTGTAATTATTCTAGGTTTTTTTTTGAGTGTAGAAGTGCTTTCATAGTACTATATTTTTTTTCAAAGCGGCCAGCCCTCTCTCGTCCGTAGTTTTCTGCCGGGTGGACTTTTTGTTCAAAAATCTTTCGAATTTACAACTCATGTAAAATTTTACTAGCTCCAGCGTTTTAATAACATACCCATGTACTGTATTTATTTCTTTATTTAAATTTACAAATATTTAACCAAAGGTTTTCTTTAATTTTTTTTAACACCCAGAGACAATAAGGCGTCTTACAATTGTTTAGTAACAAAATATGTGAACAACATCATATGTATGACATTTAAAAAAACACAATCAGCCTCAATCTTGACCATACGCCTTTGGCCAATACTCTATGGGGTGCATTACAGTTACAATTGGGTGTGAGTTATGGAGGACCTCATGTTGACAATATTTCTTCTTCGATTTTTTTTTTTGAAGATTCCTTAAAGAGAACAGTTTGATTATAACCAGGTGTATTTATTAAAAACCAACCAAAACAACCATTTAACATATTTTGGCAATTCCCTTAAACAATAAAGAAAAATAATTTTTACAAAAATTTGTATGACAGTTTTTTTATATTTAGGACTTCCTATTAACTTGTCCTTAACAAAAGCACATTGAAATAAAAACAAAAACCTTAATAAAACGCCAAGTCATTTTATGATAATTTATATTAAATATTAATAAATAAATTAAAAATTTAACAAGAAAACAAAAAAATACCTAAAGTCTGCTAAACATATTTTTCTCGCTAAAACATGTTGTTTAGAAAATTTTCCCAGAACTCATAATATTATTTTTAAATTATTTATTATAAAAAATAATATGAAAAATTGCTAATAGTTTTTATTTTTATTATTATGGAATTTATCACTGACATCAATAGTTGTTGTTGGCTGGTTAGTAGTACGAGTATCTTTTGCTTAGATTTTTCTTTTTCCTTTATTTTTTATTTTTCATTTGCGCCTAAAGATCAAAAGAAAAATTGTTTTGACCATTTTCAATTTATCCACTTTGAGAATGCTGTAGTGAATGGGCTAGATAAATTTAATTAAATTTCAATTAATTTTTTTACTTCACAACAAAGAGATTTTCATGTACGATAGTTACGAAGCATCAAAAAGATCGCTTGTGGTAGACAACAACAAATAGCTTTTTTTATTTTTTTTATTGAATTTTTGGCGAAATATTTTTATTTGGTGATCATAAAAGAATGAAAGAAAAATATTTTATTTTTTTAACCCATGAGCGGGAAAAAATATATTAATTTTAGAAAAGTGGATATGAGACAAAAAGTCTCACCAAGCAAAACCTTAAAAATGGTAATGGTTGTGTTATGCATTACCATGTAATGCATACCCAAAGAAAATACAAAATTATGCATTATTTTTTTCCCTACCGCTTACCAGATGCATTATCTTTTGTATTTTTCCTGCTTTACGTAATACGCACCTTTTATTTAGAGTCTCATACCATACAAAAATCATCCATGCTGAAGTACGCAGAAAGAATTATGGTTCATAATGAGTCAATGAATATTTTCATTAGACCAATGATTTTTTTCATGAAGGCTATGATTTTTTTCATAAAATTTACGAAAAATTTCATTGAAGTTATGAAAATATTCATAAATTTTAAGAATTGTTTTTCTTTTGAAAATTTTTTATTTAATACGTGAACATTTTCATTATTCCAATGATTAATTTTATGAAAAAATTCATTCATTCTATGAAAAAAATCATTGGCTCACTTCTAATGAATTTTTCATGGACTCTATAAACATTTTCATAGATACAATGAACAAAATTATTTCAGTGTAGTTGTAATGATAAAGAGGCATCATTCGCATAGAAAACTTCTCATGTTTTAAGTTTTTCTTCCTTTTAAAAAAAATCGCAACTGAAAATCTGAAAATTTTTCCTTAGAAAAATACTCAGTTTCTGTGAAACATTTTTCTGCAGAAAAAGTCTCAGATTTCGAAATATTCTTCCTACACTAAAACACTTTTCTATAGAGATCTATCGATTTTGAAACATTTTTCTATTCACTCAAAAAACCTTGTAAAATTACAAGAAAAACTTGTAACTTTTTTTTTGTTACCTCCTATTTGACAAAAATTCCTAGTAATTTTACAAGCTTTTTACCTATTATTTTGTAATTTTACAAGAATTTTACAAATAAAATTGTAAATTTACAAATTTTTTGACACGATAAAATTTACAAGGAGGTTTCGTAACTTTACTAGATTTTTATCTACCTCTTATTTTACAAGAATTCCTAGTAATTTACAAGCTTTTTAGCAAAAATTTTTTTAATTTTACAAGCTTTTTACCAATAAAATTGTAAATTACAGTTTTTTGGCGCAATTAAAATTGCAAGGAATTCTCGTGAATTTACTAGATTTTTTTTGTAAAATTTTCTTGGAAATTTGTAAAATTACAAAAAAAAATGTAAAATTACAAAAAAACAAGTAAGAGTGTTAAATTCGGTTGGGTATAAAAGACCCTCTAACATGCAAAAAAAAAAATTTCAGGGTCGTTTTATTCTTTTGGGGGGCAAATTTCTTCTCGAAATATATATTTAAAAATTCATTCTTATGTTTTTTGCAGTAAAAAAATAAAAGTTTACAATTATTTAAACAATTACTTTTAGTCCACTCCCACAAAAGGGGGGCGGACTGAAAGCCGAGAGCCATTTTTTAATCCTGTGACTCCAAATGCAGGACTTTAAACTTCCTGTAGCATAAAAATATTGTATTTGTTAAACAAAAACACAAAAAATCATGTAAAAAATGGTATTTTTCAGAGGTTACTTTAGTTCTTCAAGGGGGAACTTTATTCCCCCTAGTCCGATTTTGCTCATTTACGAACTTAACCTGCCTAGGAACATTAGACATATTAGTGCCAGATTTTGGGTGTGTACACTCAAAAAAAAACGTGGGTATTTAATACTAAAAATTTAGCTACGAGTACTAATGTTTTAGTCCAAAATGATCTAGTGCAGGCGTTGCTAATCATTACTAAAATTTGTTACTAATATCTAGTACATGAGAAATACTAACAAAACAGTAAATATTACTGCAATTTGCTACTAAAAAAATCATAAATATTTAAAATTTTTGTCCTATTTAGTAAATAAAACTACTAATTTTAGTAAATAAAATTACTAATTTTAGTGATTAAAATTACTACCTAAATCAATTTTAATAAATAAAAGTCAGAAAAATATTATATATAAATGATTTTATTTCACTTCGGTTTTTTATTTGGTTTTTTATGTCTTCTTAAGCTGTTTAAAAAAATGTAGCGTTCATTGTACCACGTAAACGATTGCTAAAAATATAAGAAAGAAATAATATATTCTCAATACATGTTCAAATGTATATACAAACATTTTACTACAGAGGGCGCTTTTTTATACCTACATTTTTTTTTGTATTCGTGTGTGTATCCATATTCTTCTTCAGCTTGAATTTTTTTCTTACACAATCATTGAAATAAAAAACGATTTAAAAAAAAACTGATGTAGTTTTATTATTAATGCATATTAATTTTATTATAAACACATTTAAATAAAAAACATTTATATATAATTACTTTAACACAATTTAATTAAATAAATGTAACATATATTTTTTTTATAAACACTCCGTGAGTGGGTATCGCGTTGTTACTTTTTCTAATTCTTTTTCGCACTAAACAAACAGAAAAACAGTTGGTAGCACTGCAGTTAATGCGAGCTAACGTAGTGTTCGCACACACTGCAGCAGCAAGCAGCAGACGGCAAAAAATATAAAGTGCCTGTTTAATTATAAATTATAAATTTATAAAAGCTGTACTTATTGTATTTGGAACTTGATGTGTGCTTTTGCAATGTTAAGAAATAAAAAATATGGCATTTTAGTGAAATTATAATTAAATAGTCTACTCTTAATTTTTGCTGTCTGCTGCTTGCTGCTGAATTGTGAAGGAGCAAATGATCGCTAATAAAAACAGTGTTGCCATTATCAATATGAAAAAAAAAACGCAAAAATCGTAAGAAAAGGGTAAAAATTTACCAAACAAAAATCAGCGCCAAGAAAAGAGAGAATATTAAAAAAAAAATTTGAAAATGTGTTTTTAAGGTAAAAAGGATAAAAAGCAAAAAAAAAAATAAAAATATTTGTTTTTATTATAAATTCAATAAATTAGCTGATACAATCAAAAGTAAAAATAATATTACATTCATATTACTCAAGTAATATTAAGATAATGGTTAACATTAAATTTTAAACAAACTTTTTTTATTACATTCAATTATCAAGCCACAGAACTGCTTTAATGGAATGCACAGAGGGCCAGACAGATCGATTTCCGGCCAAAAGTCCTTATTTGTCAATTCTCAAAAAAATGTTTACCAGTTTGTTGGGCATATAAAAAAAATATAAAAAATAAAAAAATATAAAAAGGGTATTACTCAAAATCCTGACGTGATAGACAAATTTGGTCGCCGGATTTGGATTTTGACAGTAAACAAAATTGTTTAAAAAAACAACAGTCATTAAACATTTAAAAAAATACGTAGTTGTAAAAAAAAAATTAGAAAATATGTACCAAAAAGTTTTTACACAAATACAAGTAGGAAAGTCCAAACATGGACCGATTGGATATTTTTTTAAAATCTTTAATTACTGGAAAAAACACATATAAAACAATTTTGAGAGAAATATGCTTCTTTTAACTGAATATCGGCGACTAAATCTACAGGGAGTAACAGTATGCATTACCATGTAATGCATAGCCACAAAAAATGAAAAAATATGTACTAGTTGTTCCCTTCCGCTTCCCATAGGCCATATTTTTTTTTTTTTATTTTTCATGCATTACGAAGGTTCATGCATTATTTTTAGTCTTATCCCAAAAAAATCATTAATCCTGTATAGAGTAAGGCCACGTTCACACTACATGAACTTATACCTAATTCACACCTAAGATGAAATCACATTCCATCACAACGCATAGCGTTGTTCAAAATTCTGTGTAAATTGGTTTTGTAAAAACAATAAATTGTATTGAAATTTTTACGAAAATAAACCCCAATTTTCTTTATTTAACTTTATCAAAAATACATATTTTGATTGCGTCATTACAAAAATACAACTCCATAACCAAAAATTTAAATAAGCCGACGATTGAGAGCAAACGCCGCCGTCTGTAAGCAAATGGGGCGAGTCGCCACCACCGTAAGTTCCTCTTCGGCACAATTTAAATTAATTGTTAGAGTCACTTAATTCAAATTTAAAGGGGTTGTTTGTATGAGGCCAAGGTCCAAACATGGATAAAATTTTCCAAATTTCATTAGGTCTGGGCTTAACTTTCAAATTTCAGCAAAATCTATTGATAATATAAAAATCACAAATTAAAAAAAATAGAAAAAACACCATAAATACCTTATCTTTAAAAACGCGTATTTAAAAAACGGCAAAACCAAAAAAGCACCAGCACTTACCCAAAATGTAACATAATGGCAACACTGAATTCAAATTTAACGATTTTGCAGCAAAAACAGTTGGTAGCTCTGCTTGTAAACAAGCGCCCCCTTACGGAATTATTACTAACAAAAAAAAAATTAAAAACCTAATAAATTACTGTATATTAGTACTTTTATGAACTAAAAATAGTAAAAAAATTAGTACAACCGACTACCAACAAAAATTACTCATAAACAGTAAGAAATACTAATTTTAGCACTTTTAAGATACTAAAAAAACTACTGTAATACTGGTAATTGGTAACTTACTTATGAGTTTGGGCCGCTAAAAAAAAATACGTGTCGAATTAATTTTCGTTCTTAACAGCATATTCAAATTTCATGAAGATCGGAGGGTGACACCAGTAAGTAATGTTCTGAGATATTTTCAGTAAAATTGTATGATGTTTCTTTTCTTAGAACATTAACCCTCTAACGCTCATTCTAAGGGGTAATTTTAGTCCTATTTCAAAAACTGTGTTTTTAAAAGACTAACACAGTTAAAGTGACCCCTTAGAATAAGCGTTAGAGGGCTAATATGTTCTAAGAAAAGAAGCACCATAAAATTTTACTAAAGACATCTATTTTATGAAACTTATAATATATATAAAAGAGACGATTTTAAGGTTGTGGTGTCTCGGCTTATCGGCCATATAAGTGTTTAAAATTTGCGTTGTCCCCTTATGAAACAATGTAGACCTTAGGGAAAATTTCGATAACTCCCGAACTAACAGGAATACCATCTAGAACAGCGGTTACCAACCTATGGTACGCGTACCACTACACTGATAGAAATTTGTACATGACAATAATGAAAATCTACATTAATGTTATGAAAAATGACGTTAAAAAGGAACCTATGAAGGGTTTCATTGAATTAATGAAATGGGTATCATAAAATGTAATTGCAAGAACAAGTTTCATTAAATTAATGAAAATTGTTCATACAAAATAAAAATTGTATTTTATGAAAATGTTTCATTACTTTAATGAAAAAAGTATTTAATTCTTATGAAATACTTTCATTGAATAAATCCTACTTTTTATTTTTGAAATGAAATACTTTTATTGAATAAATGTTACTTTTATTTTTAAAATGAAATATATGTATGAAATTGTAAAGATCTTTTTATAGAATTAAAAATAATAAAAAGTTGTTTTCACTTAGTTTTCTCGCACAAAATTTTACTCCAACCTTAAATTGTAATACATAATTAAAACCACGAACTGATATAAAACATCACAAAAATTAATTAATAATTTAGTTCTTATTTAAAATTTCGTAAAAAAATCTGAAAAAATCACAAAATAACCAAGTTAAAAAAATACTTTCACATATTTCTTATTTTATCTATAGATTTCACTCAGGTTTCTCACACAAAATTTTACTATAACGTTTACTTTTAATACATAAGTAAAACCCCGAAATAATTTAAAACAACGTGAGTTTAATAAATACTCATAATTAATCAACAACATTTCATTTTAAATTTCGTAAAAAAAAATCTTAGAAAAAATCACGCTCTGATCAGCTGTTTTTTGCGCGCGTAAACTAACAGACTAAACAGACGCGACACGACAAGTGTCAAAAAACAGAAAATTTTGTAAACAAAACTCAATGAAATTTTTTAATGAAACTACGAAATCTAATGAATCAAAATTAATGAATATCTTGCACAATATGTATGAAATTTCATTCAGCATATGAAAAATTTCATTGTTGCAATGAAACAACGTTAATGAATTCCATTCATTAGTGATATTAAGCGTTTTTCTATCAGTGTAGGGGGTACGCGAAACTGTCCGCGGGGGTACGGGGGTACGCAAAATTTTAATCTAAAACATTCGTTTTAGATTAACTTTTCAATCCTGGTTTCGTAATGGCTTCCAAAGTTTTATATAACGTCAGGTTTTTAAGAAAGTTCAGGAAGAAAGTTTGCGATATTTTTGGATGATATTTTGAGATCTGACCACTTGTTTTCAATTAGCCTTTGATGCTTATATTTCCAAATTTTTCTATGATGTCAGGTTTTTGAGAAAACTTATGTCAAAGTTCTCAAAAACGTGTTTTTGGGCATTTTTGAGACCGGTTGTGTTAGTGTGGAAATTTTGGTACAACTTTGTTAAGCTCAAAATGCCCTTTTATTGTATATTAGAGTGTCCCTTATTTTGGAAATGTTGGAAATCTTGAGACGGTACCCGCTCATTTTTTTCCTTTTGACTTAAAAATAACTCAGGAAAAATTTTACGCCCCTAGGACCACGCCTTCCCTACGCGACGGGGCCTTAAAGAGCGGGGCCTAAAAAATCATTTTTCCATACAAACCAAAAAAATTTTTTTTTGATTTTTAATTTTTTTGTTATTAATTATTATATTACTTGGTTTGCTTATTCACGACAAAAAATTTGATTTTGGAGGGATAAGTCTTTCAGCGCTAAAAAATTTTTCGCAAAAAAAAAATTTGGGCGGCCGGGGTCCTACAGTAAAAAATTTTTAAAAAATATTTTTTTTTAGTTTTGACCAGCAACGGTTTTAGCTGCTATGTTGCTTTAAATGATATATATTCCAAAAAAAAAATTATTCATATCTGTGACATCTTTATCTTTTTCGAAAAAAAAAATTTTGAGCCGTAGGAATCCTACGGTAAAAAATTTTTAAAAAATATTTTTTTTTAGTTTTGAAAAGCAATGGTTTTAGTTTTTATGTTGTTTTTAATGATATATATTCCAAAAAAAATATTATTCATATTTGTGACATTTTTATCGTGTATCGAAAAAAATCATCAATGCATTTTTTACCCTTTTTTAGAACACGATTAAGATGTCACAGATACAAAAAATATTTTTTTATGAATATATATCATTTAAAGCAACATAGCAGCTAAAACCGTTGCTGGTCAAAACTAAAAAAAAATATTTTTTAAAAATTTTTTACTGTAGGACCCCGGCGGCTCAAAATTTTTTTTTGCGAAAAATTTTTTAGCGCTGAAAGACTTATCCCACCAAAATCAAATTTTTTGTTGTGAATAAGCAAACCAAGTAATATAATAAATAATAACAAAAAAATTAAAAATCAAAAAAAAAATTTTTTGGTTTGTATGGAAAAATGATTTTTTAGGCCCCGCTCTTTAAGGGCCCGTCGCGTAGGGAAGGCGTGGTCCTAGGGGCGTAAAATTTTTCCTGAGTTATTTTTAAGTCAAAAGGAAAAAAATGAGCGGGTACCGTCTCAAGATTTCCAACATTTCCAAAATAAGGGACACTCTATTGTATATGTATATGAAAGTGTTTCATTCGAAAAATCACGGAATTATTAATCTGCCCTCGTATTAAAAAAAAAAATATAAAAAATTAAAAACATTATATGTCCGCCCTCGTGATAGGTTTTTGAAACTTTTATAAGAGTTCAAAAAACGTCTGTTGTTTTAATTTTAGGTGTAGAAATGCCTGGTGAAATCAGATTTGCAATATTTTCAGCCGTTTTTGCTCTGCAGAAAAATCAGCTCAAAATCAGTGTTTTCCGATGCATTAAACCACTCCAAAGAGCGAACATTTTTCCCAAAAAATACCAACATGGTTTTGATCTCCTAAACCCTTCAAAAAAAAAAATTATAATACCCGCAGATCAAAAATTTCAAAATTAATTCTAATATTTACATGTCGTGAACCTATATTCAAAATATGCCAACTCACATTTGACCGAAATGAGTTTCCGATGGTAAATAGCTCCCCTATGCAATACCCATCTGTGGTAAAAATTTCAGAGCAAAAAAATAATTTTTTGTCGTTTTACATCCATTTTTGTTATTCTGCTAACTCAAAGTACATATTATTTGGGTGAAAATAAATGCCAACTCCCATTGTAAATTTCCAAACATTTTTCAAAAAATTTTTTAAAAAAAATTTTACCACTTATCTTATTGCAATTGCCACTCTGAGCACGAATCTGGTAAATATTTTGATATCTAATGACCAGTTTTCGAGATATTGCCATTTTGAAAATATCGGTAAATAGTGTTTGCAAAAAAAAATTGCTAATACATATGTAACTTTCAAACTATTTATCAGATTGAAACATTTTGGGTGGGGCGAATAAAGCTAATGATATAAGCTTTCAAAATAGCTAGTTTAGAGTGACACTATTACAATACGGCGTGAGTTACAGAGTGCCAAAGTTGACCATCCCGAGATTAAAAGGCTTTTGGAGCTAGTAACTTTTAAAAATATGCAAAGATTTTTTTTTTTTTTTTATTTTTTGCAATTACCGTACTAAGGAAAACAAAATCCAAAAATAAAATTAAAAAAAAATTTAAAAAAAATATATTTTTATTTTCCGAAAAAATATGCCAACTCTAAAAAAATAATTGTTTTTCAACATAGTAATAAATGCCATCTCTGAAAAATACGCAAACAAATGAAAAATATGAAATTTTTGGCATAGGTAAAAATTATTTAAACTATTTTAACCATCTTATGGAAGGTACATTGTTTATTTTTGCAATAATATGCGAAATAACTAGTTTTTTAGCTGTCCTGAAAAGTAAGCTTTTTAGAGTTGGCATATATTGAATATAGTTCGACGATGTGAAGTTTTTTGACAAAATCAAAAAACTCGTTAGGGGTACTTGGCTGATAAAATTTTAAATTAGGGGTACGCGAGCCAAAATGGTTGGTAACCGCTGATCTAGAACAAAAATACGCGTCGACCTTTATTTAATAAAGAATAGATCGTATTTATATACCTACAAAATTTCTTCTCATGTGGAGACATCATATAGTTTCTTGAAAAGAAATGGCTGAAAAATCCAAAAACCTTGTTTTCGAAATTTTTGCCCATTTTTTGAACCCCTAAAGGCCGATAAGCCGAGATACACCAACCTTAGAATTGTCTCTTTTATATATTTATATGTTAAGTTTCATGCAAATCGGTTCATAAGGGTTGAGATACTTCATTGTAAGAACATGACTTATTGTTAGCTCAGAAGTATATTTACATCATTTATTTCAATTTATCCACACACGGCTTAAAAATTTGTAATTTTTGCGCACTTTATTGGAAAAAAAATTTTGTTCCACAGATGCTGATTTTTAAACATAAAAAAATTTTTTTTATCCAAATTGGTTTCAAAAGTTGGAAAATGTTAAGTATGTTATCTAAAAAAATATTAAAAAAATATAAGAACACGATTTGGATCCCAAAATGCTGATCAGCGACTTTGGTCCACAGATGCTGATCAGCATTTAACAAGAAAACCCTGCAATATAATTCAATTCTGATGGCGGCATCGAATTCAAGAGGTCACAATACATAAAGATTTATTTCATTTCCTATAATCCATTTCCTGTTTAGGGGTTAACAACAATTTTCTTCTTTTACGATCACAAACATAAAGCTTTTTAAAGTGTACGATTAAAATGCAATAAAATTATTAATTGAGTGGAAGCTAAAAGCATTTTATCATTTTAAAAGAGAAAAAAACGTAGACAAGAATTTCCACCAAAAAACCAACGGAAATTGTTTATCTTTAGCGCCAAAGCAAAAAGAAAAGAAAAAGGCAACAGAACACTTGTCTAAGAGTGCCAGAATAACCATGACATAGAATGTGAACAACATTTACAAAAACTTCTTAGACAGTTATAAAAATATTTTATCTGAAACTAAAGGAAATAAAGTATTCTGGCGGAGGGACACGTGGGAGCACGTGTTCTTCTTTTCGTATTACTCCAAAAAAATAAGAAGGGTTGTTTTGGTAGGGCATCTTAAGTGGCACATGCTAAATTTCATTGTGTTGTTGTCGATTATGGATTTTTAACGAGTTTTCAATTTATATCCATCTCTCAAGTGCAACACTGAACAAGTTGAAGATGAAAACACTTGACGAAGAACAAATCTTTATGTCTGCTAAGGAAAAATTAATATTTTCCAACAAAAAAAATAAAAATAATGAAAAAACCCACCAACAAAAGATTATTTATTGTAACATATTTAGGAGAAAACAACACACAACAAAAATGTGTAATCACAACAGGCGTCTGGCTTTTTGCATCATCAAAGTGCAGTGATAGTTTATCATCATAGACAATATGTGCTACTTTATTTGTGTGTTTTTGGAAAAAAATATGGAATTAAAAAGTTTATAAAAAATTGAGTTTGTTTAATTTTTATTAAAAATAATAAAATTTAGTAATTTATTCAACCTGGTAATTGTGCAATGCAAAAGAGTTGATTCTAGTTCGAGGTCTGTTTATGTTTCTCATTTTAAATTAACATAACAATTTAGCAAATCCATTGCAAATCTAACTGACGGATCACCGATTTCGTTAGTTGTTTGTTATTTGATAGATCTTCATAAATGATTAAAATCATATATTTTTTTTATCAATACTTTGGAAGATAGACTAAAAAAAAGTGAACTAAAAACTGGGAAAATTAACTAAATTTTGAGAAAAAGAGGGAATGATATGGCTCCAAAGATTTTTTTCAATAATTTTAGTTCACATTTTTCTTAAAAACAGAGAAAACAATTTTAACTAAAAAATTAAAAATTCTGAGAAGTTTAACTAAATTTTAAGAATTTTTTACAAAATTGTTTTTAACTAAATTCTAAGCAGATAAATATGAGTTTTTAACTAAATTGTAAGAGTCTTTAACTTAATTCTAAGAAGTTCAGACCTCATGGGTCCAGAGCCTATTGGGTTCGGATCCGGTGGATCGTTAAGGGTCGCAGTAGATTTTGATTCAAAATTATATATAAATATTATATATAAATAATAATAGTCTTCAGGGTTTTGAAATTTCGCCATTTTCAAATTTTTAACTAACTTCTTAGAAATTTTAACTATATTTTAAAAAGTTTTAACTAAATTCTAAGATTTTTTTAACCAAATTCTACGAAGTTTTAACTAAATTCTAAAAAGTTTTTACAAAATTCTAAGAAGTTTTTAACTGAATTCTAAGAAGATAAATTTGAGTTTTTACCTATATTCTAAGAGGTTTTAACTGTATCCTCAAAAGTTTTTAACTAAATTCGCTTCCTCAATTCTAAGAAGTGAAATTCAGTGAAGTTATTTGTAGTAAAATTTAAATAAACTTGAACTAAATTTTGTGTGAACATTTAAGAAATGTGTCTTAAAAATAAATATATGGGGCATTCCTTTGAAATCGGACACTTTGAATTTTTTTGAATTTTGAATTTTTTAGATTTTCCCAATTTGTTTACAGTTTTTAGTAGCCTTCGAAAACTCCTTCGTGGTAAATTTTCATATTTTTTTGATGACCCGTTCAAAGGATATCGAATTTTAAAAAATTTGTAGTTTGTTCCATTACTCAAACTTCTTTTACTCATAACTTCATCAATAATGGTCCAATTTTCAAATATTTTTGTTTTTTTGCGTACTTTAAAAAAAAAATCAAAAAAATGCTTAAAATCGCTATACACTCAAAATAATACATTAGTAGATTTACTAATTTTTTTTTGCTAATGCTGTTTAGCTAACTTTTAGCAAATTTTTAGTTGAGATTAGCATGTTAGCAAAAACATCTTGTAAATTTTAAACAAAATTTGAACTTATTTTTTTTGCTAAATTTAAAATGGAGTTGTCCAAATTTTTACAAGCTTTTTTGCTAATATTAGCAAAAATAAATGGTAAATTGTTTTTTATTTCCAGAAAACTTAAAATGGCGCTATCTCGGAAACTAAGCCAGATAGAGCAAAATGGAGGCCATTTATGGTTCCCGGTCTTATAGTATCGCCGGTTCTCTTCACATGTGTGGACAATAATGGGTCCTTTCTTTGGATCCAAAACAGTTAGCATTTCCGAAAATTTTAAAATGCTCATATCTCGGTAAATATTGTCGACACAACAAAAAGTCCGAAAGCATTTTTGTAGCTTTCAACAGATTAAACCAAGACCGCAAAATAATCAAAAGCTCTCCGAGTAATATTTTTGAAGCTACACTCAAAAAAAAAGTGAACTAAAATCTGGGAAAATTAACTCAATTTTGAGAAAAAGAGGGAATGATTTGGCTCCAAAGATTTTTTTTCTTGGTTTTAGTTCATAATTTTCCCAAAAATAAGGAAAACAAATTTATTTAATTTTAAGCCAATTTTAACTAGAAAATGGGAAAAATTATACTTCACATTTTAGAAATAGATTGGGTCTAGACCCTGGACCCATGGGTTCGGACCCATTTAACCCGTTGGGTCCTTTAAGGGTCCCCATAGATTTTGAACCAAAACTTGTGTCCGTTTCGCTCTAACTTGCTTAGTTTTTGAGATACAGTAATAAGGGGCCTGATAGGGTCTTGAGAATCTTAAAAACCGGATAACTCAAAAACTATTAATCGGAGGGCTTTCGGGTATTTTGCGGAAGTGTTCTACGAGTCAAGAGCTACAAAAATGCCGTTGGACGTTTTCTCGTGTTGGCAGTATTTACCGAGATATGTGGATATATAAAATCTCGGGAATTTCAAATTTTAGATCTAAAATTAGGGTCTTGAGACCCCGACAGATATGCAGAGCTAGGCTATTCCATATTTTTCTTTGTAGTCTTTCTTTTGAAAATTTCATCCGTTTCGCTCTATCTCGCTTAGTTTTTGAGATATCGCCATTTTGAATTTTTAACTAAATTCTAAGAAGTTATTTACTAAGTTCTCAGAAGTCATTAACTAAATTCTAAGAAGTAAACTTCCTCAATTCAAAGAAGAGAAATACGATGATGTGGTTTTTAGTAAATTTTAACTAAACTTGAACTAAATTGTTTTTTAAGAAATATGTCTTAAAAATAAAGATACGATTCTTAGATTTGTGGAAAATTTCTTTGGCAGTAAAAATTTTTTTCCTAATATTTAAAAAATCCATTTAAAGAAAACTATGAACTAATTATAAGTAAATGAACTAAAATTTTTTCCTCATAGTTAAGAAAATTTCTCATTTTTAAGTTAAATTTAACTAAATTTTAGGAAATTTCATGATAAATTTTCAAAGACATTTTTTCCTCAAATTTAGTTATGTCTTTTTTTTCAGTGTATCGAGTTTTGTAATTCTCAAAACCCCGGTGGTCCCCTTAAATCATGTATCTCAAAAACTAAGCAAGGTAGAGCGAAACGGACACAAATTTTGGATCAAAAACTATGACGATTTTTAAGGAACCCAACTAGGTCTAGGCCCATCGGGGTCTGGACCTATCGGGTCCGAACCCAATGGGGTCCTCAAATGTGTATAAACTAAGTTGAAATAAAAAAAATTTCAGTTAACAAATTTTTGGCAAAACATTTTTGCTAACTTTCCCAAAAAAATTGTGGGTTCAAAATCAGCAAATTTTCTTGTAGGTTTACAAGCTTTTTTTGCTAACATTACAGTTTTTTTTTGAGTGTAGTATGCGATTTTTAAGTTTTAAAATTTAAATCTCATTTTTGAAAATGTTTGTACTCTTCGATTTTTTGAATTTTTTTTGTGTTAAACTCCTATCGATTCTACAAACTTTTTGCCCAGGAGGATCGTGGGATAACGATTATTACTATTTTTTTTAATTTTTTGAAAAAAATTTGTTGTAATTATCCAATCTTAAAATCATTTCTACTGCTCTAATGGTGCGTCATAGAGGGGTCATTTATAAGACCGACCACCATTAATTTTTACGTCTTAACATTTATTTGGAACAAACTAATACCCTATCTCCAATTTCTAAGGGGGCTCCCACACAAAACGATATTTTTTTTAAATTTGCTCCAACCGCTGCCCTAATAGTGCCCTTAGAGCAACAAAATGTATGACCGACCCACAATATTTTTTAGTCCAAACATTTTCTCTGAACACACCTACCCTCTATCTCTAATTGTTAAGGCCGTCCCCATACAATGTTTTTTATTTTTTGTAAATTTGTTTTATTTAATCAGCTTCTACCGGTCTAATGGTGCGTCCGAGAGGGGTCATTATTGAGACCGACCCCCATTTATTTTTACCCTCACTATTAGGGCAGTTAGAGCGGTTGTAGCAAATTTTAAAAAATGTCGTTTTGTGTGGGAGCCCCCTTAGAAATTGGAGATATGGTATTAGTTTGTTCCAAAGATATGTTGAGACGTAAAAATTAATGGGGGTATGTCTTATAAATGACCCCTCTATGACGCACCATTGGAGCAGTAGAAATGATTATAAGATCGGAAAATTACAATAAATTTTTTTTCAAAAAATTTAAACAAATAGTAATAATCGTTATCCCACGATCCTCCTGGTCAAAAAATTTGTAGAATCGATAGAAGTCTTACACAAAAAAATTTCAAAAAAATCGAATAGTACAAACACTTTCAAAAATGAGATTTAAATTTAAAAACTTAAAAATCGCATACTAGAGCGCTTTTAAGAATTTTTGGGAATTTTTTTTAAAAAGTACGCAAAAAAACAAAAAATTTGAAATTTGGACCATTATTGAAGAAGTTATGAGTAAAAGAAGTTTGAGTAAAGGAACAAACTACAATTTTCTTAAAATTCGATTTCTTTTGAACGGGGCATCCAATATGGTTTTAAAAATTTTTTGTTGAAATTTAAAAAAAAAAAATTCTAAATTTCTTTATAATTTTATAAACAATAGTGGTGTTTTTGTCGATTCCTATGAACGCTTAGATAAACTGCTTCGACAAAAACGACATATCCGCTTAACTAAGCTAACTTGGCATTACTTTTTATTTGTGTCAAAAATGGGAAAAAAGACGTTTGATAAAAAATAAAGAAATTTAAAAATAAATACAAAAATTCCCCTCACATTTATTCTTATAGTTTTTAAGACAATTTTATAATTATTTTTATCATTTTTATGACCAGACCCACGAAAGGTGCGTGCAGGAAAGAAATTTACACCCACAAATACACGTCCAAGTCAAAAACTGGGAATTTCGAAGAGGTGATGTAAGTTTTGCAAAGAGAAAATTGCATCCCTCTGGTCGGATTTTTCCCGCTTACCTAACTTTACCTGCATGACCCTAAAACATATTTATGTATACCAAAATTCAGCAAGACTATATGCATACCCAAATACCCATCATCTTTATGGTACTAATGTACGGTTTCCCAGGACCTGAGCTTAATTTTAAGAAAAAATGCCTAAAACCTTGAGGATGATTATATATTTTTAAAATAAATATTTATTTAATGTACTCTTTTCATCACAAAGTTTAGAAACGTGATTTTTGTGTAATCGCCTGGTGACCGCTACCAAAAACTTTCCTCCAGCAGTTATTGTCAGCCACCAGCCTTTAATTATCCCTTTCCTGTTTTTAAACCCGATGGTGATGTCCTTAAAACTTATTGGAACGTTAAAATTGATATTTATTGCTTCCTTTTCAGTTTTTTTTTATTTAAAAAAAAAAAATAAACAAAAAAAATAAAACAAATGAAAATATTTTTTTGTTGACATTTAAAATAGACGTAGATAATTTAAAAGATAACAAATTTAGAAACTTGGTAGCATTTTTATAAGTGCTTAATTTTTAAGCACTTTTAAATTTTATGTCTTAGCTAAGCGTATATAGAACAAAATTTGTATGAAATATTTATTTTCGGATCGACAAAAACACCACTAATATTGTTTTTAAAAGTTTTTTCGTACGACTAAGGGTTTCCGAGCACAAAAATGTTAAAAAACTAAAAGTCACTATTATCAAAAAAGCGTTATTTTTAAATGCCAATATCTTCGAAAGTGGTGACATGGCATAATCCCCACGGACATAATCCCTATTTTGGGATTATGACCAAATTCATTTCGGTCATAATCCCCTTAGTGGTAGTCGGTAATATGACCGAAAATTATTTGGACATAATCCCAATAAAAAACGGACATAGTTCCCAGATTTATGGGGATAATGGCCACGTAACAAATGGCCATAACCCCCATTACAGGGATTATGTCCACTATAATAGTGGTTCATAATCCCAAAAATTTTATTTTTTGTCTTAAAAGTATTTCTGCGTAGGGATTAAAAACTCCACAAATATATTTAGCGACTTCGCTAAACCCACCCTCTCCGCAGAAAACGGGAATTATGACTAAAATTGCTTTGGACTTACTCCCCATGATGTGAATGAGGGTTATGACTAGTGTTTGGGGTCCGGGAATTTTCGGGTCGGATTCTGACAGGAATTCTGACGGGAATTCCCGGGAATTTTTTTTTTATTTTTCCCGGAATTTTATAAAATAAACCTTTTTACATAAAAACGCCTATTTTAATTTAATTTTAAATATATTTTAAAAGAAAAAAAAAAATAAATTGTTTAAAAAAGTCCACTCAAACCAGCATCTTAAGAAAAATATGCAAAAGAACAGTTTGGGAAATATTTTACACAGTATTTTTGACACTTAAAAATTTTTAAACTTATTTTTTTTACAAAAATTCTAAAGGTTTTTAAAAAGTTTACTTTTTTCACCGGCATTACCCCATTTCAGCATCTGATGTTACTTTAAAATACATCATAATATCTCTTTCAGAAAAATTTATGCAACTGCTGTCATTGGCAACGAGATTATATATGTTTTTACTATATGATATTGCAAACATTTGCTGGCAATTTGCATACTTTCGGTAGCTTAAAAATGTTTACACTAAAGAAATTTGTCCTTACATATGACGCGCCATCAGCATCAGATGTATCACAGTAACTCTGCAAACACCAGAACTGAATGGAGGTGTACAAAACATATCGTAATGAATTAAGTAAATGCCAAAAAATATTTTGATGAATTTATTGTTTGGTGCGACAAATGTTAAAAAATACAGTGATTATTGCAATTAAGGGACAGTTAGAATTTGTATATACCTGGCTGGAAAAAGAATCGACCGACTCGATCCGATATCACCTATCTTTTGATTGGTGACAACGAACATAACACTTAAATGTCGTCAAATGCATATCAAGTAACAGGAGATAATGGGACATATCAAAATTATGCCAAACAAGTAAATAAGTTAAATTCGGCCTTGCCGAATGTAGTGATACCCTCCACAATTTCAAAAAGATTATTTCAAAAAACTTTATTTAAAAGGAAATTACTTTTGAAAAAAATTAAAAATTTTGAAAAAAAAATTTCCGAGAAAAAAAATTTTGGTAAAAAAAATCCGCGATTTTTTTTTTGTCAAAAAATATGTTTGTACTTTTTTAAATACTATTTGGTGTTCAATTATAGTCACATATGAGGCATTCCACACCAAATGTCCAGCGAAAAAAAACATGTGTACCGTAAACTTCTGAATAGGTGATATGGATAGCCCTATACGGAACTTAGAAAATTGCGTTTTTGGTTTTTCAATTTTTCAAAAACTGGGCTTAGGAGGCGTGGTCAAATATTGGAAAAATGGTCAAATTTGTGGCGAGTTGCCTTGATTAAATATTTATCACATTAAAACGGAATGCACCACAATGTCAAAAATTTACGTTCTTATATAGTTTTGTATAACAAAATTGTTATGAAATTTAAAGTTCAAATGCGATTTTCTCGAAAAAAAAGATGAACGTGTTTCTGATTTTTTTTGTGTGGATGGACAAACATCTAAACTTTTAAAAAAATAAATAAAAAAGAAAAAAAAAGTGGCCGGATTTTTGATAAATTGACTTTTTTAAAAAATGGAAAATTTCAGAACGGGTTCTGAAAATTTTCCAAAAAAAAAAATTTAATCGGTAGCCCATAAAAAACTATATAAGAACGTAAATTTTTGAAATTGTGGTGCATCCCGTTTTAATGTGATAAATATTTAATCAAGGCAACTCGCCACAAATTTTACCATTTTTCCAATATTTGACCACGCCTCCTAAGTCCAGTTTTCGAAAATTTGAAAAACCAAAAACGCAATTTTCTTAGTTACATATAGGGCTATCCAAACAACCTATTCAGAAATTTACGGGACACATATTTTTCTGTAGCGGGACATTTGGTGTGGAATGCCTCATATGTCAACCAGAAGCCGAATTAAAGCATTTTGTATTTTTAGGTTATGTTGAATGTACTGAAATATTTGAGGTGTGCTTACATTTTCGTTCATAACTTTTGAACCGCTGAACCGATATCGCTCAAATGCAATACCAAACTTTTCTGGAGAACTTCCAATAAATATCTTAAGTTTCAGTCATCTCTGTGCAATATTTTGTCCGTGATAGCATTTTCCACAGACAGACAGACGGACAGACGGACATCGCTAGAGTGTCTTAAAATCGATCGGGCATCGTGAATATATATATTTTATGGGGTCCCAGACCGATATTTCGATGAGTTACAAATAGAATGACAAACTTATATATACCCTCTATCACTAAGTGGAGGGTATAAAAAGACCCGAAACGAAACTGTGATGTGTTCTGTGACATGTAAAAACTAAAAATTAAGCCCAATCGGATTTACGATTTTTCTTACAGTCCTCCAATTGCAGGAGATTTTACTGTTTATTTATAAAATATAGGTAGCACTTTAAAGAATACATATTTTGAAAAAAAAAATCAATTTCAGTGGGTTTTCATTTAATTTTTTTTGTGTTTCTGTAAATCAATTTTTTGTGTTATCAGCAATTAATCGTGTAAATCAAACTTTTTGTCAGCATCATTTAAAATTAAAAAAAAAATACATTTGTGTATTACAAAATTTTGTGGTATTTAACGAAAACAACAACATTTTTATTCCAAAAAGTCAACTACGTTAAGATGTAAACGTTAAGATAATAAAAAAATTATTCAAAAACCTAACTTACACCCTTCATCGATTTAAAATTAACATTGACTGTTTAAGTAAAAATTTTAAAAAATCAAATACAAATCTTTAAAAATGTACAAGCTTGTAAAAGAAATATTTCAAAATTTCATGCAACATGCTTTTTACCAAAGCACGATCAATCAGTGACAATCTGTTATTTTTTTGTGTTAAGACTCAACATTATTTTTTTGGTTAAATCTTTTTAATAAAACGTTTTTTGTTGTTGGTAACATATGTTTGTAAGTAACAAATTTTGAATTCTTCAAATGAATTGTTACAAAAACAAAACTTTAAATCAAGAGGTCAAAGTGTTCCAACACCCGTTTAGAGAGTTTTTTTTGGTTTTCTATTGAATAAATTTTGTTGTTGGTTGTCAAATCATAGAAATGGTTAAAAGCTAATGGCGTGAAAACAATAATTTGAATTGGCTTAAACATAACTGACAATACGCTCTTATAACCAAAAAATGCGCTATCAGCATCAACAACTTTTAGAAGATTTACACTTAAAAATTTTTTTTTTTTTAAATATAATGTTAGATCACGTTGGTTATCCTTGCGAAAAAATTTACTAATCAGAAAAGTTGAAAGATTGTATGAGGTGAAGTTGAGATTACTAAAAATAGAATTTTATTGTATTGTTGTAATTGTTAAAAACTTTTTTCTGTAAAAAAAAATTTAATATATAAACCACAGAACATGATTAGTAGGTTCACAAAGTTGCATTTGATGTGTGTTAGTATTAGTGACAGCACACGGTGTAACTTTTGACGTTTCATACAAAACGTTAACAAACAATATAAATACATGCACAAAAACTCACACGTACAAGCACACATACAGTAGGCTGTTCTGTGATGTAATCACAGCAGTAATAGAACAGAAAATGCTTATTTTTCAAATCATATCCTGTCAAAAATGTTTTGATATAAGGGACAAGGGAATAAAATTCTCAATAGACTTAAAAAGTACCATATTGCTCCACTTTTAAAATCTCTAACAATGAACTTTCCTTCGATGCTATTTCTGCTGGAGGAATTTACATGCCAAAATTAAAAATAGAGATAAATTCGTGAATTTTAAAAAAGTATCAAATTTTCCCTTTTACCCCCTTTTTGCCCCTTTATAATATAAATTTCCAAAAAACAACTTTTACAGAATGTTATTTTTATAGATTCAAAACTTCATTCATAACTAAATTTAAAATTTCAATTCTATCCTTGAACTGTTTTTTTCCTACTCCCCCTTTCATACAAGGGTCTTCTTCCTAAACCACCCTGATTTGTTTAGGCAATCCAGGTCATCAAAAAATCTTTGCCCAAATGCTTGGGGCGGCGCTCTATCAGACCCGGACATTCACACAAAAACTGCTTCACTGACTCCTCCACCTCCTCACAACTCCTACAATAGTCCCTGTGCACAATTCCCATAAACACGGCCATTTGCCCGATTATACAGTGACCTGTCAGTACTCTTACTATTAGGCTAACCGTACATTTGCATGAGCGGACTAGTTCAAATGAACTATTCACTTAACTGAGGGGATTATCTAGTTCGTTAATTTTAGCTCCTTTAGGTCTTTTCGTTCATTCAGCTCAATTGACAATTCTTCATGAACTAATTATACCCTACACCACACTGTGGTACTGGGTATAATGAGTTTGTGCTGATGTTTGTAACTACCCGAAATATTGATCCTAGATCCACTTTTAAGTATACCGATCGATTCAGAATTACTTTTTGAGTCGATATTGCGATGTCCATCCGTCCGTCTGTCTGTCCATGTAAACGGCGAAATCTCTTTTCTCTTGTACCAAGGACGAAACCTCCTGAAATTAAAAAAAAATCGGTTCATATTTAGACCTAGTCCCCATACAAAGGTCCACTTTAGTTTTGGCTCAAATGACTCTTATAACGGTATTATAATATTCGACAGGTTATCGTGTTCTGTCATCACAAATCACCATTCCGAATTTTAAAGGAATCGGACCAGTTCTTCTTCTTGTAGTACCCATACAAACCACCTTCCCGATTTTCACATAAATCCCTCAAATTTCATGAAAATAGAAAATATTTAATTAAAATTTTGTTTGTGTATTTTAAACGCGTACTTTAATAACCTTGTAAAATCTGATTATCATCGAACCATTTTTGGACTTAGGCCCCATGTGAAAATGTTGGCCAATATTCAGTTAAAAATGGTTTATTGACAACAAATCGAAGCCTATTTCACTCAAATTTGATTTGTGAGAGTTTTTTCTACACTTATAAAAGATTTGACAAAATATAGATCTACACTCAAAAAAAAAGTGAACTAAAATCTGGGAAAATTAACTCAATTTTGAGAAAAAGAGGGAATGATTTGGCTCCAAAGATTTTTTTTCTTGGTTTTAGTTCATAATTTTCCCAAAAATGAGGAAAACAAAGTTATTTAATTTTAAGCCAATTTTAACTAGAAAATGGGAAAAATTATACTTCACATTTTAGAAATAGATTGGGTCTTGACCCTGGACCCATGGGTTCGGACCCCATTTAACTCGAGGCCCCGTTGGTTCCTTTAAGGGTCCCCATAGATTTTGACCCCAAAATTTGTGTCCGTTTCGCTCTAACTTGCTTAGTTTTTGAGATACGGTAAAAAGGGGCCTGATAGGGTCTTGAGAATCTTAAAAACCGGATAACTCAAAAACTATTAATCGGAGGGCTTTCGGGTATTTTGCGGAAGTGTTCTACGAGTCAAGAGCTAAAAAAATTCCGTTGGACTTTTTCTCGTATTGGCAGTATTTACCGCGATATGTGTATATATAAAATCTCGGGAATTTCAAAATTTAGATCTAAAATTAGGGTCTTGAGACCCCGACAGATATGCAGAGCTAGGCTATTCCATATTTTTCTTCGTAGTCTTTTCATCCGTTTTGCTCTATCTCGCTTAGTTTTCGAGATATCGCCATTTTGAGTTTTTAACTAAATTCTAAGAAGTTATTTACTAAATTCTCAGAAGCCATTAACTACATTCTAAGAAGTACACTTCCTCAATTCAAAGAAGAGAAATACGATGATGTTTTTTTTAGTAAATTTTAACTAAACTTGAACTAAATTGTTTTTTAAGAAATATGTCTTAAAAATAAAGATTCTTAGATATGTGGAAAATTTCTTTGACTGTAAGAATTTTTTTCCTAATATTTAAAAAATCCATTTAAAGAAAACTTTGGACTAATTATAAGTTAATGAACTAAAATTTTTTCCTCATAGCTAAGAAAATTTCTCATTTTTAAGTTAAATTTAACTAAATTTTAGGAAAATTTATGACAAATTTTCTAAGACATTTTTTCCTTAAATTTAGTTATGTCTTTTTTTTCAGTGTAATCTGTCCATGTTTGAACTTGGGACCCATTTTCCGGGAAACTCTAGTGTGGGGTTACTTGTTGCTTCTTACTTGTTTTTTTTTTGTTTTAGTTCGGTCGTTCTCTTTTGACACGCTTTCTCAACACGGGTGGTCCGAAACAGTTTTAACCTAAAAGTGCGAATACCACAATTTTTATACCCTACACCAATTTGTGGTACTGGGTATAATAAGTTTGTGCTGATGTTTGTAACTACCCGAAATATTGGTCCTAGACCTACCTTCAAGTATACCGATCGACTCAGAATTACATTTTAAGTCGATTTAGCGATGTCCGTCGGACCGTCCGTCTGTTCATCTATCGGTTTAAGCAGATACAGGTCGCACTTTTTCACCAATTTACTTGAAATTTTAAACTTGAGCATATTTTGGTCCAAGGACGAAGCCTATTGAAATTGGAATAAATCAGTCCATGTTAAGATATAGCCCCCATACAAACGCCCCTTTGGATTCGGCTTAAATGACTCTTATTACCGTATTATAATAGAAATCGCGTTTTAATTTAGCAGGTAATCAAATTTTATATGCACAAATCACCATTCCAAATTTCAAAGGAATCGGGTCAGCCCTTCTGGTAGTCCCCGTACAAACCACCTTCCCGATATTCACATAATTCCCTCAAAATTCATAAAAATGGAAATATTTGATAAAAATTGTATTTTTAGGTGTTAAACGTGTACTTCAGTAACTAAATCAAATCGGAATATAATTGGACCATTTTTGGACTTAGTCCCTCATATAAAAGTTTCGACCGATATTCAGTTAAATTGGTTTATTGACAAAAAATAAACCAATTCCACTAAAATTTGATCTGTGTGTGTTTTCTGCACTAAATAAAGAACTAACAAAAGACAGATACAATCGGTCCATGTTTGGACTTGGGACCCATTTTCCGGAAAACACTGGTGTAGGGTATCATATGGTCGGTTTTGACCGACTATAACTTTCATACTTGTTTTTTAATATTTATTTGGGATGTGTAAGAAAAATTTAGGAACAAAAACTAAAATATTCGATCGAGCACTTTTTGCAAAAATCGCGTTTAAATTGCAAAAAATAAAAAAAATCACTGTTCAAAATTCAAGTAAATGGACTTAATAGATTTTGTACTCCTGATTCCAAATACGCATTCAAAATTTTCCGTTTTCGAGATATTTGCGTTTGCAGATTCCAAAAACCGTTATTTTAGTACTTTCTGTTGTTCCACTGTAACGTTTTCTTCGTTTTCTGGACCTCCTAAATCGAATCAACCAGCAAAACTCTGCGAATCAGAAATTGAAAAATATTTTTTTTTACATTGCCAAAAATAAAGTTTTGAAAGGGTACCAAAGTACACTTTCTATCACTTTTAGAATCAAAACTTTTTAAGAAGATATTTTGTTAGATTTTTTTTTTTACTGTATAATCCTAAATCCTAAATTTCAAACTTCAAATTTCAAATTTTTTTGACCAATTTTTGAGGTCGCCATTACCTCCCAGCAAAAACATGGTAATGAGTTGTGAAAAGTAATCATTACAAAGTACATTATTTAGAATGAGTACCCATTACCATTAACATTATTTTAAGCCCAAAAGTAACTACTTCTCAGTAATATGTTATAAAAGCACCTCTAAGTAATAATATCTTCTTGCACTTGCAGTTTTTAACCTTTACAATTCAATTAACTTAAAAAGTACTTAAAAAGTTAATAAAAATTAAGCAATTTTTAAGTTTTAGTAAAAACAAGTTAAATTTTAAAAGTTTTAATCACCTAATTATTTTACTTCTTATTGGTAATGGGTTTTTACTCCTTATTTGTAATCCGAGGCAGTAACTACTTATTTATCTCCATACTCTTCACTAGTTATTTTTGTCTCACGCCCTTGTTAAAATAATTAGTGTTTCATTCAATAAGTAACTACTTATTAACATCTGTTTCGGATTACAAAACCCATTACTAGTAATGCCAATTTTTGCTGGGCTGTCATTCGGTTGCCACAACCTAAATTCGGTTATTGCGATCACGACATGGTTCTGACAACTGTATGGAGGTTGTGACAAACGAATTGCTGTTGTAACAACCAAATTGCAGTTGTTGCAACCTCAAAAATTCGGATGAAATATTTATGGTTGTTCCAACTGGATTTGTTATGTGAGTATAATCTTCATTTCAGGGACATCGATAGACCGATTTAAAATCGATATCTGCATTTGTTATGTAAGTAAGTGTTAAATAAGAAACAAGAACCTTGTTTAGCATTTCCACTAATATTTTCCTTTCAGTGTAATAAAAGTAAATATCATCAAACTAGCCGATTCCACTACTTTGGCATTAGCGGAGGAGTTTTATTATTTTTTATTCTTCTATCATAAACAAAATTTGTTGTTTATTGTTAAAGACTTTTAGATTGATATTTCTTTCGTTGTTCAAAAAGAATGGTACATAAAAAACGTGATTAAACATTTGTTTAATAGCGTTTTTATAACTGATTGTTTGGATAGTGTATGATGGGGGCATATTATTACCATAGGAAAAATAGTATAAATTGGGATTATTTAAAAAAAAATTGAACAATTTATAAAAAAAAAATAGAAAAACCGTTTGGTCTACGACTGTTATCTGTGTGTGATCTTAAGTTGTCATGTCAACGCTTCTCAATGTAAATGATTTTAAAAAAAATATATAAAATAAAAATCATGAAAAACTATTTCTTAAGTTTTTTTTTTTCAAGTTTAATAAAATGTTCATAAAGAGAGTTTTGAAGAAAACAAAGATTTAATTAACCCATTTTTGGGCACCAACCAGAATTTGTTGAATTTTTTTTGAAAAGAAACTTTCAATGACATTTTTTTGAAAACTTTCTAATCAAAGATTTTTGACTTTACTTAAAAAATGTTTATTCTGAAAATGGAATTTTCTCAAATAAACAAATTATAATAATGAGATGATATTTTAAATTGCTAGAGATGGCAAGAAGAATACCTGTCTCGTGTGAACGCAGATCGAAACATATCTTTTGTGCACAGAAAAAAAAAATAAATATTTGAGCATGTTTTTAACGTAACTGTTAACTCAAAAAATTTACTCAAAATCTATCAAAAAACTTGTTTTTTTGGACCATATCAAACATATTTATGTCTCAAAAACATAGGAAAATTTTATAAAGACGATTACAAACTTTCATATACATACACAAAAAACTATAAACTTAATGAGAATTAAAAAAACTATGAGAATTAAAAAAATAAACAAACTGTTAAATTTTTATTTAATAATATACTATTATTTTTTTTTTAATTTTTGAGTAAATTTTTAATTGCGTCAATTAAAAAATTACTCATTTTTTTAATTTATCCAAGTGGTTACTCAATTTTTTCCACCCATATTTTTTTATGTAGTTTAGAGTCCCCGCACAACAATGTCGGTGACGTTTTTTTCATACAAATTTGGCATGAAAAAACGCTTGACCGAAAACCGCTAGAATAAAATCAATTTTATTTTTGTGTCGTTTTCTCTCTCTCCCTTAATTTTTGATATGAAAATGTTGCCACTTATTTACAAATATTTCGATTATTTTCGATAAAGTAAACAAAAAAATATGATCTCTAAAAACAAAAAATATTAAAATTAAAAAAAAAAAAACAGGAAAAAAACGAATCAATATGAAAAAATAATATTGATAATTAAAAATACAATTAATTTAAATAAAAAAGTGACGAAAAAGTGAAAAAATAATGAAAAAATAGTGAAAAAATCAACATATGACAGAATTTTCCGCTGCCGTCTTTGTTTTGCGCCTATACTCTCTCATGACCGAAAACGTCAACCGAAAACGTCAACCGCTCCGACATTGTTGTGCGGGGACTCTTAATCAGGATAACAGTTAAAAATTACTTTTTGAAAAATTAAAGATTTCACAAAAATGGGTTAACATTTGCTTTTATTTGTTGTTCATTTAAATCTTTAACTGATATAAAGAAAAGAAAAAAACATTGAGCGAAGTTGTAATCTCATGCAGATTGATGGTTTGGTTCACAGTTGGACATCAGCATTTTAACATGTGACTTTCTGTCATATGATGAATTTTTTTCTTAAATTTACCAACCATGTTTGTTTTTTCTTCATATTTTTTAACGTTTTTATACCCTTAACTACTCTATATAATAAGGTATTATATGTTTTTGCTCATGTTTGTAACCTCAAAAGTTAACGGGATATAGACCGACCTGGATTATATCTTACGATACGACTTTGCAGTCTTGATAAAACCACAAAGATTGTAAACAAAAACACAACAGATTTCAAGCAGAAACACTGCCACACTTAAAAAAGTCTCGTTATTACATTTAACCAATATTTGGCAGTTTTCCTTTTTTTAACAAAAACTTTTCGATCGAAATTTGCATTTTTTTTTTGTAATTTTAAAATTTTTTTGGTAATTTTACGAATTTCCAAGGTTTTTTTTACAAAAAAGATCTAGTAAATTCACGAAAATTCCTTGTAAGTTTTATTGCGCCAAAAAAGTTGTAAATTTACAATTTTATTGGTAAAAAGATTGTAATATTACAAAAAAGGTCGTTATTTTTACTAGGAATCCTCGTAAAATAGAAGGTAGCAAAAAATCTAGTAACGTCACGAAACCTTGTAAGTTTCCGATTGAAATTCTGAGGAATTGAATTATTAAAATTAAAATCCTCTATTTATACGAACTTTGAAATAAAAAGAAAATTTTCATTTGGCCGAACATAATCAATCTGAACTTATAACAGAGTTGTGTTTCCTCCCTGTTGCCACCTTTGCGAAGGACTTTTGAAGTCTTGAAAATTTTTTTAATTTAATTAAGTAGAGTATATTATAACTGGTATATACCACCTATAATTTTCTTACTTGTTTTACACTCAAAAAAAAAAAAAACTGTAATGTTAGCAAAAAAAGCTTGTAAACCTACAAGAAAATTTGCTGATTTTGAACCCACAATTTTTTTGCTAAAGTTAGCAAAAATGTTTTGCCAATAATTAGTTAACTAAATTTTTTTTTTTTGACACATTTGAGGACCCCATTGGGTTCGGACCCGATAGGTCCAGACCCCGATGGGCCTAGACCTAGTTGGGTTCCTTAAAAATCGTCATAGTTTTTGATCCAAAATTTGTGTCCGTTTCGCTCTACCTTGCTTAGTTTTTGAGATACGTAATTATAGGGAACCACTGGGGTCTTGAGAATTAAAAAACTCGATAACTTCAAAAATATTACTCGGAGAGCTTTTGAGCTTTTTGCGGTCTTGTTTTACGTATTGAGGGCTACAAAAATGCTCTTGGACTTTTTGTTGTGTCGGCAATATTAACCGAGATATGAGCATTTTAAAATTTTCGGGAATGCTAACTTTTTTGGATCCAAAGTTAGGGCCCATTAGGGTCCACACATGTGAAGAGGACCCGCGAAAGTATGGAGATTCTAAGAACCAAAAATGCCCTCCATTTTGCTCTATCTGGCTTAGTTTCCGAGATAGAGCCATTTTAAGTTTTCTGAAAATAAAAAAAAATTTACCATTTATTTTTGCTAATGTTAGCAAAAAATCTTGTAAAAATGTTGTCAACTCAATTTCAAATCTTAGCAAAAGAAATTAGTTTAAGAAATAGTTTGTTTAAAATTGCTAATGTGCTAAATGAAGTTTACAAGAATTTTTTGCTAACATGCTAATCTCAACTAAAAATTTGCTAAAAGTTAGCTAACTAGCATTAGCAAAAAAAAATTAGTAAATCTACTAACGTATTTTTTTGAGTGTAGTATGATAAATCTATAACATTTGAATGTTTGTTTTGATTTTTTTTTTCATAAGAGTTTTAATAAAATCGGATTTTATTTGTCAAAAACAACGAACAAAAAAAGTTGATTTTGTGTTACTCCATCTCCTTCACCAGTTGTGGTGGCATCTTTTTGGACATCAAGTAAATTACGGAAATTAATATATTACAAGGTTTTTAAAGATTAAAAAATTTAAAGCAGAAACAAACAGTTTTTATAATATTACAGAAATCATGTATTTATAACTGACTAAAATGATTTAATGACTCTTGTTTTACATCAAATAACCATGATGTTAAACTGTTTTAAACAAACAACTAATGATGTTATAGTGGTTACATTTGTACATAATGAAATGAATTTTCAAGAGGCTACCAAGAAAGACATACATAAATCAGAAATAGTTTAAATATATTGCAGAAATATTTTCTGGTTTAATAAAGGAAATGTGGTTAAATAAGAACTTTGAATTAAACACCACTCTGCTATTAGAGTGATATTTGTTTTTCAACTTTTCAATTTTACAAAAGTAATGGGTTACAAATTTGACGCCAATCGGATTAAATTAAATCGTGGCTCCCGGCGATAAAAAATTTTGGATTTTTGAAAATTAAAAAAAAATAAATTAAATAAAAATATTTCTTGCGACACAACATATTTGTTAATTTTGATGAATATATAACAAAATTTAAAATCGGTCGAACGGTTTTCGAGATATCGCTATTCGAAATTTGCAAAAAATGGCAATCGTTTTAAAAATCAAGAAATTAAAAAAAACAAGTAAAAAAGTTAAATTCGGCCGTGCCGAATTTTAAATACCCTCCATCTGTATCCCAGTATTTATAAATTAATACGATTTTCTAATGCACGTTCTTTAAAAATTTAATATCAATGGCACAGATTAATACAGACTCGACAATTATAACAAGTGTCAAAAAAGTAGTCTTTAACCATATGGTTATTTTTTTAAAATTATTCTACTAATTAGGTTAGAGAGAGAAAACCAATATAAGATAATAATCACAATTGGAGCGGGAAGCGTTTTTCCGCAACTGTTCACATACGTTTTATATGACAACAAAATTCAGCCGAGTTTTTCCGCCAAACTAGATTCAATTCTATTTTTATGAGGACAATTGCGTTTTTCCGCTTCCCGCTCCAATTGTGATTATTCTCTAACACGCCATACGAAAAAAAAGGTAGAACGGCTTTTATTGTTTTACTCACTTCTAACTAGTAGAAAGTGTTGCCATGCTTTAAACCAGCTAAAAACCGATCTGTATCTTCTAAAATCGCAAAGTTTTTACCCATTTTTGTTTTACAACTCTACTGTCTAGTCTGTGTCTATGGTGTTTAGAAAATATTTTTTTTGCCCATTACCAGGGCTGGAAAATCTCTAAACACCGTTTCTGTTAAAATAGCGTGTTTTTTTTTTAAATTTATATGAATATGTATATCAAAGTTGCTACACTCAAAAAATTATAACGGTAGATTCCACTACAAAAGACAGTTAAAACAACTACATTTGTTGTTGTTTAGACGTCTACGTTGTTGTTTTTAACTATTAATTAAAACGTCTCCCTATTGTCACCCGCGGATCTTTATGGAATTGGTTTTATTTTGTAGATCAGAAAAAATAAAGCGACACATATTTTTTTTAGCGGCCCAAATTCATATTTAGGGGGTAAAAAGGAGGGGGAAGACAAGGCATTTTTTAAGTTTTTAATTCAATTCCATTTTTATGAGGACAATTGCGGAAAAACGCTTTCCGCTCCAATTTGTTAACATTCATCAAAACAAAAAAAAAAAAAAAAAACGAAACGAAACGAAATGTTAACTTCCATTAATTTCTCAATTTAATTTAGCATCGTTTGGAATAGTTTTGTAAAATATTACAAATTTTCGATGAAATATTGATAAAATTAGCTTATTAAGGTACCTACAGACGACGCAATATTATGCACAATATTTTTGACGTTTTCCCACAATTGGCATACATAAAAATACTGAAATCGATTTGATTTGTAAAAATAATATTTATAAAATTTATTCTTAATGAATAAAATTTATTTAAAAAAAAAAATTAATTAACTTATTTTATTTCAAATTTTTAAATTAAAAAAATCAAGTAACTCAAAATAAAAACTTATTAATGGTAAAATTAAAAAGAAACAACAAATGAAAAAAAAAAAAAAAAAAATACTCTCGGCCAAACCGGGAGACGAACCTGGTGCCCCCAAATTAATATCCGACGACACTACCATTAGACCACCGACAGCATTAAAAATGCATGTCAAATTCGCAATTTTGTTTGATTATAACACAGCAATGCTTAAAATAACTTACCTAGTGGTAGGTATACCCAGTGGTAAGTATACCCAGTGGTAGGTATACCCAGTGGTAGGTTTAAAAATATATTCCTAGTTTTTTATAGGGATCATACTACATATACTATAAGCTAACAAAATTAACCGTTACTAACAGTGTTGCCAGAAATCGTCAATAGGCAAAAATCGTCTGTCCGTTTGTAAGAATTGGACGCAAAATATAAATATATTGAATGTGTTTGATATTGATCTTATCCAAGAAATTATCAAAAAAAAAAAAAAAAAACAATCAAACACAAATAAAGAGTGGATGGTATAAAAAAAAAAATGTAGAAAATATAAATTTTTTTTCAAAAATTATTTCATTAGCAATTTAACGACTATCTTAAAAGAGATAAACAAAACCGGGCAAATTACAACAAACCCTCTACTGTTGTGTATAAAAGAAGTTTTGTTGAATATACCATATTTTTTCCACCAAAATTCAATTTCGCTTTTAAAGAAAAACAAAACGACATTTAATTAATAATTAATTACAGCACATTTATATATTTGCAAAAACTGAGAAAAATCAATGACTCGATAAATATAATGAAGGGTATAGATTTAGGTGATTTAAATAAAACTATAATAATAAACAATATTAACAAAAAAAAAAAAAATCTTGAGTCCTAACATGATTCGAACCCGGGACTCCATGTATGAAAAGCCAACACTCTAGCCATCATACCACAGACTGGTTAAAAGTTTTACAATTTTGCGGGTATGTTAAAAGAACGAGAACCAAAACAGATAAATTAGTGTTGCCAGAAATCGTCAATGAAATCGTCTGTCCGTTTGTAAGAATTGGACGCAAAATATAAATATATTGAATGTGTTTGATATTGAACTTATCCAAGAAATTATAAAAAAAAGAACAATCAAAACACAAATAAAGAGTGGATGGTATAAAAAAAAAATGTAGAAAATAAATTTTTTTTCCAAAAATTATTTCATTTACCCAATGACAAAGAATACAAAAGATTGTTAGGCCGAATATAAATTATTAAGGGGATTTTAATAAATTGTAATTTTATAAACAATTAGGGAATTCACATGGGTATCGTATTTGTTGTATATGTTGTATGTCCTATCCAAAAACAGGGTTGGTAAAAATTATTTATCGCTCATTTGATAATTTTCTCTTAGATTCTCTTCTTGTTAGCATACTTGAAAATAGCACACAAAACATAGGTATAAATGTTGTATCGTCATATCGTGTAAGTGTCGTATTATTAATTTAAAGTTTAACCAACCCTGTTTTTAGATAGGACATACAACACCAAATACGATACCCATGTGAATTCCCTAAATATTGAAGCTAAAAAATAAATAAAAAAAAAAAAAAAAACTTCATCCCGACCATGACTCAAACCTGCGACCATATGAATGAAAAGCCAACACTCTAGCCATCATACCACAGACTGATTAAAAGTTTTACAATTTAGCGGGTATGTTAAAAGAACGAGAACCAAAACAGATAAATTAAAAAAAAGCATTTAAGTAAACTGGAGTTATAACTCTTAAAAAAAACAATATTAACAACATTTTTCAAATGTATTTAAATATGTTTATTAAAGGCCAAGATAAATCATCTTCTAAATGTGCCAATTTTGCTCCAAATTTGCTCATATTTTCTATATAGGCCACAAAGACCATATTTACACTCCATGTTAAAATTTGTTTACATACGTTAATCAGAATTTGAGTTATAGTATTTTACATGCTAGGTTTGTATGGGGGGTGTTACATCCCTTTTTTCTATTCCGCCCAAATTTTACATAGAGATCAGACATGCTAAAATATCATTCTATACCAAATTTCATTCGAATCTGTTAAACAGAAGCCGAGTTATTGCATTTTGCATGCTAAGCTAATGTGGGAGGTGCCACTCCCCTTTGTCCAATTCTTCTAAAATTTTACACAGACATTGTACATGGTATAATATTATTCTGTACCAAATTTTATTTTAATCTGTAAAGTAGAAGCTGTGTAAACGCATTTTGTATTTTCAAAATTTAAGAGGTGTCATTAAACTTTCACTCATAACTTTTGATCGGCTGGGCCGATTTCGCTCAAATGCAATACCAAACTTCTCGGGAGAACTTCCAACAAATATGTTAAGTTTCAGTCATCTCTGTGTAATATTTTGTCCGCTACAGCATTTTCAACAGACAGACGGACAGACGGACATCGCTAGAATGTCTTAAAATCGATCGGGGATCATGAATATATATACTTTATGGGGTCCCAGACCGATATTTCGATGAGTTACAAACGGAATGACAAACTTATATATACCCTCTATCACTAAGTGGAGGGTATAAAAAAAGTCCCAACCTTTTATAGAGCATGAGACAAACTTTCATTTAAAGTTAATTTAAGCTTAATCCGATCAAAGTTTTGGTTTTTTAAAAAATGTTTACAATTACTCTAAACTTTGTACGAAGGGCGCCATGGGTGATCTGATTTGGCTTAAATTAAGTTTAAATGAAAACTTGTCTCAATCTCTATGAAATAGTCAATGGATATCTGGATATCCAAAAATCCAAAACTTTTATCAAAGGGCCACGGGTTAAAATAATCGGATATGGATAAAATTAAGTTTAAATGAATGACTGTCTCAAGCTTTATGCGGAAAAAAATCTTGAACGTAGGAAAAACTTGTATATGTAGGAAAAACTTGTAAATATCGCAAGATATTTTTCTTAATTTTTTTTTTTTAATTTTTAAAAATTTGATCGCAGAGTGCCACGGCTTAATTTAATCCGAATGACCTTAAATTTGCACTACAGATGGGTGCATGAGCCGATTAGTGCGTGATTCACGTGTGATCACGCGTCAGTGTGATTGAAACTTATTTTACTAACATGATTGTGAGTAAATGCGAGTGGAAAAAAATTGAGTGAGTGAGTAAAACTTTTGGGTGAGTGAGTGTGCGTGATTGTTTTTTTTTGGTGAGCTTGCGTGATTTATTTTCGCTTCATATTTCCAACAAATTTTGTTAAATTGGTTTGCCAAATTAAAAAAAAAAAATTGTAAAATTTGGCTAAATTTTGAAGTTTGAATTTGTTTTGTATAAATAATAGTTTCGTGAGTGTGAGTTAACTTGAGTGTGAGGGATGCTTGTGTGAGTGCACGTAAGTTGTCTTAAATTTACTCGTGATTGTGAGTGAGTGTGAGTAGAAAAAGAGGCTCGTGAGTGAGTGTGCGTGATTCGAAAAATCCTGCCGTGAGCGTGAGCAAGTGTGAGTCAAAAGTCACTCACGCGCCAATCTTTAATTTTCACTACATAAATTATAGAAAAGAGTGCAATACCATACGACGATGTTAAAACAACTATATATATATATATATATATATAAGTTCCCGTCGATCCTATAAGGAGCATAGGGCCTTAACAAATTTGTTCCAGCGTGATTTATCTTGGGCAAGGAATTTTATTTCGCCCCAACTTTTATCTATAGCAGCAGCTTCGATGTCGATTTGTCGTCTCCATGTGTGGGCAGGTCGACCTGTTCTACGGTTACCCTGTGGATTCCAGTCTATGGCGTTTCTGGTGATGTCATTTGGGGGTCTTCGTAGGATGTGACCAATCCAGTTCCACTTTCGTTTTTTTATTTCTGTTGCGATTGGTATTTGATTGGTTTCGGTCCATAATATATTGTTGTTTATTATATTAGGCCAAAAGATACGCATTATTCTGCGGAGGCATTGGTTGACAAACACTTGCAGCTTTTGGATGTCTCGTGGTGCTGCGTTCCATGTTTCGCAGCCGTAGAGTAGAATTGATTTCACATTTGATTCAAAGATTTTAAGTTTCACTCGCCGGGATAACGTTTGCGAGCTCCAAATGGATTTTAATCTACCGAAGGTTTGCCTGGCTTTAACTACTCGGTTTTCTATATCTTCTGACGAACCACCAGTTTTTGTTAAAATACTGCCCAAGTAGCAAAACGAGTGAACGTCTTCCAACTCGTGGTTGTTTATATGGAATTTATCCTGTCTAGATTCATTAACACGCAAAGTTTTAGTTTTTCCGATATTTATCTTCAGACCAGCTTCTTCAGTAATAACCATTAGTTGTTGCAGTTTAGCCGACATATCATCAAAACTATGTGTCATTATACAAATATCGTCTGCGTAATCCAGATCACACAAGTTTCCATGGAGACCCCATCTTATACCTCTGCCCCCATGCATTGCCTTAGTCATAATGTTGTCAAGAACAATGTTGAAGAGTAGTGGCGACAAGACAAAACCTTGTCGTACGCCAATACCGACTCTAATTTGATTGCTAAGTTTACCCTCATGCAGGATTCGGCAACTTGCTTGGTAATAAAGGCTTTTAATAAGGGCAATTAGCTTCATCGGAACACCTTTGCATATTAACGCACTCCATATGATGCTGTGATCTAATGTGTCAAATGCTTTTTCAAAATCGATAAAGCATAAATATAATGAAGAGCGCCATTCGACCGACTGCTCTACTATAACCCTAAGGCTGTTAACGTGATCAATACAAACAAGACTTATGTGGTCTAAAGCCTGCCTGTTCATTTCTTAGTGCTGGTGTTACTACGTCCGAAATTCGTTTGGTAATGATATGAGCTATTACTTTGTTAATCATGCAGAGCAGTGTAATTCCTCGCTAGTTGTTCCGATCTTTGAGGTCACCTTTCTTCGGTAGTTTAACAATTACACCTTCTTTTAGCTCGTGGGGTAATGCCTCAGTTACCCAGAACTCTGAGATAAGGGGTAGGATTATCTGAGCACTAATATGCGGGTCGGCTTTCAGAAGTTCTGGTGAGATACCATCAAAGCCTGGAGATTTGTTGATCTTGAGTGATCTTATCGCGTTTACCACTTCAGCTATATCTGGACATGATGCTGCAATGTTGGCGTTTTCACTGTGTGATATTCAGCTACATGTTAATTGGGTGTTATCAGGGCGCGTTGCAAGCATGCAGGGGCGTATCCAGGATTTTATTTCGGTGGGGGCCCAACATTTTTTAAAAATTTTTTTTTTAACAAAAAATTTACGTAACAGCACATGTTTAAGAATTTTTCTCGATTCCTTCAACTGAATGTAACACAATCAAGTTCTTCATTTTTGTGTAAGTCTATAACTGTTGTGGGGGAAAAAATAAAATTTTTTAATATTTTAATTTTTTTTGGGAAATTTATGACTATTTTTAAAGTGTGAACTGTATCAGATGCTGATGCATTTTTACAAAGAAGATTATCTGAATCTGAAATTTTTTTTCAAAGAAAAGTCTAAGATTCTACGAGAATTTCCAGTTAAGACAGTTTTTGTTATAGAAAAAGTCAAAGACTCTAAATCATATTTCCAATGGAAAACGTTTCTCGGGAAAAAGTCACTTTAGAAAATGATTCTATAAACATATTTATAAAATACTTTTCCAAAAGAAAAGACTCCGATTGTATGACATTTTCCCAGAATCTGAGATATTTCTAGTCTAGCACATTTTCTCACATTCTGAAACATTCTACACAAATACTAGTTTTAGATTCTGAGAAAATTCTATAAGAAAAATGATTCAGATTTTAAGACCTTTTTAAAAAGAAAACAGTATAAAAAAAGTCTTAGATTCTAAAACATTTTTCCTAAAGGAAAACTCTCGGATTCTGAGAAAATTTTCCTATAGAAAAATCTAAGATTCTTAAACAATTTTTCTATAGAAAAAGTCTCAGATTCTTAGACATTTTTTCTATAGAAAAAGTCTCAGATTCTTAGACATTTTTTCTATAGAAAAAGTCTCAGATTCTTCGAAATTTTTTCTATAAAAAAAGCCTCAGATTCTGAGACATTTTTCCTAAAGAAAAAGTCTCAGATTCTGAAATATTTTTTCCATAGAAAAATACTTAGATTCTGAGACATTATTTTTATCGAAAAATATATTTTTACAATAGAAAAAGTCCCTACATTTTTCTATAGCAAAAGTCTCAGCTTGTGTCTCATTTTTCCTATACACAAAATCTTAGATTTTGAGATAATTTTGATGATTCTGAGATATTTTTCGTTAAAAAAAGTCTAAGATTCTGAGACATTTTCCTAGATTGTAAGAAAAATTCTCAGATTCCGAGACATTATTCCTATAGAAAGTTCTCAGATTCTAAAACATTTTTCATATAGAAAAACCTCGGATTCTAAGAATTTTTTTATAGAAAAAATCTCAGATTTTGAGAAATTTTTTAGATTCAGAGACATTATTTCAATAGAAAGTTCTCAGATTCTGAAACTTCTTTCATATAGAAAAGCCTCAGATTCTGAGAATTTTTTATAGAAACACTCTCAGATTCTGAGACATTTTTCCTATAGAAAAAGTCTTAGATTCTCAGACATTTTTCTTATAGAAAGTTTGAGATTCTGAGACATTTTTTTTAGAAAAGTGTAAGATTCTGAGACATTTTTTTTAAGAAATAGTCTCGTTCTGATTCATTTTTCTAAAAGACAAAATCGCATTTTACGATTTGACTACATTTTACCTACAATTAGATAAATTTTTGTGTATATAAAATTTCGGGTTATAAGATATTTTTTCATTAGAATCTTAAGTTGAAAAGTTTGAAATTCTAAGAAAAAATTTTCAGATTTTGAGATTTTTTTAACAGAAAAATTTTCAGTTTCAAAACATTTTTCTTCAAAAAATTTTAGATTCTTAAATGTTTTTCGATTTTTTTAAAAAGTTTTTTAATATTGTACTTGGTTTATAATACCAAATCCTGAAATTTGTGATATCATTTCGGGGGGCCCGGGCCCCCGGCCCCCCCCCGCCTGTATACGCCACTGCAAGCATGTTTGCGTAAAAATCTTCCCAGAGAACAAGTTGTTCGCTCACAGATGTAACAAGATCACCATTATCATTTTTTAGAGGTTTAACCGTAGTTGTGTAGCTGTGGGATAGTTTTTTAACAGCTCTATATAGATCGCTACTTCTATGGGTATCGGCTGCTACTTGAGCTTCTAATGCAACTTCGTTGGTCCAGTTTCGCTTGTCACGCCTTGCACTCTTTTTTACCAATCGATCTAAAGCATTATGCTGGGCTTTTAAATCGGCCTTGCCGCTTCGGGTTCTCGCACTATTTAAAACGGATTTAATGCTATTTCTAGATTCAATTAGGCCCCACGTTTCATCAGATATCCATTCTTTTCGAGTGCGGGCTTCATAAAAATATCTTTAATTGTGTTCCATTGACTTCGTTGGTTTTCGTGTATGGTGTTTAACGATGATGTTAGAGCTTCAGTGTACTGTGTAGCAATCACATTATTTTTCATTCTACGAACGTCGATCCGTCGTTGGATTTGGGATTTGTTTTGATTTATAGCTGCAAGCTTAATACGCATAGTCGCAACAAGAAGGTGATGGTCACTTGCCAAGTCGGCTCCTCTGCGGTTACGCACATGCCAAGTTACCTTATGTATTCGCTTGTGAGGAAACAGGGAGCCCCCTACTACCAGGTTATTAGCAGCGCACATTCCAAGAAACAATTCACCATTATCAGATTTTCGCCCTAGTGCGTGAGTGCCCATTATACCCTCAAGATTTGTGTTATCAGCACCAATTTGAGCATTAAAATCTCCCATCACCACCAAAATGTCACCACGAGTTGTTGTTGAAATCGCCTTATCTAGGGTTTTATAAAATTCGTCTTTAATGCCACGTTCGGCTGCATCTATAGGGGCATAACATTGGATGCATGTGAGATTCCGAGCGCGAGTTCGGAGTCTAAGAGGGTATTTATACACAGCCTTTTTTTGCTTGCAATAAAGTCTTGCATCTTTTTTTTTGTTGGCAAACGGGGGTGAAAAGAAAACGGGGTAGAAAAAAAATCACGAATTCTGTTTCCTTCTTCTATGCTTCTCACCCCCGATTGCCTTCAAAAAAAACTCAGATAAAAAAGGCGTGCATGTAAAAACGCTGTGTGTAAATACCGTCTAATAGATATTACTCTATCTGAATAAGGTTTCCAACTTATGAGGGCATCACGTGCTCGTTTTGATAAAAGGAACCCCACCCCACTTGATCTTGGCATATTGCTGGGCTTTCCAGAGTAAAGCAGAGTGCACCCATCAGTCGTGACGGTTTCACCAACATCGGGCCATCTTAATTCGCAGAGCCCGAGAAAGAGCAGGTTATAGCTTTTAAATTCTTTGCACAGTTGTGCCAGTCTTGAAGCTTCTAGTAACGTCCTTACATTCCAGGTTCCAAATCGTGTCCTTGTTTTCATGCCAAAAGTCGTCAACGGTAAATCGTGTTGGTTTTCATTATTTGTAAAGGTTTCGGTAATCATTTGGTTTTAAGATGGCCAGCTGATTGGGCTAACGCATCCGATCCTGGTACTGGGGCTGCCAGCAGGCCTCCAGGCCGACACAGAAAGGTTATACCGCCTTGGGCCGGTCGACAGTGCCTCGTTAGTACCTAACAGGGAACACCAAGTCCGGGTGGACAGAGGGTGAGGTTGTCATTTGAAAAGGATTGGCTGTGTGTACGAATAGGAAACCATTCGTATTCGCTTCACTTTCCCAATTGTTCCCCAACTATAGCTTAAAGTTTATTTTGTTTATGTAATTTTTACAAGTGTCCCTGAGGAAGAAATTCGATGAATTTCGAAATATCGGAGAAATAAAATAAAAATTATTTAAAACAACAGACCTCGAGCTCAATTATTTCATTTACATTACAAATTTAAAGGTCGAATGAATACAACATTAAATTTAATTATAGAAAAATTTATAATTTTTTTTTTTTTAAAGAAAAATAAATTTAAATTTGTGTTTTTGCTTATTTATGCAAAAATATATACTTTAAATTTGGAAATATGCACAAAATATCTATTTAAACCGATCTAACGATGTCCGTCCGTCCGCCTGTCTATATGAAGAAAACGCGCTAACTTTCGAAAGACTTCACTGAGACTTCGGAAGTTTGGAATATACGATTGTAGTTTACCTGGTCAGGTTGATATTGCATTCCAGCAAAATCGGTTCAGGGCACACTGGGGCAAAGAAGATACAAAAATACAAAATTCAAAATGGCGAATCCAATATGGCGTCAAAATTTTTTAAAAGTGGTGCGCTCAAAAAGAAAATTTGTGTCTAGAAGGTCTCATAACCGCTGAATCCAAATTCGATGCTTAAAAAAAACAAATTTAAAATCGCGAATCCAATATGGCGGCTAAAACATTAAAAAATTATAAGATCCGAATAAAAATTTTTGGAGTTGTAATCCTAAAGTTTTTGGGGTCCATAATTTCTAAAATGAGCTCAAAAAAACAAAATTTAAAATGGAGAATACAATATGGAGTCAAAAATTTTTAGAAATTTTTAAAAGAAAATTTGTATCTAGAAGGTTTTAAAGCCGCTGATTCCGAATTAAATGCCAAATTCAAAATAGCGAATCCAATATGGCGGCAGAAACTTTTGTTAATAGTAAGATTAGAATAAAAATTTGTAAAGCCGTTGCTTTATTGAATTTTTTAGCAACAGAATTATATCCAGCGACCTGTGTAAAAATCGATTAGATCTTGTCAGATCTACTTTTATCTAATAATATATGATTGCATCTGATTGTATATAATTATATCTGGTCAGATATAATTAAATGTTAATTTTGTGGCAATGTTGACCAAATCCGAGATATAATTAGATCTCGATTTTGGACATTTCAGATATAATTATATTCAATCAGAATATGAACATATATGAACAGATCAGATAAGATCTAATACATTTTTACACCGGGACGTAAAAACCACCTACATAGTAATTAGAGCCGCCATTTTCAAATTTAAGTTTTAAGGAAACAACTGGTTGGACGTGCAAATTTTATTTTTAAATTTTTTTAGTTAATTTTCCCATTTTTTAGTTAATTTACTTTTCTGAGTGTAGCACAGAGTAGTGTAGGGTATGAATACCGTAAAATTAAGAAAAAGTCAATTAAATCTAATAAAACTTTAGAAAAAATCTGGAAAATCCAGAAAAATTCAAAATCAAATCAAAAAGTCAAAAAAGTTTGAAGGCTAAGAAAAATTTGCAAAATTCAGAACATTTATAAAAATTCTATAAAAGGGTTTTAAAAATTTGAAAAATACAAAAAAAAAATTGAGAATTGTGGGAAAAACTTGATAAATGCAGAAAAAATTGCCAAATTTCAGAAAAATATAAAAAAAACTCGAAAAAATTCCCAACATTTTAAAGTACATATTGTGAGAATTTTTCAATCAAAAACATTTCTACATCATGTCTATCTTCTTAGAAAATCAAGGATTAGTGTTGTATTTACTTTAACTTTTGCAAAAAAAAATATTTCGTTAATTTTTTACTTAACCATAGAAAATTTTATAAAACTTATTTTTTAACATGTGTTGCTTTTACAAAATTTTCTGTTAAAAAAATGTGTCAAAATTCCAATCAATTGAATGGTATTTTACAAGAAAACATATATAAACATGAAACCGAAATTAAAAATTTAAAAATTTTGTATGTTTGATATCCGTAGAAAATTGTCAATAATGACACGCCATGGTAGGGAACTTACAAACAATCACATTTTACACCACTCTTCACGCCTACCATATGAACAAGTACACAATTGCATGCAAGTATCAGGGTTGGGAATTAAAAAAAAATAAAAGATTTCCAATTGAAATTAAAAAAACAAATTGTAATTCAGAAAAATTAATTGAAATTCAGAAAAAAAACTGCTAAAATTTAAAAATGTCAATATGTCTGTTCGTTTACCTTACTGCAATCTACACAGAAAAAAAAAATTTGTCAATACAATTAATTTCATTGTTAATACAATTAAACATTTAATTGAAACTGAGCCTACATTGGATTTTGTCAATACAACAATGACTTTTGTAACTTTAAAAAAAATATCAACTCATTTTTGTCAATTAAATTCATTGTTGTATCAACAATGAAATTAATTGAAAAGTTTGTAATAAATTATATTAACGGAAATAAGCATGCTTTAATGTCATTTTATAAAAAAAATCTAAAAATAGAACAAAAAAAATCTAAAAAATTAAAAAAAAAAAAAAAAAAAAAACATTAGCCGGCAGCTGGAATCGAACCCGCAACGAACATGATCCGAGTCTAGCACACTACCACCGTGCTATTCCTTGTATATATTTATAGTTGACTATACGCGTATATTAAAGGAAATAAACCGGCTGGCAGTGAACCCGCAATGTTCATGATTTGAGTCAAGCACACTACCACCGAGCTATCGTTACATAAATTTGAGCTTCATTAAATGAATTTATAAGGTGTCTGTGTTATCAATGAGCATTTTGTGCGTTTTTCAACAATGATTTTAATTGATGCATTTAATTGGAAATTAAATTGGATTTTTGTCACATTAACTATATACATTGTTGATACAATTAAAAACGTTGTTGAACTGGAATTTAGTTGCTAACAATTTGTTTTGTTACTTTTGATTTCATGATATTTTTTTCTGTGTACTCATTTTTACTACTTTTACTACAGCTGGAAAATTTCACTACAAAAAGTATACAAAAATTTCCAGTTGTAGTAAAAATAGTAAGAAATTTGGGTAAACAAACAGACCTTATTTGACTTCAGAAACTTCCAATTGTGAAAATGTAGTTCATATAGTCCCTTGCTTTCCATCTCTGCCTTTAAAACCACACACACTCAGGATTATATCGCTAACTCTGGTAATATGATCAACAGATTTATGAAAAGATGAAAGTGCTAGAAAAAAACAAAATACTAAAAACAAGGAATTATCTTTAGCAGTGAAAGTAACTTATGAAATTGTAGTAAAATTAATTACAAGATAAAATGCATGAAGTTTTTATTTCATCCTTACTCCAAATACGTCGATGCTTTTGTCTGTTTTTCAATGAAGGAATAAAATCCTTACGCATCATTTGAATCAACAAGGATACAAATTTATACTTCATATGTGTTATAATGGACAATTGTTGGGCATGTGTAAACAATTTTTTTTTGTAAGCAGGATATGTGTTATAATTTTTATGTTTCTTTTTTACAATAATAAGATTATTTTTTTTAAGAAATCGGAATTTTTAACACATATGAAAGGATATTTGGGATTAGTTATGCTGTACAAGTGTTAAAAATTAAGGATGTGTGAAAATGTACTTTTTTATTTTTTTCTTAAAATTTTAGAAATCAAAATATTTAGTTTGGTTTTATCTTAGTTTTAAATAGTTTATATATTTTTTTATTTCTTTTATTAGTTTTTTTTTTTATTATTTATTTACAACCGCCATAAACCAACTTTACAGCCATTTTTGTTTGTCTGTTTATATTAAACTCTTTTGATTTAAGGCGTTTCCCTTGTTATTTTCAAATCACTGTTTTACTTGCTTTAAACTTGACTCAAAATATTGTTAACTTGTTGGTTATAAAACTGGTTTAAAATTGAGTGACTTTTTTTTGTAGAGATGATGTTGCTAAAAAGATTTTCGGCAGGTTTTTTTAATGTTAACTTAAAGATATGGCCCAGCCCACAACTAGTTTACAGAAAACTTTGCCTCGTTGGCAAAAAAATTTATGCTCAAAAGTTTTCAAGATTATATGCAAAAACCGTCGGTAGTCGTATCTCGCAATATCTTAAACTCTATAAGTTAATCACAAAAATGAGATGTTTAGTATTCCGACACTTTTATCGACTTTTGGACGGAGAAGAAATCTTTTAGAAAAATAACATGCAAACAAGTTAAATTCGGGGAGACCGGACATGATCCCCACGGACATTATTCCCATAAAGCAAATGGAGATTATGACCGAATACATCACGGTCATAAACCCCAAGTTAGCTGTGGGGACTATGGCCGTTTTCAAAACGGTCATAGTCCCAATGGCATTATGTCCGTTCCCTGTTGGGATTATGTAGTTTCCCTGTTGGGATTGAGACCGAAATTTTTCGGTCATATCCCCCATTCATATTAAATATGTGGACAAAGTCCAAAGGAGACAGGACTTTATCCCCACGTAGATTATCCCCATAACGGAAATGGGGATTATGACCAAATACATCACGGTCATAATCCCCATATTAGTTGTGGGGACTATGACCATTTCCAAAACAGTCATAATCCCAAAAGGGATTATGTACGTTCCCGGTTGGGATTAAGTCCAAAGGAATTTTTGTCATTATCCCTTGTTTTTGCGGAGACGGTGGGCTTAATGCATTTACAAGGGCCGCTTTAAGTTGTGAACTCAAAAAAAAACCTTATAAAATTACAAGAAAAGTTTGTAACTTTTTGACAATATTTGACAACAATTCCTTGTTATTTTACAAGCTTTTTACCAATAATTTTGTAGTTTTAAAGTTTTTTACCAAAAAAAATGTAAATTTACAATTATTTTGACGCGATAAAACTTACAAGGAAGTTTCGTGATTTTACTAGATTTTTTGCTACCTCATATTTTACGAGAATTCCTAATAAAAATTACGAGTTTTTTTGTAATTTTACAAGATTTTTACCAATAAAATTGTAAATTTACAAATTCTCGTAAATTTACTTTTTTTTTTTGTAAAAAATCTTAAAAATTTGTAAAATTACAGTAAAATTACAAAAAAAATTACAATTTGACAAGGTTTTTTTTGAGTGTGGCTGGCCCCTGGACATAAAAAAATTGGCGCCCCGCTGAAAGTACAAAGTCGCATGACAAAAAAAAATATATTCTTTTTGTACAAATAAAATTAATGTTGTCTGGCTCGAGGTAGTTTTTCTTAACTAGTTTAAGCCATGATACTCATGTAGAACAATTTGGTTTTAATGATACTTTTTCTATTTCAGAATCTGAGACCTTATCTATACGAAAAATGTTCCAGAATTGAAAACTTTTTCTATACGAAAAATGTCTCAGAATCTGAAACTTTTTCTTAACGAAAAATGTCTCAGAATCTAAAATTTTTTCATACGTCAAAATGTCTCAGTATGTGAGACTTCTTCTATACGAAACATTTCTCAGAATCTGAGACTTTGTCTATACATAACTCGTCTCAGATCCTAAGACTTTTATAATACGAAAAATTCTGAGAAGTTCTGCCACAATTTCTTTACGAGAAATGTTTCAGAATCAGAGAATAATTTTACTGAGATTTTTCTATACAAAAAAACGTCTCAGATCTGAGACATTTTTCGTATTAAATCTAAAACTTCTTCTGTACGAAAAATGTCTGAGAATTTAAAAATTTTTCTATGCGAAGAATGTCTCAGAATCTGAAACTTTTACTATACGAAAAATGTCTCAGAGTTTGCCACAATTTCTATATGGAAAATCTCTCAGAGTCTGGCACAATTTCTTTAAGAAAAATGTCTCAGAATCTGAGAATCATTTTTTTGCGATTATGTCCAAATTTTTTTCAGGCATAGTCCCCGCTACCATTATGGGGATTATGACCGAAATAAATTTGGGTCATAATCCTCAAAATGGAAATGGGGATTATTTTCGTGGGGATAATGTCATGTCAACAAATGTGATGCCCGGCCAAAGCCCCCTCGGACATTACCCCCATAACGGAAATAGGGATTGTGACTGAACAGATTTCGGTCATAACCCCCATATTTGTTATGGCGACTGTAACCACTAGTGTTTTTCTTTTCCCGGACCTTTTTATTTTCAGGAAAAGCGGGATTCATTTTTATACCCTCCACTCCAGTAATAGAGGAATATATATGTTTGTCCTTCCGTTTGTAATACCTCGAAATATTGGTCTAGGACCACATAAAGCATATATATTCATGATCCTCGATCGATTTTAAGACGATCTAGAGATGTCCGTCCGTCTGTTTGTTGAAAACATGCTAACTTTTGCAAGACTTTACAGAGCCTCCTTTAGTTTGGCATATATGTTGGTAATTTATCTGTTCAGGTTCTTATGTGGTTCAGAAATTATAAGCAAAAGAGTGAATTTCGGCAAGGGTTTTTCGCGAATTTACGAGACAAAAACACGATTACTTTTGAAAGACAATTCTGAGGGTGCTGAAGCTTAGTATATATGTTTGTCGTTCCGCTGGTCAAGTTCGCGTTGAATTTTAGCCAAATCGGTTCAGTGGTTGAAAAGTTATTAGCAAAATCGTGAATTTCAGAATGGTTTCACCTCAAATTAACGTGTTAAAAAAACCGAACTTTTAAAATATTGGTTAGCCACAAAATTACTTTACAAAGTATTTTTGTCACTCAAAAATATTTTCACACTCAAAAAAAAATTTACACTCGAAAAAAAATTTACACGCAAAAAAAAATTAATAAATTTTTTTTCTTACAAAAATAACGAAAAAAGTTTTTGCTTAAAATAATATATTTCTAATCAAAGTTGTTAATTTTTTCATGTTAGAAAATTTACTTTCACTTAAAACGGGCATTGTGGAGGGTATTCATAAATTCGGCCAAGTCAAATTTAACTTTTCTTCGTGTTAAATTTAAATCCCGTACCGAGAATTTCCACTTTCAAAACCTTCATAACCCATGTGAATTATGTTCGCCCCATTAATATTGGGATTACGCATAAAAAATTTAACGCGTATAAGTCTGCTACCAAAAAAAGCTTTATTTTATGGAGAGGGGATGGTTTAAGGCATGGAGTTTGTAATCCCAAAAAAATTAAGAACATTTTATATAAAATTTTATTTTGAAAGTTTTAAAGAAAATCTTAAGAAAATGTATAACTTATTTTGCAGATAAAAATAAATAAGGGCTCAAATCGGTCAGCACCAAATTCTCATGTTAACAAAAATCTGTGATAAAAAAAAAGTTAAGCAAGGCTTTGGTGTCTGCAAATTTCTTCTTTTCATGGTGATACATTATAATTGTCCACATGTTGCTAACAAACTGCTAATTCACATTTCAATTTAAATAGTTAATAGAAAAAAATATCCAATAATGGACTGCAACCTAAAATATTGACCAACAACTTGTGAATAATATTAAAATATGAAATTGTATAATAGAAAATATGACAACAAATTGATTGGCAAATAAATAAATAATTTATTTAATTCAACTGTTCGAACGTACATATAAATCGAAATGAAATTATAGAAAATGAAATGTATTTAAATATGAAAATTGTCTCAATGACATGGAATAACATCAGTTAGATTTACTGAAATAATGATTTAACAAAGAGATATTGAATTTAAATTATGTATTAACAAATGCACAGAAAGAAATTTAATTAAAGCTTTTCGTTAAATAAAAAAAAAATAATTATTAATTATAGTTGTCTTTTATTCGACCTTTCCAATTTAATTTTAAAAACGAAATGATTGAGCTCGAGGCCTGAGTTTTTCTTTAATTAAAATTCTTTATTTCCGATATTTCGGTATTCGTAGAATATCATTTCAAACTGCCCTGATTGTAAGTAATGAACAACTATAAAGTTGGAATTTTATATTTTTTATGAAAATCTACTCTGAGGATGATATCGAAATAACGGAAATAAAGACAAATTTTAATTAAAGAAACCCCAGGTCTCGAGCTCTAACATTTATTTGTATATTATAATATCGAAATATCAGAAATAAAAAGGATTTTTAATTAAAGAAAAACTCAGTCCTCGAGCTCAAACATTTATTTTTTTATTTTTTTTTTTTTTGGTAACTTACTCCATTAATGGGAGTAATCAAAAATACCCTCAATAACTTTGATTTTGTAAAAATAATTTTTTGAAAAATTCAAAATTGTTTTGAAAAAAATATCTCAATTCATAATTTCCCACATTAACTTTAAAATTTGTATAACAGTTGTTATAGCAATATTTATTTAATTGCTTAAAAAATATTGCAAAAATTTTATTTTGTTTCAAAACCCGTTAATGTAGTGCTGAATTTTTTTTTTGAACTTGCTTTAATCACAAATTAAAGCAACTTAAATTTGCACCTTGATGATATGATGAGCCAATTGTTGGTTATTTTTTTTTCAAAATTTGTGTGTGTGCGGCGGTTATAAGAGAAGACGGCATCCTTTGAAGACACGATTTTGTATTTTTTTTTTTTTGTTTTACCAAATTACCGCGCATTTAATTTTAACTTTGATATTGCATGTTGCAACAGCAACAACATTTTGCCGACAATGTGTTGAACGCTTGCGCCAACGCTTTATTGACGAAGCTGGGATTCATTTATTTTCATTTTTCAACAACAAATTTTTCATTTTTCAACAACAAAGGCAAATGTCTAAATATTATTATGTACAAGAGATAATAGCAGTGTTTTAAAGGGATTAATTTGTCCATGAAAAAAAATCTGTAACTACCAGAAATATTGGTCCTGGAACCATTTTCAGTTATACCGATCGAAATAGATTCACATTTTGAGTCGTATTAGCGGTGTCCGTCAATTTATTCATGTCCGTCATTTTATCCATGAAGTTTATAAATTGGACAAAAACAGTCGATGTGCAGACCTAGTCCTCATGAAAGTGCCCCTTCAAACTTGGCTTTGGGTCAATAAAATAGTTTAACAATAGATATCGTTTTGAAATTTTACTGGTGAATGCATTTTGTAGTCATAAATAATCGCTTACAATTTTAACGGAATAGGACCATTTTTTATACACTCCAAGTACAGTAATGCATCGAAACATTTTTTTAGGACCCCATAAAGCAGCAATAAGATAATTAGAATTCGAAAGAAAAAATAGGGGATAACGAGAAGAGAAAAGCAAATATATTTTTTTTTAATCGTAAGAATCTTAAAATTGTTCTAAATGAAAAATGTCTCGAAATCAGTACCGTTTAAACCATTAGGGTTTAAAATATGATCATGCATCCGTTTTATGATGCTTTTAACACGCCGCACAGTAGAAAATTTTGCTCATTTTCGGATCAAAAATATGTAACTTTTGAATGGATTAATATTTTTATATGCCGTTTTTTTAAATAGGTGGGACTTTAGACTTTAGTTTGTGCTTTAAATCATAAAAATCGACTGACAAGAAATAAAGTTATGAAGGTTTAAAAAATAAATTTCGATATTTTTGTTGAATTTTAGTATAAAAGTGAAATGTTAAAGCAAGTTGAAGAGGTATTTTTTATATTTTCTAATTATTTTCAATAGAATTTTGCAACAACATTTATTATAAATGCTTTTTTAGACATTTTTTTCAGAAAAGACCACCTTTTGGCCCCGTAGACTTTTAAGGGCCAAATGTTGCAATTTTTTTTATAAATACCGGAATTTAATTATAGTTTAATTGGTGTCAAATGTAAAATTTATATTTATTTAATATTGGTTGTAATAAATAGGGAAGTTATAATGAAAAATTCGTATGTAAGTTGCCAAGGTAAAAAAAGTGAGTGTTAAATTCGGCTGTGCCGAATCTTTCCACTAGAGATTTATTCACGTGATTGTGAGTGAAAAAAACGCGTGAGAAAAATTTTGGTGTGACTGAGTGTGAGTTAGTCGATTTTTTTGCGGGAGTTTGCGTGATATATTTTCATTTCATATTTCTGGTCGTCACGAATAAAGCCAACAAATTCAGTAAATTTCGTCCCGAAAAAATAAAAAATAAAATTGGCTAAGCTTTAAATTTTTCTTAAAATTTAGATTTTTTTACCCTTTCACTACCAACTTTTTTTGGCTAAGAATTTCTTGACCAAAATTTGTGAAAATGTAGATCTGTGCTAAGTAAAATTTTTTTGTTTATTTTGTTGGTCTACTGCGCCCTCTAGCGGAGATATATCCAACCAAACTTAACGCTTTCACATGCAATATCTTCCGAACGAGTGAACATTTTTCCAAAGTTCGAATTTTGTATTATTTGTATTGAAAACTTCTACAAAATCCGCTTTTAAGAAAGCTTGTACGATAATTATTCGATTTTTGAGACAAAAAGTAAAAAAAAAATAAATAAAGTCACGTTTTTTTGGGAAGGCGTAGGGGGGGTGTCGCCAGTGGACACCTACCTCTTTGCGATACGCGTTAACTAACTAATTTATTTGGTTTGAATGTCTTAAAATTAGCCATGGATCAATATTATATATTTTTTATGAGGTCCTATACCGATATTTTCTTGCGTTACACGCGGAATTGCAAATTCAGCATGGCATAATAAGCCAATTAAATTTATAATTAAATTTTTATTTATTTTTAATTTCGAAGTTCGTCAACATTTTTGGATGCCATTTGTTTAAAGGCACGGAAAGGCAGCTAGTTTTATATAAATCTTTTAAATAATATGTTAATCTATAATTCTATGTTAAAACTAGATCGGCGGAAAACGGCGCTAACAGTTAAAATCCTGTCAAAGTTGCGTAGGTTAGCAAACAAATATTATATATTTGATATCAATTAATTTCAAATTTTTTAACAATATATACAGAGGTCATAACAAAAATAGAATCTGGACAAGATACCCTTTCCAACAAGGTATTACATTCCTAAAAATAATAATTATAAGTATTAAAAATACGAACTTGAATATGGTATTATTTCACCTCCCCAAATCTATAAAATCGAAAGTTGTGTGTTCTGTCGCCATTTTCGAATACTTCTGTTGACATAATAACTATGATTTATGAAAATAATTATTGCTTGACATCTTAGCTTTACGATAGAACTTGTTTTATGGTTAATTTCAAAGATTTGCAAAAATCAATTATGAGATGCATTCACCTCATATTATCCACTGTGCGCCGTTTTTAAAAAACATTTTATACTTTCGTATAAAAAGTCTCCGATTCTGACACATTTTATGTAACGAAAAAATCTATGTCTGATTGTGAGGCCTTTCCTTTTCTAGATAAAAAGTCTCAGATTCTAAGATAATTTTCGTATCGAAAAGTCTCATGTTCTGAGACGTTATATGTATAGAATTCTGAAACATTTTTAGAACATTTTTTCTACAGAAAAAGTCTTGGACTCAGAGACATTTATTCATATAAAAAACGACTCAGATTCTGATACATTTTTGGTGTAGAAAAAATATCAGATTCTAAGACATTTTTCGTACAGAAAAAGTATCATGTTCTGTAGAAAAAGTCAAAGATCCTGAGATATTTTTCCTATCGAAAAATTCTCTGATTTTAAAACAGTTTTCGTATAAACAATTTTCAGATTATGAGATATTTGTGTTAAAGTTTCAGGCTCTGAGTAATTTTTCGTCAGAGTCCATTTTACTCAGATCCTCAGAGACCATTATCTTAAAAAAAAAATGTTCTTGTCATGCGACATTTTGCTTTCCAATAAGCCCCAAATTCGTGTATGCCTAAGGGCTCTTCCATACCTTAAGAAGGTCCTGCTCGGAATCTTAAAATTTTTTCATAGTAAAAAAGTCACTAAATATTAAAATAGAATTTTTCTATTGAAAAAAAGAAATTTTTTATGGGAAAAATTTGGGAATTTTTCTATGGCAAAAATTTGAGAAAGGGAAAATCTGAGAAAATTTTTCCGTAGAAAAATTTTAAGAAATTTTCTATAAGAAAATTTTGAGAAATTACCTATTGGAAAAATTCGAGAATTTTTCTGTAGGAAAAATCTAAGAACTTTTTTAAATAAAAAAATTTCAAAAAGAAAAATCTAAGAATTTTTCTATCGAAAAAATCGGAGAATTTTCTATAAGAAAATTTTGAGAAATTATCTATTGGAAAAATTCTAGAATTTTTCTCTAGGAAAAATCTAAGAACTTTTTTAAATAAAAAAATTTCAAAAAGAAAAATCTGAGAATTTTTCTATTGGGAAAATCGAAGAATTTCTTTTAAGAAAAATCTGAGAATTTTTTATAACAAAAATCAGAGAGGTGGAAACTTCTAGGTAAAACTTCCAAGATTCAAAAAAAAATTTTGTAGGAAGAATATGTCTAATTACAGAATTTTTTTTATAGGAATAAAGTCTCGGAATCGAAATAAATTTTTCTATAGAAAAAATGTGAGAATTATTTTATAGAAAAAATAAGAAAAGATTTTCAGAGAAAATTTCAGAATTCTTCTATTAAAAGAAGGTATTGGGATCTGAAACTTTTTCTTGAGGAAAAATATCTCAGAATATGAATTTTTTTTTTTTTTATTTGAAAAATGTCTCAGAATCTAAGACTTTTTCTATAGGAAAAAGCACCAGATCTCCGACTTTTTTCACCACCAATTTTCACCACATTTTAGTTTCCTTAGAACCAAAATTTGCACAAAAAAAAACAATGTAATTTTACAAGCTTTTTACAAAAAATTTTAAATTTGCAATATTTTTGACGTGATAAAACTTAGGAGGTTTCTTGATTTTACTAGATTTTTTGATACCTCCTATTTTACTAGATTTTTACCAATGAATTTTTAGTTAAAGTTAAGATTTTTTTGCAAAATTTATTCAACGAAAAGTTAGCTAAATATTTTTAGTTAAATTAATTGGAAATTTAGTAAGCGCAAAATCAGGTGCTTTTTAGTTAATTTTAACTAAATTTTGCGCTAACTTTACAGGTTTTTTTAGTGTATAATCAGAAATTCCTAGAAGTATTTTTTCAGAATGGTTTCTTCCGATGGAGAATCCCTTATTTCAAAAATCAAGTTTTAATAACTGTTATTACAGGAGATAGAAAAAGTACCAAAGTACATGGTATTACCCTGTTAAAATTTGAACTTTCTAAAAAGAACTTTTGTCAGACTGTTTTGTCACTGGATAAACCTTCATTACAAATTTTTAGAACCATTATTTCAGGAGACCAAGGCACAATTTTTTTAACTTTTTTACTTTACTTTTTTTCTTTTTGTATTAAAATAGAAATTTCCAAAACATACTTTTCAGATTTTATTTCGGAAGAAAGATCCTATATTTCAAATTTGAAGTTTCTATGACAATTATTTCAGGAGATACACTCAAAAAAATACCTTGTAAAATTACACGAAAAGTTTGTAATTTTTTTTTGCTACCTCCTATTTGACAAGAATTCCTTGTTATTTTAAAAGCTTTTTAGCAATCATTTTGTAAATTTGCAAACTTTTTACCAAAAAAATTTAAAATTTATAATTTTTTTGACGCGATAAAAACTTACAAGGAGGTTTCGTGACCTTACTAGATTTTTTGCCATCTCCAATTTTACGAGTATAATAATTTTACAAGATTTTTACCAATAAAATTTTAAGTTCCCAACTTTTTTGGCGAAATAAAACTTACAAGGAATTTTCGTTAATTTACTATTTTTTTTTAAAAAACCTTGGAAATTTGTAAAATTACAAGAAAAACTTTAAAATTACAAAAAAAGTGTAAAATTATTTGTTAAAAAACAAGGAAAACTGTCAATTATTGGTAAAATGGAATTTTTCTGGTAATTTGACAAGGTTTTTTTTTGTGTAGAAAAAGTACCAAATTACACTATTTTACACCCCATTTGGACCCCATTCAGATTTTTTTGGAAAAACCAAAACAGGAGATAAAAAAGTAGCAAATTACACTAGTTAATCCCTTTTACGCTCCTTCAAACCAGGATTTTTAAAATACAAATACTTTTTTTGAAATTTTGCCTTGGACAGTTCCAGTTTCTATCAGGAAATATAAAAAGTACCAAAGTAAACTTTTAAATCCCATGTTATATTCCGAAATGATTTTAAACTTTAACACCCTGCCTACCATGATCCATTGCACTGCCTGTAATGTATTGAACTAGTGTGGAGATCATAACAACAAATTAAGCCTCGAAATAAGGACGTTCACAAAAGGCCGTCCGTCAATGCTGACGATAATGATGATGAACTAAAATATATAAAAAATATATAAAACAATACAGTATAATGCGGAGCATCATTGATTGATAGTGTTGAAAATGAGTTTTAAAATACAGGATGTGTGTGAGGAACAATGCAAAAGATCATGGTGGTGGTGTTAGGCCGCCATTAATGGTCATGCAAAATTATATGAAGTGTAGATCAATTTACATGCAAATTTTCGCATAATTAGCATATGGCTTGATTTAAAAACAAAACCCAAATTATATTTAAGAAAAAAAAGAAAACAAATGTTGCTACTAAAGGATTCAGAAAATGTTTTTATGTTTAAAACCTAAAATTATTTAAAAGGCAAGGTAGTGTTTAAAATTAAACCAAAATAACTGTAAAAGATTACATTTTCTTTCTTCTTATTGCAAAAGATTAAACATTTTTCATTGTCACGATTTTCAATATTTCATCAAAACTAATATTTTGTTAATAACGCATTTTATTTATAATGCAATGTGTACACACCTTAGTACTTGTATTTTGTTTACTATTAATACACTGCACGGTGGTCAATTCCGGCCAAAAATCAATAACTTCTTTTTTTCTGCGCGTAAATAGCTTAAATTTAATATTTGAATTAAGAATAACATATCTGATACCTTGCACAAATGTTGGACCTACAAATACAGTGGTTGGCCAAAAAATCATGGACGTCCAAAATGTATCAAACATGACTGCATATAAACAGCAATAATGTTATATCCGAATTAAGAATAATATATCTGATCTCTTTTCAAAACGTTGGACAAAGAAATATAGTGGGTGGCCAACAAAGCATGGACGTGTCAAATGTATCAAACTAATTAAGATGGGGGTTGGAACTAAAAAATGAGCCTTAGTGTTAGCAAACAATAGATACGCAATACTTTTTAATTCTGTTTTTTTATTTGAAATATTAACAATCGTAATATTTTTAAAAGTTTAAAATACAAATAATTGCCAGGTTTTTCAGTTAATTGTGGGATGCTTTTTTTTAACGGACAAAATGGCCGAAGTTGCACAGCAAAAATTGCTAAACCGATTTTGACGAAATTTTTTTTTAAATTGTAGATTATTTAATTTTCTAATACTTGTCGTGGCCATTTTTTAAAATTTGAACTAATTAATATTTGAATGAAAGAAGAAATTGAAATTTTTCTATTTTTTAAGTTTACGTTAGCATATATATCTTCAACAAAAATCATTTTTTCCAAAAAAATGGCCAGGTTAAGTGCTAGAAAATTTAGGTATTTACAAATCAAAAAAAAAATCATCAAAATCGGTTTAGTACTTTTTGCTGTAAAAATGCTGCCAATTTTTCCCTTAAAAAAAAACAACACACGATTGACTGGCAACCCTGAAAATTCTAGTTGACCAAATTTTGTGTTATGAAATTTTTAAAAATACTAGAATTTTCTTTTTTTCAAATAAAAAAACATTTCGTCTTTTTTTTTAAACGCAAATCTATGGGTTTTAAGTATAATTGTTAATATCTCTTTACATTTGCTATTATGGTGAAGTTTGTAGGTTTAAAAAAGTCCACCATTTGTAAAAAAATGAGTCCACTAAAAATGCTCTGGTTTAAAGAATCGGTAAAAGTAGGGGCGGAAATTTAAAATACTTACTTTTAATAGTTAAAAGTACAAACTCCTTTTTATAGATAACCTCTAATAGCCTCTAATTGATTTGTATTGTCTTTCAAAATTTATTTTTTTTTGAGTTTTTTTTTTTAATTTTTATCAATTTTCATACACATCACTTTAAGACAAAAACGCACACAAAATCTGCAAAAACCACATGGAATGATTATTTACTATAGGAATTTAAAATCCATGTGCAAACTTGCAAAAATAATGTGAAGAAAAATGCGCAGCCAACTTTTACTAAAAACTAAAACACACATTTTAAAAAATGCTGAAATGAGAAGAAAATAATACTCAACTTTGCACCACTTTGGGCAATAATATAGTGTTACAAGGCCCAAAAAAGGATTTAAGTTGTATGTTTTGAAGTATTAGCTATAATATAGCATACAAAATTCATCAAGATTTAAAAAAAAATAAAATGATTTTTGGCCGGAATTGACCACCGTGCACTGTAAGAAAAGATTTCTAAAACAGACTTTTTTAATATTACACAGAGAAAAATAAATTTCCAACTGAAATTTCAATTGTACCAACTCAAATTTCGGTTGCTGCTACTACATTTTGATGTGACTAACAAATTTTGTAGTTGGTTCAATTAAAAGGCAGTTGTGTTAACAAAATTTAGTTGTATCTACCGATATTTAGTTGTTTCAACCTTAACACAAATGCATTCACCGATTTTTTGTTGCAACAACTGCATTTCAGTTGGAAATTATCCAATTTGTTTTCTGTGTGTACGCGCTTCGAGTGCTATTTCTACGATTTTTTTGAGTGTATTGTTGTTAAATACTTATTTTGGAAAGTTTTATTATTTTATACTTTATCGTTTCACTGTCATAATTTTGACATTTAGAATATGAACTCTCTTTTTTTGTTGGTTGAAAACTCGTAAATTATCTGTTATTAGCCGCTGTTTAAATTTTGCGAGTAGGTTGGTTAAATGGTTCGTATGGTTGCAGTTTTATTGTAGTCAAGTCATTGTTTACCAATTCATTACTTCATATTGTTGGCGCTATTAATGGTAATTTTTTGTTTGTTGTAAATTTAACAACTTTTGGTGAAAAACAAAAAACAATATGGTGTAGGTTGAAATTCATTGACATTCTGATTGGTAGTGCTGAAGTCAATTTTAAAGTTGAAGTGTTTGCGAAAAATTCATAATTATACTTAATATGGCGTTACACCTTTAGAGAGAAATCAACTACACTGTAGCAAAATTCAAATCTGAAGTTAAGGATCTCATGATAGTTTCCTTTTTTTCCGAATTAAAGATTTTATTGCACCACACACAAAAAAAACTTGTCAAATTACTAAAAATAGTCCCTCAATCCCGTTTTACCAATATTTGACAGTTTTCCTTGTTTTAAAAAAAAAAGATTTCGATCGAAATTTACATTTCAATTTTTTTTGCAATTTTACAAATTTCCAGGGTTTATTTTACTAAAAAAATCTAGTATATTCACAAGAATTCCTTGTGTCTAAAAAGTTGTAAATTTATAATTTTATTGGTAAAAAGCTTGTAAAATTACAAAAAAGATCATAGTTTTTACTAGGAATTATCGTACAACAGGAGGTAGCAATAAATCTAGTAAAGTTAAGAAACCTCCTTGTAAGTTTTATAAGGCAAAAAAATTGTAAATATACAATTTTATTGGTAAAAAGCTTGTAAAATTAAAAAATTATTGGTAAAAAGCTTGTAAAATTACAAGAAAATTATGTCAAATAGGAGGTAGCAAAAAAGTTTTCTTGTAGTTTGCAAGATTTTTTTTTGAGTGCAACAAAAATTGCATGCATATTCCTTGTATTGATTATATTTTTTTACCCCACACAGAGAAAGCAAAATTATTTTTTCATCAACAATTTTTTTTTCATCAAAATTTTCTTCCTTCATATTTTTTATACTCTCCAACTATAGATGCGCGCGTGACACGATTCCGTGATACACATAATTTACGCGTAATTCATCGTGAGTAAAATTAAAATTTACTCACTTGATCGTGAGTGCGCGTGATTATAAAATATAGTTTCGTGCGTGAGTGAGCAACTTTTTTCTCGTGAGTTTACGTGATTGTTTTGCGCTATCTGAAACAGAAAATAAGTAGGAAAATTGTCATCATATACACTCCGCATCATAACTATAGCCGCATTGCATTTTTCGGTTTATTTAATGTTCAAGAAGTATTTTTATGAAACCTATTATGGTATATTACAGTGCTATAACAGTTCTCTTGTTTTTGTAAATTTGAGCCATCAGCTGTTTGGATTGAGAAAACGGCGACCTATAACTGTATTTCTCAGTGTTTCATAACTATAGCCGCATTTCAATTAAATCAGTTGAAATGAGTTTAAGTCAAAGTTTCGTGGCCAAACTAATTTTTTTTTTTGTAAAATTCGTTCCTCTAATAATTTTTAAATAAAATGCCACATGGTAAATTTTTAAATGAAGTCGAAAAAGGCAAAATTTTAGCCTTTTTAGAAAGTGGTTTATGTTATCGCGAAATTAGACGAAAAATTAAGCGATCTGGCAAAGTTATCCGAAATTTTGTAAAAAATAAAAGTTGTTATCGTTCCAGACTCCTTTAAGATTCTACTTATTGTAGAATTGGACACATTCAACCCGCATTCATTACCAATCTGCGAAAGAGTTTTCATAGAATTGCTAGCAGCGTTAATAATACAGCGTTGATCTTTCTCAGATAGCTTTTTTTTGGACCCCCTGTTTTGTTCATCCCGTTTCCACTTTTATTTTTTACAAAATTTCGGATAACTTTGTCAGAAAGCTTAATTTTTCGTCCAATTTCGCGATAACTTAAACCACATTCTAAAAAGGCAAAAATTTTGACTTTTTATACCCTCCAACCACAGTATGGGGGTATACTCACTTTGTCATTCCGTGTGTAACGCATTGAAATATCGGTCTAGGACCCCATAAAGTATATATTTTATTGATCAGTGATCGATTCTAAGACATTCTAGCGATGTCCGTCCGTCCGACTGTCCGTCTTTCCGTCTGTCCGTCTGTAGAGGACACGATACAGTCCAAAATAAAAGAGCTAGACTACCGAAGTTTGGCACGAATATGTATTATATTCCTAGGCAGGTTAGGTTCGGAAATGGGCAAAATCGGACCAAGGGGAAAAAGTTCCCCCTTGGAGAACTAAACCAACCCAAGAAAAAACGCATTTTTTGCAGAGTTTTTTGTACTTTTGGTAAGCAAATGCAACATTCTTATCTCAGAAGAAGTTCAAAATCGCAAGGGGAAGGTGCCCCCTAACGTCTCCCACAACCCCCCCCCCCCAAAAAAAACGCCCCTGGATTTTTTTTTTACATTTCGGAGGGTGTAAAAGATTCGGCACAGCCGAATGTAACACTCTCACTTGTTCGACTTCATTTAAAAATTTACCACGTGCCATTTTGTTTAAAAATTAATAGAGAAACGAATTTTACCAAAAAAAAAATTAATTTGGCCACGAAACTTTGACTTGAACTCATTTCAACTGATTTTATTGAAATGCGGCTATAGTTATGAAACACTGAGAAATACAGTTATAGGTCGCCGTTTTCTCAATTCAAACAGCTGATGGCTCAAATTTACAAAAACAAGAGAACTGTTATAACACTGTAATATACCATAATAGGTTTCATAAAAATACTTCTTGAACATTTAATAAACCGAAAAATGCAATGCGGCTATAGTTATGATGCGGAGTGTAGAACTCTGAGGGTAATTAATACCAAATTCTGATTTAAATAAATGTTTATGATGGTTTTAAGGAATTAAATTACTTTTTGTGCAAAAAATCTAAAAAAGTAAAAAAAAAAATTTTCGTGAGCGTGAGAAAAATTTTAGTTACTCACGTGAGCGTGTGTGAACGTGGCCAGAAAAAAAATTCGTGTGTGATCATGCGTGAGCAATATTTTTATTTCGTGAGCATGAGAGTGTGTGATTCAAAATTCACTCTGACGCCCATCTCTACACTCATAAAAAAACCTTGTAAAATTATCAAAAAATCTCATGATTTTACGAGGCTATACTCGTAAAATAGGTTGTATGTAAAATTCTCGTAAAATTTCCTAGAAAAGCGTCGTGAAAGCGTCAAAAATTGGTAAAATAACCAATTTTATTAGTTGAAAAATGTTTTTTTTGTTAAACAACATAAATCCTTTTATAACATAATTTTTGTTAAATAACAGTTTTTTTGTTAATCAACTAGAATCCTCGTAATAAAAACCTTGTCGTAAAATTAAATTTTTTTTTTGTAAAATAACCTTTTGTAAAATAACAGTTTTTTTGTAAATCAACTAGACATCTTCTGGCATAAAAATGTCGCATTTGTTTAGCAAAAGTATAAAAAAAACCTATAGAGGGTTTTGGGGAAACTTTTCAGTCTATGACTACAATATATGTTTGTGCCAAGCTTCAGGGGTTCAGCTAGATCTGTTATAATTATAGTTGGTCAGGATTGACCATATAATACCCAATGTCCCAAGTCCAAAATCAATGTGCTCGATTCTCGAATACGATTTCTTGATTTACCTAATTTTTAAAAATTTTATATTCTTTCGAATTATAAGAATTAAGATAATTTTTTTCTTGTAATTATTAAAGATATTAACTAGATCTTTAATTGTTACAAGAAAAAAATTTTAAAGTCTTAAAATTCGAAAGAATATGAAATTTTTAAAAATTAGGTGAATGGTGAAATCGTACTCCAGAATCGAGCACAACATTGTCAGTCTAACGCTTAAGGGTATATGACACCAGGTTTTTGTTGTATTAAATAGATATTGACGACATGTTAATCTTATTAAAGAACTTCATTACCGGGTTCGGTAAGGATGTGCTCTAGTGTGATTTACATTCATATCAATCCAATACAAAACAAGTACACTGAAAAAAAAAGACATAACTAAAATTAAGGAAAAAATGTCTTTGAAAATTTATCATGAATTTTCCTAAAATTTAGTTAAATTTAACTTAAAAATGAGAAATTTTCTTAACTATGAGGAAAAAATTTTAGTTCATTTACTTATAATTAGTTCATAGTTTTCTTTAAATGGATTTTTTTAATATTAGGATAAAAATTCTTACTGCCAAAGAAATTTTCCACAAATCTAAGAATCGTATCATTATTTTTAAAACATATTTTTTAAAAAACATTTTAGTTCAAGTTTAGTTAAAATTTACTAAAAAAAACATCATCGTTTTTCTCTTCTTTGAATTGGGGAAGTGTACTTCTTAGAATTTAGTTAATGACTTCTGAGAATTTAGTAATAACTTCTCAGAATTTAGTTAAAAATTCAAAATGGCGATATCTCGAAAACTAAGCGAGATAGAGCGAAACGGATGAAATTTTCAAAAGAAAGACTGCAAAGATAAATATGGAATAGCCTAGCTCTGCATATCTGTCGGGGTCTCAAGACCCTAATTTTAGATCTAAAATTTGAAATTCCCGAGATTTTATATATGCACACATCTCGGTAAATACTGCCAACACGAGAAAAGGTCCAACGGCATTTTTGTAGCTCTTGACTCATAGCACACTTCCGCAAAATACCCGAAAGCCCTCCGAATTATAGTTATTGAGTTATCCGGTTTTTAAGATTCTCAAGATCCTATCAGGCCCCTTATTACCGTATCTCAAAAACTAAGCAAGTTAGAGCGAAACAGACACAAGTTTTGGTTCAAAATCTATGGGGACCCTTAAAGGACCCAACGGGGTCTCGAGTTAAATGGGGTCCAAACCCATGGGTCCAGGGTCTAGACCCAATCTATTTCTAAAATGTGAAGTATAATTTTCCCATTTACTAGTTAAAATTGGCTTAAAATTAAATAACTTTGCTTTCCTTATTTTTGGGAAAATTATGAACTAAAACCAAGAAAAAAAATCTTTGGAGCCAAATCATTCCCACTTTTTCTCAAAATTGAGTTAATTTTCCCAGATTTTAGATCACTTTTTTTTGAGTGTAGGAAAGTTAAATTCGACTTTGCCGAATCTATAAATACCCTCCACAATGCATTTTTTTTAAAGGATAGTACATTTTTTAACGTGAAAAAAATTAACAATTTTGATTAGAAATATTTTATTTTGAGTAAGAAAATCTTTTTTTGTCATTTAAAAAAAGAAAAATTACTATTTTTTTTTTGAGTGTAAATTTTTTTTCGAGTGTAATGTTTTTTTACTGTAAAAATATTTCTGAGTGAATGCACGTACGTTTGTCCACAAAATATTGAAATTTTTGAAAAAAAAAAAAAAATTTTTTTGAGTGTAAAATTTTTTTTGATTGTAAAACCTGACCAGGTAAATGACCAACATATATGCAAAACTTCAGTAGCCTCTGTAAAGTCTTTCAAAAGTTAGCGTGTTTTCTACGGACGGACAGACAGACGGACGGACATCGCTAGATCGACTTAAAATCGATCGAGGATCATGAATATATATACTTTATGGAGTCCTAGACCAATATTTCGATGTGTTACAAACGGAATGACAAACTTATATATACCCTCTATCACTAGAGTGGAGGGTATAAAAAGCTAGTGTCACAGGGGCCTTAGCCACTGCCTCATTTATGTCTTATCGACGGATCTTTCCTTACAAATCAACAACTATGTTTTAAAATTTAAATTATTTAACTAATAATTGTAAACAATTGAATAGGTGTGGATTTAATTTATAAACACAATCACAAAAATAAAATTAAAAAAAATAATAATAATATAAACAATAATTTGTTGCCAAAGAGTTTTTGATAAAAACTGTCAGATAACACTACTGTATTATTGTTGGGTTAGTATTAATTTTGTTTTAAAATTAGTTTTTAAATCATTATTATAATAATAATAGTTGCTATTAGAGATGCTATTGCAAAATTTAGCTGTTAATGAATTTCCAGCAGAGATATGACCAAACGATATTGTATAAACAATTGGCTAGCGCTGATTGTTTTAGCCTTTACGTTGTATTTGTCAACAAATTGACAAATTTCATTAAAAATTTAATTGTCCCCTGTGTGAATATTAATATTGCGAAATGTCTATTTATGTATTTAATAAATAAATAATTTGCAAAAATATATTTAAATTTTTTTTTGTTGGGGAATTTATTCAAATAAATAAATTTGTGAATATTTAATGACAAGCATTGTCATTGTAATTATTTTTTGCTGTTTTTAGAATTTATACATAAATTTTGAATATTGTTTAGTATTTTAATATAATTTTTGCTATGTTTAAAATAAAACAAGTAAAAACAAGAAGAAAAGTTAAATTCGACTTGGCCGAATCTACGAATACCCTCCACAATGCCCTTTTTAAGTGATAGCAAATTTTCTAACGTGCAAAAAATAACATTTTAGATTAGAAATATTTTATTTTTTTTTGAAAAAAAAAAATAATAATTTACTAAATTTTTTTTTTGAGTGTAAAATTTTTTTTTGAGTGTAACATTTTTTCGAGTATATTTTTTTTTTGTGTAAAAATATTTTTGATTGACAAAAGAACGTTGTAAAATATTTTTGTGACAATGTTTTTAAAACATGTTTAACGGGTTTTCAACACGTGAATTTAAGGTGAAACTAATCTAAAATTCACGGTTTTGCTAATAACTTTTGAACCACTGGACCGATTTGGCTGAAATTCAACAAGAACTAGGACAGAGGAACGACAAATATATATGCCACGCTTCAGCATCCTCAGAATTACCTTTTGAAAGTTATCGTGTCCTTTGCTCATAACTTTTGAACCACTGGACCGATTTCGCTTAATTGCAATACCGACCTGACCAGGTAAATGCCCAACATAAATTCCAAACTTCAGAAGCCTCCGTAAAGTCTTTCAAAAGTTAACGTGTTTTCAACAGACAGACGGACGGACATTGCTAGATCGTCTTAAAATCGAACGACGATCCTGAATATATGAACTTTATGGGATCCTAGACCAATATTTCGAGGTGTTACAAACGGAATGACAAACTTATATATACCCCCTATTAGAGATGGGCACATGAGCAGATTATAGCGTGATTCACGTGATTCACAGTGAGTGTGACTGATTTAAATTTTACTCACGTGATTGTGAGTGAGTGTGAGTGGAAAAAAAAATTGCGTGAGTGAGTAAGATTTTTGCGTGAGCGAGTGTGCGTGAGTCGATTTTTTTTGCGTGAGTTTGCGTGATTTATTTTCTCTTCTTATTTCCTTTTGTACCTAAAAAAGCAACAGAAAATTGTAAAATATGGATTAATTTCATATTTCGTCCCGAAAAAAGCAAAATAAAAATGCAAAATTTCGCTGAACTTTAAATTTTGCTGAAAATTTTGAATGATTTTTGAAATTTTAGTTTTTGAAATTTTTTTTTTGTATAAATAAATGTTTCGTGAGTGTGAGTGAAGCTTGCGTGAGTGCACGTGAGTGTGAGTTGTATTAAATTTACTCACGTGATTGTGAGTGAGTGTGAGTAGAAAAAATATGCTCGTGAGTGAATGTGCGTGATTCAAAAATTCCTGTCGTGAGCGTGAGTGAGTGTGAGTCAAAAATCACTCACGCGCCCATCTCTACCCTCTATCACTAGAGTGGAGGGTATAAAAATTAAATCAGTCCTAGCCGAATGTATTTTTACCATCCAAGATATAAAAAGTTCATTGCAAAAAATATTATTTGAAAAAAAAATTTGTTAAATAGATTTTTTTGGTGGAAAAAAATGTCCGCGAAATTTTTTTTAAATCCGTGAACCAATTTGTGGGAAGGGGAAAATATGTTTGTACTTGTTGAAATATCTTTTAATATCCAAATATGTTTAAATATGTCAGCCAGCAGACGAGTTAAAGCTTTTTGTATTTTAAGGTTATGTGAACCAAAATTTTCGAGGTAAGTACATTTTCGTTCATAACTTTTGAACAGCTAAACCGAATTCGAAGCAACAACAAAAAAATATGGTAAGTTACAGTCATATCTGTCTTATACTTTGTCTGTGATTGGTATTTCAACAGACACACGGACATCGCTAGACCCAGCAAAAATAAATCGAGATTTTGGCGACACAGCATCTTTTTTTGTAATTTGTATTTCAGAAATAGTCAAATGTGCTTCATCTTTATTCTGCTTAAATCAGCTCTAAAAAGATACATGAATTCACTGCATCTGTATAGCGATTTTTTCAGCGCTCTCAAGATATGCAAATTCAGAGCATCTTAAGAGCGCTTTTTCGGTGTATCCAACTAGCGCTCTAAAGTGTGACATCGCCTTAGAGAATCATGCATGAATTCAGCAGGTTTGGATGCGCTCCTTGACTAGAGTTTCCTTTCCAAAAGCTGCTGCCAGTTCAGCAAAATTTCTGCTGGAATGTCTTAGAATCGATCACTGATTATTTTTATATTTCACGCGATCCCAGAACCGATATTTCAAACGAAATGACAAACTTTAATATACCTTCCATCAACAAAAATGGAAATCGCCAAAATTGCCAATATTTTAATATGAAATTGTGACAATATTTTTTTGTTTTTCCCCCCAAGTTTTGTATTTTTATATATTTCATCACCACCCGCCGTTTTTTTAGTTATGCCCAGGCAGTTTGTTCTCAATATTAATCCTTAAAATTGTTGTCAAATTAATTGCTTTGACACTTTTCCATTGAATCCTTATACAACAAATTATTACCAAATGTCACACAGCAGGAGTTTTAAAAACGAAGTGCCAATTTTTGCACTTCTCTAAACTTCCAGTGAAAAAGATTGTTGTATATATTTAAGTGGTGTTGTGTTAAAGCTTTACTTATGCATTAAATTAAAAATATATATATATATTAAATATTTATTATACCCTACACCACTCTTTGGTACAGGGTATAATGAGTTTGTGCTGATGTTTTTAACTACCCGAAATATTGGTCCTAGATCTACCATCAAGCATACCGATCGACTCAGAATTACTTTTTGAGTCGATCTAGCGATGTCCGTCCGTCCGTCTGTCCATTTATTTTTATGTGTTAAACGTGATCTTTAGTAACCTAATCAAATCGCAATATAATTGGACCATTTTTGGACTTAGTCCCCCCATAAAAAATTTCGACCGATATTCAGTTAAATCGGACTATTGACAAAAAATAAGTCAATTCCACTAAAATTTGAACTGCGTGTGTTTTCTACACAGAATAAATAACAAACAAAAGACAGATCCAATCGGTCCACGTTTGGACTTGGGACCCATTTTCCGGAAAAGATTGGTGTAGGGCATGGACTTATACAGGGGGTGGGCACAGGGGGCACGGGCCCCCCCCCCCCCCCCCCTCCCTTTTCAATTACTTTTCAAGTATTTCTAGTTAAAACTAAATATAAATAGGCGATGGCAAACCATTTTTTGGAGTTGTGCCCCCCCCTTTTCAAATTCCTGGATACATCGCTGGTGTAGGGTATTATATGTTCGGTCTTGACCGACTATAACTTTCTTACTTGTTTTTTTGTTCCTGTTGTTCAAGATTTAAATTTAAATGCAAAATATTCCACTTTACACAATTATGTTTAAAACATTTGTCATTGAAGTTATGCTGGATCATGCTGTGTTCAAATTGCTTAAGTAAATGTTGTGGTGAAGAGAAATTAAAATTAGTTTTGGAATACTTGTTATAAATTTCAACAGGAATAACAGTTGGATTTGAAAATGTATGTAATGCATGTTGGTGTAATTTACAACTAATGAAAAAAAAATAGTTTAATTTTTTTTTCAATAGAAAAAGTCTCAGATTCTGAGGAAAAAAAAGTCTCAGATTCTGAGACATTTTTCTTACACTCAAACAAAAAACCTTGTAAAGTTACCAAAAAATCTCGTGATTTTACGAGGCTATTCTCGTAAAATAGGACGTAGGTAAAATTCTCGTAAAATTACGAGGATTTCCTCGTAATTTAGAATGCGCTAAAAATTGGTAAAATAACCAATTTTATTGGTAAAAATACTGTTTTAAAACCGGAAAAATAAAAAAAAAAATGTAAAATTACAAGAAAAAATGGTAAATTTACAAACCAAAATGGTAAATTTACAAAAAAAAAATTTTGTTAAACAACATAAATCCTCTTAATAAAATCATTTTTGTAAAATAACTGTTTTTTTTTGGAAATTTTGTCAACTTTTTTTAAATATTTTCAATAAAAAAAATAAATTTGTCCGGGACTTGGAAATTAAAAAAAAAAAAAAAATAGAAAATTTCCAAAAAAAAAATTTTTTTTTTTTTTTGTTTAACAATATAAATCCTCGTATAACATAATTTTTGTAAAAAAACATTTTTTTTTTTTGTAAATCAACTAGAATGCTCGTAATAAAAACTTTGTTGTAAAATTACAGTTTTTTTTTGTAAAATAACCTTTGAAAATGGTAGAATACAATTACGAAAATAAACTTGTAAAATTACCAATAAAACTGTAGTTCTCGTTTGAGCAAAAACAAGGAAAATTGTTAAATATTGGTAGAACGGGATTACAAGGCATTTTACCAGGAGTTTTACCAGTTTATTTTTTTGAGTGTATAGAAAAACTCTCAGATTCTGAGACATTTTTCTTATAGAAAAAGTCTCAGATTCTGAGACATTTTTCTTATAGAAAAAGTCTCAGATTCTGAGACATTTTTCTTATAGAAAAAGTCTCAGATTCTGAAACATTTTTCTTATAGAAAAAGTCTCAGATTCTGAGACATTTTTCTTATAGAAAAAGTCTCAGAATCTGAGACATTTTTCTTATAGAAAAAGTCTCAGATTCTGAGACATTTTTCTTATAGAAAAAGTCTCAGATTCTGAGACATTTTTCTTATAGAAAAAGTCTCAGATTCTGAGACGTTTTTCTTATAGAAAAAGTCTCAGATTCTGACACATTTTTCTTATAGAAAAAGTCTCAGATTCTGAGACAGTTTTCCTATAGAAAAAGTCTCATTTTTCCTATAGAAAAATTTTCAGATTCAGAGACATTTTTCCTAAGGACACTTTCTCCGTACTTCTCTTTAGGAAGCTAAAAAACAGGAAATTTAAATTAACCCTTAATATTCTTCCCCCATTAATTAATCTTATCGGCAGATCATATTAAAAATCATTATTAGGAGGTACACGATCATACCCCAAAAATATTCACACAGAATAAAACACCAAACTATATAAAAAAAGGTGAAGAAAAAATCACAGCTAACCCAGCATTAAAATCAAGTACATCTTCAAACTGGAGACTTAAAACTGGAGAACTTTTACAATACCAGATTTGTGTCGTTCGTTTATGAACGAACTAGTTTAATTGAACTATTCAGTTAAGTTAGTTCGATCTTTTTAGCTCTTTAAGGTCTTTTCGTTCACTCACAATCAGCTTTAGTTTTCTCACCTTTTTGACACTATTACTCAGTGTTTATGTTTTTTTTGACAAAAATCATATATACATACTTATTTCCATTAGTAATATTTATTTAATAATTCTTTATTTTTCAAAAATATCGTCAATTTTTAGTGTAGTGGTTTATTAAACAATTCTTAATATTTTTATTCGACATTTTTGTATTTGTAAAAAAAACCAAAACAATTCGTTCACGAACTTTTGAACGAAAACAAAAATTGACTGATGGAACGAAGAACGAACAACAGACATGTCTAAAATGTTTCGTTCACGCGCTGTTGAACGAAAACAACAAATCACCGATTGAACTAGATGAACGAACTAGGTCTCTTATCAGAAATGAGCTCTCACTCAATTAATCGATTAAGCACAATTCTAAACAATACAACAAATCTATCCAAATACAACAAAAAACTATCAAAAAAAGTTAAATTAGGAGTTGTCTACACAATTTAAAAAAAAATTATTTGCAAAAAAAAAAATTTTAAAACAATTCCGCGGGTAAAAAAATAGGGGTAAAAAAATATGTTTGTACTTGTTAAAATATTATTCGGTGTTCAATTCTGTTCGCATATGTCCAACAGTAGTGGAATTGAAGCATTTTATGTTTTTAGGTTATGTTGAATGTTCCGAAACTTTCGAGGTCTTTTTACCTTTTCGTTAATAACTTTTGAACCGCTGAACCGTTATCGCTCAAATGCAATACTAATCTTCTCGGTTAAATATGCTAATTGTAAGTCTCAGTCATATCTGTTTGATACTTTTGTCGTGATCACCATTTTAACAGACGCACAGACGGACATCGCTAGAATGTCCTCCACCAGGTGTAGGGTATAAAAATATAAATGCCACCCCCTTAAGAATAAAAAAAAAAAAAATTAAAATTTAGGGGGTCTAATCACATACAATTTTTGAACACATAAAAAAATAAACGCGTAAATTCTGCAACACAAAAAAAATTATTTTGCGAAGTTGGTGGGAGATCCTTCACAGGGGGTCTTCGGGTGGAGTTTAAAATCTGTAAGTTATTACTAACATTTGCCATATCAAACGTTTAAATAATTTCCTTGTCAGAAATATCATCAATTTATTTGCTGGGTAATGGTAACAATAAAAGTAAAATGTTTATAAAAAAAATTTATATTCTTTTGTTCTTTGCCGTCAACACTAAATACTCACGTCAGTTAATAAATCCACTTTAACTAAGACGGAGAAAATTCATACATAACATTCATTCGTCTGACTGACGGTCTGTCTGTCTGTCCAGCCAACTATCCATCCATATTAAATACTAACCTCAAATCTGAACTTCTGATCTGCGCATCTCATTGCCAAATCGTGCTTCACTCAACCCCCTTCAAACAACAAAAAATCCATAGCAGGCCAAAACTACAACAGACCAAACTGATATAAGAACTAAAGCAAAAACAAAAATCACAAGTTCTCAGCTCAAACAACAAAAAAAAAACATACCAGACCAATTGCCGTCTAAACAACAAAAAAAAAACGCCAACATCAACAAGTAAAAACAACAAGAGTATCAGCCGAAAAAATTAAAGACGAAAGGAAGTTTTAACTCGACCGTAATATTGTTACACTTACGATACGTTAAACGGCTACTAGTTGTACGGTGATTTGTTACCACGGCCGAGAAGAAAATTTTTGGTAAAAAAATTTTAACGTTAAGGAACCGTCAAATCGAACTTTTTGATCGGATAGCAGGTTAAAACATTTCATAAAGGCCTTGGTGGGAAATTTTCTACTGAAACTGTTCTTTTCGGTCGCAGTAATGAATCACCATCCTTGCGTCATTAACAGTTTCGTGGATATGCTTACAGCTCTGAAGGCCTTAGAATCAAACACTGTAAAGTCGGGAATCATAAGGAACTGTTTTAAATTCCTTTGTCAAATCAGAAAGCCCACAGTCAAGCTAATGTGGAACTCTGGACATTGCGGAGTCACTGGGAACCAATTGGCTAATAAATGTGCGAGAAATTGCTCTGAGTCAGTCTGGAACGGGTTGAACCTTATATCGCGGTATACAATCCGTTCGTCGAATCAGTCAGCACACTGTCAAGGTAATCTGGGACCCTAGTGTAAACATTCCCGAATATTGTATGAATAAAACATACATGAAACCCTATTATTGTAATTGCTAACTCCTTTATGTTTGTACTAATTATTACTTTTCCTCTTTGTTATATTAACTGACATTGACTTGTCATTGAAGTAAACTTGAAGTTTGACTTTTGTACATTTAATAAAATCATTATAAATTTAATATATTTTGAGAAGTCGAAGAGTACAGACTTAAATAAAGAGCCATTTTCTATTTAAATTAAAACTACACCGAAAAAAATCCATGCAACATTTTACGAAAAAAAGTTTCGTACTTTTTATTTTCGTAAAATACACGAAAGTTGACTACATATTACGAAAAACTTTAGTACTGAATTTCGTATTTTTACGAAAGTAACGAAAATGATTAGTAAATATTTTTTTCGTAATATTTACGAATGTTGACTACATATTACGAAAAAAATGTTGTAAAAACTTTTGTAATTTTACGAAAGTAACGAAAAAAAAGAATGTAAATGATTCTTTCGTAAAATATACGAATGTTGACTGCATATTACAAAAAAAGTGTACAGACTTTCGTATTTTTACGAAAATAATTCGTAAAAACTTCTTTCGTAAAATATACGAAAGTGGACTTTATATCACGAAAAAAAAATAATCAAGAATTTTGAAATTTTACAAAACTAATGAAAAAAGAAGAAATCTTTAAATGCATGCTTAAAGGGTGTTTTTATGCCCTCCAACTACAGTATTGGGGTATAATAAAAAAATATCGGTCGGGGACCCCATAAAGTATATGTATTATTGATCCATGATAAATTCTAAGGCATTCTATTAATGTCCGTCTATATAAAACACGGATACCACGGAACAAGTCTTTTGGTCATCAGCAGGTTAAGTTCGTATGTGGACAAAATAGTTTTATTTCTTTAAACCAACCTCTGGAAAACTCAATTTTTGTTGTTTTGTTAAACAAATGAAACATTTTTATGTCAAAAAAAAATTTAAAGTAATGAGCTTCGACCCAGGGGATTAGAAAATGCCTTGTGGTCGTGGGTATAAAGAATTAATTTCAATAATGATAACTCTGATATTTTTTTTTACATATTTGGGGTAATAAAAATTCGGCACAGCCGACTTAAAAGCTCTCTCTTGGTTTTTATTTATTTTAAGGATCAATTAAAATTTGAGGCTAATCGGATCAAATAAAATTTGAGACTTGATGATATAAGTTTTTTTTTACATGTGGGAAGGTGGTCCTCCAAAAAAATCATCTCAACATATCATCATAAGTTCTTGTAGTGTGAACGTAGCCTAAAACAAAATCACTGTAAATAATGAATGAAATAATGAAATAAATAATGAATGACAACAACAACAACAGAAAGAATTTTTACATGTAATTTCGTTAATTTAAGGATTTTTTTTTTACCAAAAAAATTTCGTAAAAATAAAAATATTTCGTTTATTTTACGAAATAATTTCGTAAAACAAAAAAAAATATTTCGTTTATTTTACGAAAATTTTAGTAAAACACAAAAATTTATTGCGTATATTTTACGAATTTTTTTTGTAAAATACAAAAACATTTTCGTTTATTTTACGAAACAATTTCGTGCATTTCGTACATTGTACGCAAGAATTTCGTGGTGCGAAACAACGAAATTTTTCGTACAATGTACGAACGTTTTCGTACATATAAGGCAGGAATTTTTTTCGGTGTATAAACGTGTTTTAATTTCTGAGTTTAGAAAATTAGAGACAATTCTACAATCAGAAGTGGGATTCATAAGAAAATCAATAATTAATAAAAATTACATTTTCTTATTACTACGCCTATCAAAAAAAAAAAAAAAACGAGATGAGTACAGAAGGAGATAACCACATTGAGGACGAGGGTGCAGCAAGTCTATCGTTTTTGCGAACACCTCAAGGTATTACCAATACACCAGGAAATGTTCGAGCTGCAGGCGATAGCGGTATACATGTTCCCCCAGGTGAAGAAACTTCAATTTTATCATTGCTGTTGCAGCAAAACCAAATGCTTATAAATACTCTACGTTCTGAGAGAACTACGTACCACGTTATGCCTGATCTAAATAACACCATCAAAAATTTTAATGGGAAAAGAACACCAGCAGAAGCAAAAGATTGGCTAGCGTCCGTCAATGGTATTGGTAACATGAATAATTGGCCAGATTCTTTTCGTTTACAGTGTGCTAGAGCGAATCTAGAAGGTGCCGCGCTTAATTGGTATAACGCAGCCGAATTTAAAAGCTGGTCAGACTTTGAGGATGAATTTAAGGACACATTTGTTGGTCGTCAATCAATAGTTGATCGCTGGGAGAAAATGTCGGAAAGACGTCAGAAAGATGCTGAACATATCACCGAATATTTCTTCGATAAATTACGTCTTACACAACAACTTGGTTTGGATTTTGATGACGCCAGAAAATCCATAATTAAAGGTATAAAATCAATCGAATTAAGAAAATTTCTTTTACAGAGACAACACATCACTTTCAACGACATAATATCCAATATTAACGAGTATATCAACACTGGATGTGCAGAGGGAGATACCGCCGTAGAGAAAACACACTCACAACGATTTCAACAAAAAGGTAAATCGGATAATGAGCAAACCTGCAACAAATGCGGAAAACACGGTCATTTTGCGCGCTTCTGTAAAACTGAAGTGTCTACGTTAAAATGCTACCGATGTGAAGGTGTCGGACATATCAAAAAATTTTGTAAAGCGCCTATAAAATGTCTTAATTGTCACCAAGAAGGCCATGTGCAAAATAAATGTCCATCCAAAGACAAAAATGTGCCAACGAAAACAGCAACTCATACCCGTAACACAACAACAACAAATGCCACCATAGCTACTACTGCCGCCACTAACATCGATACCACCACCAACAGTAAGTATTTTCAAGAAGCTTATGTTAACGGACTACTCGTCAAAGCGTATATCGATCCTGGGAGTGCAATTAATATGATGCCCGAATCAACAATTACAAATCTAAAGCTTAATTACAGCAACCCGAAAAACACTTTTCGCATCCAAGGTTTTGGTAATGGATCTGTAATCCCAATTGGAGTTTTAAATGTCAACCTTAAAGTAGATCAAGCTATAGCAGATGTAGAAATATTTGTGGTAAAAGACAACGAATTAAATATTCCATTGTTAGTAGGTCAGCCGTTCACAGAAAAAGAACATATCACGATGGTACGTCGAGGCAAAACACTACGATTCTTTGAGGAGAAAATTGAGGAAGAGCCAGATGATTGTCTACGTAACATGGAGGTGCCAGAATTACCAAAAACTGATGTTAAATTATGGGCAAAAGAAGCAACTGTCATCCCTTCAAATTATGTTGGATTTATTTCAACATATTGCAATATTTCTGAAGCCACAAATCTATTCATTGAAAATCGCCAAAATAAATTTGGCGCTTTAATACCAAACTGTGTCATTAATAATGAAACAGGTGAGTTTTCCATCCCTGTAATGAATTTAACAAAACAAGACATAAAGTTTGAAAAAAATGAAACAATAACTAGCGGTAAAATTTGCATTGAACAAAAGTCTAATGATGAAGAAAAAGAACAAAAACTGAGTGATAATGAAGAAAACAAAAATGAGAAAAAGAGTGCTAATTTAGTAGTTACAACTACAAACACAGAAAACTTTGATTTTAATGATGTTCATATTGGCGAACAAGTGAGTGAAGAAGGAAGAGAAAAATTTAAGAGAATTGTTTTAGAAAATATCTCATGTTTCTCTTATAACTTGAGTGATTTAGGAACAAAAAAAGATGTTGAATTTAAAATTGAACTGGAAAATAATAATCCAATTACTTTTCGCCCATATCGTTTGAGTTATTCTGAGAGAGAGTATGTAAGAAAAGAAATTGAGTCAATGAAGAGTGCAGGGATTATTTGTGATTCTGAGTCAAACTATTCGAGCCCTATTTTACTCGTAAACAAAAAGAATGGTGAAAAACGTATTTGCATTGATTATAGAGCTTTAAATAAAATCACAAAGAAAATGCAATATCCATTGCCATTAATACATGACAATATTGATCGTCTTAGAAATAAAAAATATTTTACTGCTTTAGATATGAAAAGTGGATATCATCAAATACCAGTAAGTAAAGAATCCAGACACTTTACTGCGTTTGTAACACCTGATGGTCACTTTGAGTTTTTACGTATGCCATTCGGAGTTTGTAATGGCCCGGCAGTTTTTCAGCAGCTTATAAATCAAGTTCTTGGACCATTGCGTTTTACTATTGCGTTGGCATATTTTGATGATATTCTGATACCAGCTGATTCAGAAAATGAAGGTTTGGAAAATTTAAAAACAATATTAGAAGTACTGCGTAAGGCTAATTTGAAATTAAATTTATCAAAATGCAAATTTCTTTTTAATAAAATAGATTACCTTGGGTTTGAAATAGAATGTGGTATACTGCGACCATGTGCAGATAAAATTGACTGTGTGGCTAAGTTTCCTACTCCAACAGATGTGCATAAGGTAAGGCAATTTATTGGTCTTGCAAGTTATTTTCGTCAATTCGTATACAATTTTGGTATATTGGCTCAACCCTTAACCAAATTAACTCGTAAAAACGCAGAGTGGAATTGGTCAACAAAAGAAGAAGAGGCATTTAATTTAATTAAAGAAAAGCTTATTTCTCGTCCAATCTTATCCATGTATTCTCCCGATGCCAGAACAGAGGTACACACTGACGCTTGTCAAATTGGTTTTGGTGGAATTTTGCTACAAGAACAAGCAGATAAAAAGCTTCATCCAGTAGCTTACATAAGTAAACAAACAACACCAGAAGAGAGTAGGTATCATTCAACAGAGCTTGAGGCTCTTGCTGTTGTGTGGACACTGCAAAAGCTGCGTGTTTATTTAATTGGTGTTAATTTTGTTGTTGTTACGGACTGTAACGCTGTGAGAAGCACATTTTCAAAAAAATGCCGCAGAGTTTTGTACTCCTGCCCAAAATATTAAATCATGATAATGTTTTATTTAATAAAAAGTTGTTACGAATAAACATCGCATATTTCCAAAAACGATATTTTCTCAGAAAATTTCTTAAATACACTTGCAGGATTTATTCAATATTCAGAAAAAAAATTTTAAAACTAAGAACAAATCCAGACAAAACAAAAAATTAGTCAAAAATAATGCAGATAAATTTAGAAAAATCACAAAATTTAAAACAAAAACTACTGGAAAATTTAGAGAAACCTGAATATATAACATTTTAACTGATTTATAAGATTCTAATTATTTTTTTTTTATTATTTTAATAAGCTTTTATTCATTCCTTTTTTTTTTATTCAAATCAAATAGTCTTTTAATTTTAAATTATACTTAACAATGGCCAATACTTATAACAATACTTTTTTCTTACTTTTTTTATAATTTATTAAAAAAAGTATAAAGGTTTAAAAAAAAATTGGTCTTAACAAAAAAAAAAAATAAACAAGCTAAAAAAAACAAAATTTAAAAAAATAAGTTGACTGATCACGGAGACGAACCCCGGACCCACTGTTTCCGAGTCTGACACACTTCAGCTAGGCTACCGTATAATATTTAAATGCCAACATAAACAGTGTTATGTTCTTGCTTGTGGTTATCCGACAATATTACATACCACAAAATAGAGATGGGCGCGTGAGTGAATTTTGACTTACTCACGCACACGAAATAAAAGTATTGCTCACTTACAAAATTGTTTTTTCTGCTTACGTTTACGCACGCTCACGTGCATAAAAGCTTATTTTAATCACAATTTTGTATTAGTTACCCTTTAAATTCAATATGATGACGATTTTCTTACTACACCATTTACAGATGTAATTCGAAAAAGATCAATTGCAATTCGAAGATTCTATTTGTAATTCGAAGAATCCATTTGTAATTCGAAGATTCCATTTGTAATTCGAAGACTCCAATTGTAATTCATAAATGATCAATTGTAATTCGTAAAAGATCAATTGTAATTCGTAAAAGATCAATTATAATTCGTAAAAGATTCGAAAAAGATCAATTGTAATTCGTAAAAGATCAATTGTAATTCGTAAAAGATCAATTGTAATTCGAAGATTCCAATTGTAATTCGTAAAGGATCAATTGTAATTCGAAAAAGATCAATTGTAATTCGAAGATTCCAATTGTAATTCGTAAAAGATCAATTGTAATTCGAAAAGATCAATTGTAATTAGAAAAAGATCATCTGTAATTCGAAAAAGATCAATTGTAATTCGTAAAAGATCAATTGTAATTCGTAAAAGATCAATTGTAATTCGAAGATTCCAATTGTAATTCGAAAAACTTCAACTGAATTTCCATGGATAATTTACGAATTACAATTGGAATCTTCGAATAACAATTGATCTTTTACGAATAACAATTGATCTTTTACGAATTACAATTGATCTTTTTCGAATTACAATTGATCTTTTACGAATTACAATTGATCTTTTACGAATTACAATTGATCTTTTTCGAATTACAATTGATCTTTTTCGAATAACAATTGATCTTTTTCGAATTACAATTGATCTTTTACGAATTACAATTAAACTTTTTCGAATTACAATTGATCTTTTTCGAATTACAATTGATCTTTTACGAATAACAATTGATCTTTTGCGAATTACAATTGATCTTTTACGAATTACAATTGATCTTTTTCGAATTACAATTGATCTTTTACGAATTACAATTGGAATCTTCGAATTACAATTGATCTTTTTTTAATTACAATTGATCTTTTACGAATTACAATTGGACTATTTGAATTACAATTGATCTTTTACGAATTACAATTGATCTTTTACAAATTACAATTGATCTTTTTCGAATTACAATTGATCTTTTACGAATTACAATTGATCTTTTACGAATTACAATTGATCTTTTACGAATTACAATTGATCTTACGAATAACAATTGGAATCTTCGAAAACCAAATGGAATCTTCGAGTTACAATTGGAGTATTCGAATTACAAATGGAATCTTCGAATTACAAATGGAATCTTCGAATTACAAATGGAATCTATGAATTACAAATATAATCTTCGAATAACAATTGATCTTTTTCGAATTTCATCTGTAAATGGTGTAGTTTTCTGTTTTAGACAGCACACAACAATCACGCAAACTGACGAAGCCAAAATTACTCACGCAATCTCACGCACGAAATTTTTTTTTTAATCAAGCGTAAATTTCACTCATGATCACGCGTAATCACGTGTCACGTTCGCATCTCTACTACAAAAAACGAATACTTATAAAATTTCCGCCTGGCGTCGCTTTTTATGTTGTTCTTGCTTGTAGATGTTCTATTTTCAAATATACTGGTTAGTTTTGCGATGATGGTAACTAATCTAATTGGAAATGCGATATTTGGTATGGCAATACTGCGTTAATCGAGTGGCTGCGCCTAAAACTATGTGTTTTTTTATTTTATTTATTAATTTTAAATAATTATCGAAGTTTAAGGTTGTAATAAAATGAAAACTGTAATTCTCATTTTCTTTTTTGTGTAATCGTTAGCTTATATAGTCAAACTGAGGTGGCGTCCTGCAACTTTTTTAAAATTAGACCCCAGCCTAAAAACATTATCATGTTAAAAGACATTATTCCCCGCATTGGTCGTTGGTGGCTTCAACTACAAGAGTTTCAATTTGATATCGTCCACCGTGCTGGTAGTAAAATGCAGCATGTTGATTCATTGAGTCGCAATCCAGTTGGTGAGTGTCAACCAGCACAGACGGTAGCTGATGTTGTTTCTTTGTATAACACTTTGAGTGAAAGTGATTGGTTAACTTTGCTACAACAAACAGACCCTTCTGTAAAAGAGATTGTTAAGTCGTTAAAGAAAACAGCTGATCTAGATGATTTTGATAAAAACATAAAATCACAATATTTGTTAAAAAACAATGTCGTTTTTAGGAAAATTGGTGATGATGAAAAATTTTATGTCCCTAGTAAGGCCAGATGGAAAATTGTAAATAATTATCACGACAATCTTGCACATATTGGCTTGGATAAAACGGTGTTAAAAATAAAAGAGTACTATTGGTTCCCTAGAATGAAAAATTATGTAAAAAATTATATTGGAGCTTGTGCTGAATGTTTGCATCATAAACAACCAGGAGGGAAGAAACCAGGTATGTTACACCCCATTGATAAAATTGGTTTGCCATTCCACACAATACATTTAGACCATTTGGGTCCCTTCGTTAAAAGCTCTAATGGTAATTCGTATATACTAGCGGCTATTGACGGTTTTACTAAATTCTGTATATTAAAGGCAGTTCGTAATACAAAGTTTAATACAACAGTACGTGTTGTAGGAGAAATGATTTCGTTGTTTGGTACCCCAACTAGAATTATTACAGATTTAGGTACTACTTTTACTGGTGCTCCCTTCGTTAATTTTTGCAAAAATAACAACATCATTCATATTAAAAACGCAACTGCCACTCCTAGAGCAAATGGTCAAATTGAGAGGCTAAATAGAAGTATTACCCCAATGATAGCTACAATGAGTAAACATACAGAAAACAAAGATTGGGACAACTTCGTCGGTATTACCCAATACAGTTTGAACAATACGTATCATCGAGCGATTAAAACAACACCCTTCAGGTTACTTTTTAGTTACTCTCCGAGGAACGTTTGTGGTGGTGTGTTGGAAGATGCAGTACGACAACAACAAAGCAACAACATTGAAGAAGAGCGTGAGCGTGCATTAAAAAATATTATTGAACAACAAAACAAACAGAAATGTGTATATGATAAAGCTCGATGCAATGCCCCTACATATATTCCTGGAGATTACGTTATGATTAAAAGAGTAACAATGCCAGGTGTTGGAGAGTCATCGAAGTTACTCCCACATTATAAAGGTCCATATATTATTACAGAAGTTTTGCCAAATGACCGCTACAGAGTTTCTGATATTCCTGGTTTACAACGTACACAAAAATTTTATGATGGTGTGGTAGCTGTTGATCAGATTAAACGAGTATTAGCACCAGATGATGAAATCAGCGATAGTCACGATGATGTTGATGATCCCCAGCTATCCGACGATGGTTCATGTGTTCTTCGCAGAAGTAAACGTTTGTTAGAAAGGTCGCAGAAGTAAATTAAATCGAGGTCGATTTTTTTGAAAAGGATGGCCGACTGTAAACATTCCCGAATATTGTATGAATAAAACATACATGAAACCCTATTATTGTAATTGCTAACTCCTTTATGTTTGTACTAATTATTACTTTTCCTCTTTGTTATATTAACTGACATTGACTTGTCATTGAAGTAAACTTGAAGTTTGACTTTTGTACATTTAATAAAATCATTATAAATTTAATATATTTTGAGAAGTCGAAGAGTACAGACTTAAATAAAGAGCCATTTTCTATTTAAATTAAAACTATAAACGTGTTTTAATTTCTGAGTTTAGAAAATTAGAGACAATTCTACACTAGACATAGTGGAGTCGATGGGAACCAAGTGGCAGATGAATGTGCGAGAAATGGTCTAAGTCGGTCTGGAAGGGGTTGATCCTGACATCGCGGTGCCTATAGTGGAATTGATGAGAGAAATTGATTGGATATCGGAGAATAGATTAAAGATTAGGTGAATATTACTGTTGAGTTGAGGGTGTGTTGCACAAGCCAAAAATTAGGACATTTTGGCACTCCGGCCTACAATAGTTCACTGTACCTTACCGTGAAAAGGAAAAGGGTGACAGAAACTTTAGAAAGGAAAAAAAAAATAATTCAAAAGTGTTTTTTGGAACTCATTATCCACAGCTCTTGAGAATTCTGGACAACAACAGTCGTACGGTTCTGTTGTATCCTCAATATGCACATAAGGGGTCTAATAAGATTTTTAATCTCGTAATCGGAAGAGCACAGCCATTGTGTCATGTAAATACGTCACTGAGTCCGCGAGTGTCTATTCTACTAAGTAAGTAGATAGTTCCACTGTCTTGCCTGGTCTAATCTCAAAACCTTTGGTATTCTTGTACGCCAACTTATTTACCCACCTTTCCATGAAAATTCATTTCATATGAGAGTTGATCTAACGCATCAGCCATGTCAAGCTTATACCAGTCTGAGGTTCCAAATAGTGAGGAATTGTATCGGAGCCAACATTTGCCAAAGAGTCGGCAATCTCGTTTGCCTGTATTGCCCTATGACTCGGAACCCACAGAAGACTGACCCTATTATTTAGGTTAGACGTTTAACGTCAGCACACGTAGACTGTGAGGTGATCGTGATACCACGGGACAGTAATTGGTTTCCCTATTGGTCCCCGCCCTTATACCAATTTGAGCTTTTTATGAAACTCCAAAGATATTGAATTTTGACATCTGACAAATCAGAAAGATAGTGCAGCTCCCTAAATCCCAGTGAAGCAAGTCTCTGACCAGAAAGTACCGGGCAATAGCAGGTGAAGTGTTCGATAGTTTCCAACTCCTATTCGTCCATACAAATCCGATAAAAGTCTTTTGAGGGCACATTTAACCACACTGCGTGCTTCCTATAAGACAGTGTCCGGTAATTACAGCAACGACTGTCGAAATCTCCCTCTTGGAAGCGATATCATCCCACTTGTGCACCTCTGATAAAGAGAAAGCCATATCTGTCGTGTTGTGTCACACATCAATCCATTTGCCTATCTCTGATTAGTCTCCGTCGCGGAACATGGCCGTAGGTTTTGCTTGCAAGTTTCTAGAGGCATATCAACGCATTCCAATACTGTTGGAACCTGTAAGGTAGTTCCCAGTCTTGCAAGCTCATCGGCTTTGCAATTCCCTGGAATGTCATTGTGCCCCGGGACCCATATGAGTCGTATATCAAACTACTTGGCCATCTTATTTAAAAACGTGCGGCACTTAAGGGCAGATTTTATTTTCAGAAACATGGACTCCAGAGACCTGGCCGCGGCTTGACTGTCAGAATAGATGTTGACTGCGGTTGTAGACAAGACATTGCAACTCAACCAGTCAACCACTTTCTTTATTGCCAGCATCTCTGCCTGGTAAACACTGCAATGGTCTGGAAATCTTCGAGCCAGGCTCAAGCCAAGCTCGTCGAAATAGACTCCAAAGCCCACTTGTTCGTGCAGCCTCGATCCATCTGTGTAAAAATTGATGGTGGCTCCACTAAACGGAATTACCCTATTCTTACATGAAACCTCATAGAGTCTGTGTCTACATTCCTGGACGTTTTTAGACTAAGTGACTGGAGATTCAAGTGCACTGAACGCAGCCTGGCTGTCACTACAGATACTGATTCTCATATCCCTCCATCTGTTCTCCCTTATCCAGGGCCCTACGTCCAAAATTGAAAATAATATAGTCTATAAGACTGTAGCAATTTTCCCCATAGCATTTATTTGCATTGTAGCATTTATTCGCATTATCCAAAAACCAACTCATTTGAGGTACTGGATCCATCCGTGTAGAAGTATCGGTGTTTTTTTCAAGTAGATCTGTTAAGTCGCCCAAATCCTCCCTACTTGGAAATATTACAGTAAACTTCCTACCAAACTCGATGCAAGAGGTTGTACTGTCCAAAGGAATAGAAAACATCGGACAAGGTTCCGATAACCTATTGAACAGACGAATATGTCCAACATTGTACTCCTCATGCCATGTTCCACTTTTGCGAAGCCTTTACAAATATTTCATGTCTTCTCTTTAAATATGTAGGTCCAAGAGAAGCATGTTTAACATAGCGTCCAGAGATGAGCCTGGGGTGGTGCTCATGGCACCATTAATTTCCAAAGCAGCCGCTCTTTGTAGTCCGTTCAACTTTGATCGAATAGTCTTCACAATCGTTCTCGGCCATCAGACTACCACCGCATAATCTCAACATGCTTTGTCCACATTAGTGTAAATCCAATGTACACTAGCACGTCTTATACCTGCCTGAAACTCCGAAATGGCTGTGAAACTTTTCGCTCAACATGTTTTGTCCACATTAGTTCACTATCTGGGGTAACCTCTAAATACTTAACTTCTTTAGACTGTTGAAGAGATACGCCCTTTAACGTAGGAAGCTAAAGACCCTAGTGTTTTGTTCTTCACGCAAACAACACGAGTTTTTCCTTCACTAATCCAGTCATGTCCTCCACTTCCTTAAAATTCCTACAATAGTTCCTGTCAGATTCGGCCATTTGGCGAATAGGCTTACCGTCCATTTGTCAAAACTATGAAGACTCTCTATTCTTTTAGGATTTGGCAGTGGCCACAGGGTTCGCGATATCCTGCACGTTATTAACTTGATGGACAACTGGCGCAATTAAAATGGAGTGTCTGTCAATCCGTCGTGCAGGATATCGCGAACCCTGTGGCCCCTCCCAAATCTTAAAAGGATAGAAAGTCTTCTTAGTTTTGACATATCGACTGTAAGCCTATTCGCCAAATGGCCGTGCGTATCGAAATATTTGGCTGGGACTATTGTAGGAATTTTGGGGAAGTGGAGGAGGAGGAGTCAGTAAAGCCCTCGTTGTGTGAATGTCCGTGTCTGAAGAATCGCCGCCTTAAGTATTTGGGGCAACGATTTTTCAACGGCTTCAATTGCCTTAACGGTGTCTCATTGATTCCTCTAGCAGATTATCTTAGGAAATTGGAGTGTTTTAAGAAGTATTCCTAAGTATCAGAGGTGGAGTAGAAAAATAATATTTAAGGTAATCAAAATGGGCCTTATGACTTCCGAGTGAATTCGCCAAAGGGCGGACGCCCATTCAACGTAACCTAATGAATCACCGTTTGTCAGGTATGCTCTCCCAAGTGTTTTTTTTGGCAATTTTTCAAAAAAAAAGGGTAATATTCAGCGAATCTCTTGTGTCCACTTACCCACTGAGGCCCAAAATTATCGACCTTTCAAAAACTTCGCATAGCAAGGTCTTGGTGTACCTTCTTTCATTCATTCTATTCACTTACTGTGTATTAAAATGTACTGTGCAGTATGGTACTTTGTGTGTAGTAATGTAGTGCTGCACTGCTATGATATGATGCTGAAGAGAGAGCCTTTAGGTGTCAAGCACAATAAAGTGCCGGCCTGTAATCAACGCGATCCTAAATAGGTGCACAAATTACATCAAAGTCCTTAATTATAGCAAAACCGCCAAAACAGCAAACAACAACACCAACCTCAAGTATAATATCACATACTGTTTCAGCATGGAGATGGATTTTCGCCAAGCCAATTGTTTCAAAAGGAGAAGCAGAAGAGGTGGAGAAGGTGTAGCAACAAAAAAGCAAAAAAAAAAAAAGGTACTTGCTGCCGTCACGTGCGAGTCCAAAGCATCATAAAACTATAGATGGATATACAACAACATTATAGGTTTTTTTTCTTCCTCCTATTCATCGTCATGATCACTGCAACTAATATAATTCTTTTACTACACTTAAGGGAAGACTTGGGAGTCAGTCATTCACTTTTTTTTTGGTTTGTTTTGATTTCCCTCAACTCGATCGTTCTTTCTTTCGTTCGATCAGGAATTGTTCACAGCAGTTGTTGCTGCTGTTGATATTACTTTGACTGTTGGTTGTTGCAACATTTTCTGTTTGCTGGTGCGTTGTTCGGTTTAGGCGGTTCTGCTAAGTTGATTTACAGAAATTACTTTTGATCGATTTGATCGGCGCTTTAAGATCAAAAGAATATGCAACTACTCCATGATCATGTACTAGTATTGTTTTGAATTATATTCTTTTTTTTTGTTTTTGATGTGGTGTAGTAACTAAAATTGTGACGCTGTTATAACGATCAAGTGTAAATCGGTTTTAGCTTAAAGCTGCGGATGGAAGTTTAGTGTTTTTTTTAATAATGTTTTGCTATGCATCTATTTAGTTATTATTGAAGTGTTGGAAAAAGAAATGAAAAACTGTAAAACTCTCCTATAAGTGTCTTATGTTTTCAGAGATCAAATTTATAACTTTGCAGGAGTATAAAAGTTCGGGTTAAGACCAAGTTCAGACGAACTTTGACAGAACCTTCGAAGTCCAAATACCGACTAGAGAAGACTGGGAGGAAAACTCTGTTATGACAGATAATACGATCACAATCTTTACGGACGGATCTAAGATGGAGATGGGTACGGGTTCGGGACTTTACTCTGAATGCCTCGAAATCGGGGTCTCATTGAGACTTCCGGAAAAGTCTAGTGTTTTCCAGACTGAGGTACTTGCAATTGCTAAAGCCGCGCAGATGAGCATGACAAGGGGCCTTCGTCCTGCGTGAAGCACTTGTTATATGAATGTCCGGGTCTAATGATAAGGCGCCTTTAGCATTTGGGGCAAAAATTTTTCGATGGCCTGGATTGTCTAAAAGGTGTCTCATGACGCCTTTAGCAGAATACCTCAGGGAATCAGGGTGGTTTAAGAAGTTGAACTTTGTATCAGAGGGGAAGTAGGGAAATAGAATTAAGGGAATCACAATGGCCACCGAGTGAATTCGCCAAATGGCGAACGCGCATCCAACCTAACCTAAGGCTAAGTTCGTCGCATGGATATAGTCACGTTAATTATATGAGGAATGAATGAGCGGTATTCAAAGTATAATACTTAATGTACCAACAGAAACATCAATGACATGTTCATAATTTTTCTTTACGGTCTTCTTAGTCAAACCATCAATCCTAAATACTCTTATGCAGATGAACGCAATATAGGTCATTCATTTTTTTTGATCATAGGTCAAGTCTTGTGGAGGTTCAGACCATGAGATAGAGTATGAAGAGTTGGAATACAGCTCCCATATCTGGGCAGGACTTCAAAGTCTGTTCTCAAGTTTTTCGACTGGTTGCAAGGGAGTGCGTTGAAGCTTATAAACGACTGTAGGGTATCCACCTCTATTGGTTCATTGGAGCATCATTGAAACGTGGGTTGTGCATCATCGTTCTACCGATATTACCCTGGTAAGTGCTCTGCTGAGGTAAGTGAACTTATTCCCGAGACTCTGGAGTATGTTCGCATCACTTGTCAATTCAGTAGATCACATTCGTTTGTTGTCGACAGTCCAATGAATCGTACAATTGTCTCTGTAATGCGTACAGAGAAAATTCGTTTTTCAGTAGAACTAGTCGTATGTGGAATTCACTCCCCGCAGAAGTCTTCCTAGTCACCTACGATCAAGAAAAGTTTAAACTATAACCATAAACAATACTTCCTCCTCTTAATCTATTTTCCTTATACCATTTCCTCTTAGTGAAGGCTCAAGGTAAACAAAAAATCACCTTTTTAAGTAACACACGGCATTACCCCTTATTCATTGTTGGCTGAACGATTCAGAGTATTTAAGGAAGTCGTAATAAACTCCCCGAATGAAGGTGCTTCTTCGCTTCCGCTGCATAAAATCGGAATATTCGTTGATGGAAAAGGATTGAATGGTTGTTTTTTCGAACACAGAAGCTGTTGTTAATCCTATTCAATGAAGAAATGAATCGATTTGCCTGTATCTGCCATTCATGAGCGACAACTTTGTATTACCAATGAAATTTTCTGGTCCCAGAAGAATTCGACCAGCTCCTCAGTCCATTATGCAGTCAGTACTTTGTTGCAAACATCGAGTTCATGAAGTCCGAGTTTTAATCCAGAGTGAGAATGTTATTTTTAGTCATGTGCTTTACTTTACTATTTTACTTCATATGAGGATCATAATGTTGTACCACTGATTCATTTTGCTTCTTCCGGACGTTATCAGGATGTTTTTCTATTACAGCTGCTGTATTAATCCTACTTCGTAAATCTTGGCTCGAAGATAAGCAGACTATTGCAATGCTTACTAGGTTTAGTTGCTACTACACGAGTTTAATTAGTCGAGCTCGTATAGAGCCTGACTTAAAGATTGCCAGACCGTTGCAGAGTTTATCAGACAGAAATTCAAGCAAAAGAGGCACAAGCTGACTCCTTGATCTACATCAGCAGTCAAGTCGCGGTCAAATCCTTGGAGTCAATGTTCCTGAATGCAGGATATGCATTATTAATTTTCCTTCGCCTTCTAACACTGGGACTATTGGGTGGGAATCACGCGTGCACGTCGGAAATTTAACTAACACCCCCGTGATTCCATCCAGGGAGTGAATTGGTGGTATTCCGGGTAGGAAACCCTTTATAAATTTTTACACAGAAACCACATGTGAAAGTAAGATTAGGAGTTTAATTAAGGAAGTCGGGTTAATCCTGACTCTAAGATGAACAGACCATTGCGGTGTTTACCAAACAGAGATGCAGCCACACGATAAAGTTGAATTCAGAGTTAAATCAGGGGGACTTTAGGTTGAGTCTGGCTCAAAGATTGCCAGACCATTGCAGTGTTTATCAGGAAGAGATGCTGGCAATAAAGGAAAAAGCTGGTTGCTTGAGATACAAAGTTTTTTAAAACCAGATCTGCATTATAAATCCTCCCTACTACTATCCTAACTACTACCACTGAGCGTATTGGGTTGGCAATATCCGGGCACGTTGGCAATTTGAATAACTCCACTATGATAGCAGTTTGGCATTCGTCTCACATAAGTTCCATTGCTCAAAGACATTCCAGGGAATTGCAAGGCCGATGAGCTTGCAAGACTGGAGACTAAGCCCCTAGAAACTTGCAAGAAGTACCTACGACATTGTTCCGCTTAAGAGACTTATCAGCGATGACCAGATAGATGTACCTACTTACCTCTAAGACTTCACGATAGATTTGGCCTGCTCTTAGTCAAAAGCGACCAAGTGGTTGTGGGCACAATTCCCACCAGAATCCTTGGCTCAGCAAAAAAACAGTATCAGCAAAAATAAAATATGAAAACTATGCATTGGCACAGTTATAATCGGATTCTCAACCAGTACAAAACCGAGTGAGTAATAACCAATGCGAATGGTCGACAAACAGACCCAAATGTCTGGATTTAAAAAAAAAAAAATGACCACCAGAAACAATTAGTGCTTCTCAATCAAGGTCTCAGTTGGAACTGATACATGTTAGGTTAGGTTGACGTTTTACGTCCACACACGTAGACTCTGAGGTCCATTGTGATAATACGGGACTGTAATAGGTTTCTATAGTCCCTGTCGTTAAACCAATTTGAGCTACTTATAAAACTCCTTAGATATTGAATTTTGACATCAGACAAATCAGAACGATCGTGCAGCTCCCTAGATCCCTGTGAAGCAAGTCTCTTACCAGAAAGTGACGGACAATAGCAGATAAAGTGTTCGATAGTTTTCAACTCCTCTTCATCCATGCAACTCCGGCAAAAGTCATTCGACGGCGCATTTACCGCTCTATAAGGGAAGCATGTAGAGCGTGCCGGTAATTTTAGCAATCACCGCCGAAATCTCTCCTCTTGGAAGCGATATCAGCTAATTTGTGTGCTTCTGATTAAGAAGAAGGTCAAATCTGTTGTGTTCTCTCGCACATGCATCCATTTGCCCATCTTTAATTAGTCTCCGTCGTGGAACAAAGCTGAGATTTTGATTGCAAGTTTCTAGAGGCATGCCAACACATTCCAATTCTGTTGGAACCTATAAGGTAGTTTCCAGTCTTGCAAGCTCATCGGCTTTACAATTCCCTGGAATGTATGTGTGCCCTTGGACCCTTATGAGTCGTATGTCAAACTGTTTCGCCATTTTATTTAAAGACGTGCGGCGGACCTTGTTTTTAGAAACATTGACTCCAGAGACTTGACCGCGGCTTGACTGTCAGAATAGATGTTGGCTGCAGTAGACAATACATTGCAGTTCAACCAGTCAACCACTTTCTTTATTGCCAGCATCTCTGCCTGGTAATCACTGCAATGATCTGGCAATCTTCTCGCCAGTCTCAACCCAAGCTCCTCAGAATTGACTCCAAAGCCCACTTGTTTGTGCAGCCTCGATCCATCCGTGTAAAAAGTTATGGAGGCTCCACTACCTGGAATTCCGCTCATCCAAGACTCCCGAGATGGTATCATTGCGGTGAAGTGGCGCTCAAAAAGGCTCATAAAGGGAGCACAGTCCATATTTTGTCGTATTGTTATCTTCTTCAAAATTGCGCTATGGCCACAATCGCTGCTCCTCCAGTGCAGTGTGCTATTAAGTTTATCCACTGTATCGTTGCCGATCAAGAGCTGAAAATGGAAGATCAACAATTGTAAAAGTTAATCAACCGGTCGTTGAAGTTTATTATCCTTGGATTGTTCCTTAATCGCCATTACTCTCGAAGACATTCAAAGCTTACAACAATGTCGAATCTTTCTATTCCGTAAAATGCATCTAATACATCTGCAAGTATGTGATCAATCGAAATGTATAGAAAACATCTTTGGACTCATTGTTTTTTCAAGTATAAAGCTACGTTCACAACGTCGGAGTCACTCTAATCCACAGCACAGATTGAAATGTTAACTGTGCAAAATGTTGAATGGAGTTCTGCTAGGTTCTGTATAGAGATGTCATTTTCTAAGGTGTATTTTTTTTTAACGGTTAACATTGGCTCTGTTAATGCAGATTGGAAACTCTAGAGTAAAACATGTTTCACTCTGGAGTAAATTTAAAATTGATAGTCAAATTCAAAAATATAAAAGTGCAAAAGGGAAAGGTATGAAATTTAACACAGATTGGAGAACTCCAACATTATGAATGCGCCTTGAATCCACATAATGATCACTAGAAATTTTTTTGAAATTTGGGCAGGGCAACGTGTGTTGGGTCAGCTAAACAAATATCTAGTAAAAGAATTATTGTTCATAATATCTATGAACAAATTTCATAAAACCAAATTCATAGAATCTATAAGATTCTATTGGCTGAATGAATATTCATTAGTATTGTGAAATATTTCATAAAATTTTATTCATAGATTTTGTTAAATTCATAGAAAACAAGTAAAGAAGTTAAATTCGGCCTTGCCGAATGTAGTGATACCCTCTACAATTTCAAAAAGATTATTGCAAAAAACTTTTTTTAAAAGGAAATTACTTTTGAAAAAAATGTCCGCGAAAAAAAAATTTTGGTAAAAAAAAAATCTGGGATTTTTTTTTTCTTTTTTTGTAAAAAAATGTGTTCGAACTTGTTTAAATACCATTTGGTGTTCAATTATGTTAACATATGTCAACCAGATGCCGAATTAAAGCATTTTGTATTTTTAGGTTATGATGAATGTTCTAAAATTTTTGAGGTGTCCTTGCATTTTCATTCATAACTTTTGAACCGCTGAACCGATATCGCTCAAATGCAATACCAGACTTCTCGGGAGAACTTCCAATGAATACGTTAAGTTTCAGTCATATCGGTGTAGTATTTTGGTCGTGATCACATTTTCCACAGACAGACGGACAGACGGACATCGCTAGAAAAAAAAAATCGATCGGGGATCATGAATATATATATTTTATGAGGTCCCAGACCGATATTTCGATGAGTTACAAACGGAATGGCAAACTTATATATACCCTCTATCACTAAGTAGAGGGTATAAAAATAATAAGATCACTGGAAACCCCAACGATGGATTTTTTGGATGGCAGATTCAAGTTCAGGGGTTTGAAATATATTAAGATTTGTGGGTCTGGTTTCTGAATCAGAACCTTTTTTTATGGGGCTGTGTTGTCACTGCACTGCCTGTAACATTCCGTAAGTTTCTAAAGGAATTAAATCGATGACTTCCTGGTTCCTACGCTTTCTTATAAATATCACCATAATATAAAATAAATTTCTAGTACTTCATTTTAAATACATTTTGATCATAATGCACAATATATTTAAAAGTTTTTTCTCTTTAGACCCCATTTGCAAAGTTTTTTGCTAAATAACTCAACTTAATGTTAATTTAGCGGTGATAAATGTTACACTCAAAATAATCACTCTGTTAAATTACAGAGATACTCTGCTGAGCCAGCAGAAAATACCATAGATTTCCAACCAGCAAGATTTTTTGTTATTTTACAAAGAAAACTCTGTAAAATGATTTCGATAAAAAAAACTGTAAATTTACAGAATTATCTGTAAAATATTGATAAAAGCGACCAGAATTTGACTATTTTATTTACTATTTGATTTCTGGTCAAATAGCCAATCTGGTGTTGACAATTGAAAAATGCCATCGAGTAAATTTGCCCGCTTTAATGCTTAAAAATTGTAAATTTACTTTTTTTTATTTTTGTGAAAGTTTTTTACGAGTACCTCCAATTTTACACGACATCCTCGTAAAATTTTCCAGGGTTTATAATTACAGAGCAATAAATAAAAATACAGTTGAAATTTTGTATTTTGGTTACGAGAAAAAACATAAGTATTTTATAAAATCTGTATTTTAACAAAAAACTCTGTTTATTATCTCTAAAATAGAGATTACAAAGTAAAAAGTAAAATTACAGATAAAATTTTGTTTTTCGGTTACAAGAAAATACAAAGTATATTATTAAAATCTGTATTTCGACAGATAACTTTGTCAAATAACTGTCGAATTGAGATTACAGTCATTTTACAGAGTTTTTAACAGAGTTATTATTTTGAGTGTATAATCGTCAATTCTATGGTTAATGAGTTTAACATACTAAAACGCTAGAGGGCATTGTAGTGCAACCAAGCTAATGTTGCCACATTGCAGACTACGCATGAATTAAAGCATGACTTTATTCATAATATATAATTTTGGTTCCTAGGGCATAAGTTCAGACATAAACATGTATGTAAAATTAAATTTCAAAACTATGTAAAATTAACAAAAAAGGGTTAAAAGGATATTTAGGGAAATTCTTTTTCAGAAATTAAAACAATGTAACGAATTGTTTAAAAAATTATTAATAAGACATTTTATAATTAAGGAGTTAATAGATTAAGATAAATTTAATTATATGAAATTTATTTTAAACAAATCAATATTTTATAATTCAAACACGTATTCATACTTTGTGGCCTATGGTTTTTATTTTAACCAATTTCCAAATGAAAGTTTCCCAAGCTTTTTAGATGTTAAAATTAAGTATGACCATAACTTACGCGAAAATTGTTGAGAAATGTGCCACAGCTTGCTACCAATCAAATATCTATTCAGCAAACCTCTACTGTAGAAGCTGTGAAATACTAAAATATTGCAACTGAAGCTAATGTTAAAATTACTTAACGTTAGTTAGCTGAAGCAGAAGTAGCAGCAGCATTAGCAATGCAAAAGAGATGTATAAAACCATTTGCCACTGCATATTTCTTATTTTTGGTTTATGTGGGCATAATCTCTCAGGTGCCAACAATTTTGACAATTTGTTTTGCTGAAATAACCACACTACACAGCCACCGACTACCACCATCGACTACCACCATCTACTAACCACCATCAATATTCCATCCATTCAAAATAGTACCAACCTGCCTCCATATTATGTTAGTACATTCATAATACTGTTGATGCCTTAATGAGGCATTAAGAGATTTTTTGTTTTGTTTTGTTTTATGAACTTTGTTGGCGGTTTGTTGAAAATTAGAAAATTGCTAATTTTATTTTTTTCAAAATTTTTTTTTTGTGATGAACAGGTGTTGCTAATGGTGGGAAAAGCATCTAGCGAAAACATTTAGACCAAGTAATGTTTCATTATCAATTTTTGTAAATCTCTTCTAAATGTGAGTATGATTTTTTTGTTGATGTTCAGTTTTTTGTTTTAAAAAAGTTTTCGTGCAAAATTATCACAATTCAACTAATGATACCACGCAATCTGGCAATGTTCATAATTTTTAGCACTCACATTACAAATAGCAACTCTGCACGCACACAATTGGGGACTATGTGCATCACCATCATCACAGCACAAAGCACACAAATGCCTTTAAGCTAAAGTGGAACACTTTGCCAGCAAAATGACTCAAAATGACTGAAATGAACTGAATAAATGCATGTATCAGCAGCATGCATTTTGGAGGCCGTGAAAATATGAATTTGCCATCATTTAAATTTAATGTTGATGCAAAAATGGTCATAAATGTTGGGGATATTAAGATTCAAAAACAAAACAAAAAAAAACATTTTAAATGAAGAGTAACATTAGTGAAATTCCAATGCTTTGCAAATATCATTGACCATCATCAAATTGCCAGACACTCATGGAAATAAAATTTGTAGAAGTAGCAAAAAAAAAACTATTTTTGCCTAAATACGCTACCGAGATCTTATTTTTTAAAGCCTCAAAATCGAAATCGAAACCGAAACTGACACTGTAACGTGCCGTTACAAGAATCCAAGATTATCTATGACAAATATCCAATTTCTGTCTCCCATACCTAATAGTGGACAAACCAACACACAATGCATGTGTTGAAGGGCAGCAACAGAACACTCTAGACCTTTTTTTGACCTCACACCCTGAAAAGTATGAGGTAAAGGTACTTGATCCTCTCGGTAATTCGGATCCTAGCACCATTTCTGCATCCTTTTCGTACTCGGCACTTCAGAGCGCTTCTCGGTCGGCTACTAAACGCTCAGTTTATATTTACGAAAAGGCTCGTTGATTAGAACTGAATGAATTTTTCCGGCAATTCAACTGGAAACTTTGTTTCCTCGACGGCAACGTCGATACCGCTGCAGAAATGGTGGGTAATGTGATTGGGCTAGGAATTAAGGAATTTATTCCTTCAAAACTGGTTTCGGTTAAGCCAAACGACAAGTGTTGGTTTAATCAGACTTGCAGGACTGCAGTCATATCAAGAGAGGAAGCATTCAGAAATTGGCGGGATGACAAAAACGACATTTCTGATATGCTGCGCAAACAGGCGAGAACCAATTGTGCCAAGGTATTGAGATGCGAGTAGCTTCTATACGAACAGCGTCTTCGTGCTAAAGTTCTTTCTGAACCTCGGGGTAGTAAGAGCTTTTGGTCATTCGTAAAGAGAGTAAGGGACAATGCTAGTTCTTGTATCCCGACTCTCATAAAGGATGATCAATTGTTCACTGACCTGGTTGATAAGGCTAATATTTTCGCTGGATTATTTGCAAGAAATTCGTTATTGCCGGAAAATGATCAACCACTGCCAGAACTTGAAATAGTATCCAGTACTGTGCGCAAGATATTCTTTCGAGCTCGTGCAGTTAAAAGGGTTCTTCAGGATCTCAACGTAAATAAGTCACCGGGACCCGATGGCATACCAGCACTGGTGCTAAAACAGTGCTCCTCGGCCTTAGCCCGTCCGTTGGCAAACCTTTTCAGCTTTTCATTACACAAGGGTATCTACCCTTTTTGCTGGAAGGTGGCCAACGTCCAACCAATCCCTAAAAAGGGTACGTCTATAAACCCTGAGAACTATCGCCCGATATCCATTTGTTCTACGCTCTCGAAGGTGATGGAGAGCATGGTGAATCATCACCTTGTTAATTATCTGGAGTCAAATTTACTTTTCAGTGACCTACAGTATGGCTTCCGTAAACACCGTTCTACGGGAGACCTGATGGCGTTCCTTTCGAAACGTTGGAGTCGTTCCATTCACCAATTTGGTGAAGGTAAGGTGGTTGCTTTAGATATTTCCAAAGCGTTCGATAGAGTGTGGCACGACGCACTCATTGCTTTTGGTGTAGGCAATGATTTCTCTCGATTTATATCGAGTTTTCTCAGAGACCGAAGTATACGTGTTGTTGTAGATGGGGTCTCGTCGGAAATGTTTCAACTCAGGGGTACCCCAAGGTTCTGTTCTTTCTCCTACTCTTTTTCTTATCTTTATTAATGACCTCCTTAGTCAAACTTTTAACCCTATCTATTCTTTTGCAGACGACAGCAACATTTGCCATTCATTTTCCTTCGATCATAGGCCAAGCCTTGTAGAGGTTGGGCTAGGGAGACAGAATATGAATGACACACTCAATCAGGACCTTTTGACAATTTCTGAGTGGGTTCTGGCGAATAAGGTCGATTTTAATGCACGCAAGACCCAATGTTGTATGTTGACCCACAGACGAGTTGTGGATTCAACATTGTCGTCTGTATCTATGGCTATAGGTGGTATTGGTATTGAGGAATCGGAAACTCTTGATGTTCTGGGCATGAAAATTCAGGGTGATGTACGTTGGAATAAACATGTTTTTCAAGTGTCGAAAGAAGCATTCAAGTGTCTCGGTTTCTTAAAACGGTGCAAGAATTACTTCACTCCTCCCTATCTCCTTAGTATTTATACCACCTATATCCGTCCGAAGATGGAATACAACTCCCATATATGGACAGAGGCTTCAGAGTCTATTTTGAAGTTTCTGGACCGTGTTCAAAGGAGGGCGTCGAAGTTAATCAATGACAGTAGGGTATCCAACTCTATTGACTCTTTGGAGCATCGTGGGAATGTGGGTTGTGTAACACTGTTCTATCGATATTACCACGGTAAGTGTTCAGCTGAGATAAGCGAATTGATTCCGCGAGCACGGGTTTTTGTTCGGAGTACTCGCTTGTCTAGTAGGGCTCATCCATTTGTTGTCGATTGCCCAGTTTACCGTACAACGCATTACAGAGAAAATTAATTTATAAGGCGAACAATCCGTATGTGGAATATACTTCCTGCAGAGGTCATCCCTGTTAACTACAATCTAGAAAAATTCAAATCAAATATCGACAAACACTACTCCCTCTTTCCTCTTTCCTCCTTCCCATAACCTATTTTTGTAATTACCAACACAATGCACTGCATTTATAGGAGACATCCCCTGAGTGTTGGTTAAGTCAAAAAAAAAAACTCCGTTCATGGCCATAGTTGGTTAGTAGTTAAAACCTTGTAGTTAGAAATCCAATCACCTTAAAAACCGCCCGAACGCCACCTATCGTTCGTACTGACCGGCTCACCTGTACTCCTTTCTCGTGAGATAATTAGTAGTTTTCTAATCGTATTTAGCAACCCGATCGTCCTCTTGTGTTTTCGCTTTGCAATTCGCAATTTGGCCCCAGCGTGGGAGCCATTTTTATGAATTTCTAATCAAGTTCATTAAATTAACTTAACCAACTAAACATACTAAATATTTTTACTAACATTACTTTTAGAGATGTAAAGTTCATACAACATTGTAATCTGTGTGTGTATTTTGTTCGCCATGTATTTGTCGTTTAAAAATTTTCATTAAAAATTATGTTGATGTTATTGTCATTTGGAGACTGATTTAAATTAATGAACCCCGATGTTTTCGTTAGCGATAAAATTAAATTTGCATAATTTTAAAAATTCAATTAATAACTTTGTATCAATTCGATTTAATAATGTTAAATTAATTAATCAAAATGTCTTTTTTTCGTTGTATAATTTCTACTACACTTTTTTATCATGTTTGTTTTGAAGTAACTTTGAATTCATAAACAGTTGATAACACTTGTCTGTCATTCATCAAGCCCTCACTTTATATGAATTTAAAGCCTTTTTTTTTTGAAGAAAAATGTAGAAGTAAAAAAAATTAAGACAATTATTTATAAGACAGATCCTCTAAAGAAATGACACTGATAATGGACTTGGTACTACTGCTGTGATTACATGTGTGTTCTTTGTCGCCCAGCAGGTGACATTTGCAGGTGATTTACTCATTTCACAAACACAGAGAAAATTTTATTTAAAGTCACAAATGTTTTATCATTTTGAAAAATTTTGAGAAAAGAAAGAGAAGTCAGTCAGTGACCTATACAGTTTATAGGAAGAAACAAAACCATTGCATATTCTTAGGGAGGCACATTTTTTAAATATTTATATCCTTCAATCATATGATGGGGGTACACTCACTTTTTCAATACATGAATCAATATATCGGTCTATCGATATATGGGTCTAGGACCCCATAAAGTATATATTTTTTTTTCGTTGAACCATGATCGATTTGATGACATTCTAGCGAAGTCCGCCTGTTTGTACTTACAAAGTTCGTAAAAAGCGGCTTCTGACGCTTGTGATACCTCGGAACGGTAATGGGGTTCCCCTACTAGTCTCTGCTGTTAAACTAATTTGGGCTCGTTTTGAAACTCTTCAGATGAGCTCCTAATGGAACTCTTCAGATAGGGAGACAATTTTTTTAATATTTATATCCTCCAACCATAATATGGGGGCATACTCACTTTTTCATTACATGTGTAACGTATAAATATATCGGTCTAAGGCCCCATAAAGTATATATATTTTTTTTTTGTTGAACCATGATAGATTTGAAGACATTCTAGCGATGTCCGTCTGTTTGTACTTGCAAAGTTCGTAAACAGTGGCTGCTGACACTTTACGTCAGCACACATTGACGTTGTGATACCACGGGACGGTAATGGTGTTCCCCTAGTAGTCTATGTTATTGAAATCCGACAAAGCAGAAAGATCGTGCAGCTTCATAAGGCAGTGTCCGGTAAATTCAGCAACCACCGTCGAAATCTCTCTCTCTCGCTCTTGGGCGTTATGAGCTCACTTGTCCGCTTCCGATAAAGAGAAGGCCAAATTCATTTGCCCTTCTCTGATTAGTCACTATCGCGAAACAAGACCATATATTTTGCTTGCAACTTTCTGGAGGTATGCCAACACATTCCAATTTCGTTGAAACCTATAAGGTACTTCACAATCTTGCAAGCTGATCGGCTTTGCCATTCCCTGCAATGTCTCTGTATTATGGGACCTATATCAGTCGTTTGTCAGACTGCTTAGCCATCTCATTTAAGGACGTGAGGTAGTTCAAGGCAGATCTTGTTTTCAGAAACATTGACTCCAGGGACTTGACCGCGGTTTGACTGTCAGAATAGATGTTGACTGCGGTTGTAGAGACGACATTGCATCTGAGTTATGTTAGGTAGGATTGGCGTTCCATTTTGTGAATTCACTCGAAGGCCATATGGCTCATTGTGATTAACTTAATTCTATTTTCCTACTCCCCCTCTGATACAAAGTTATACTTCTTAAACCACTCCGATTCTCTAAGGTATTCTGCTACAGACGTCAATCAGACACCGATAAGACAATCCAGGTCATCGAAAAGTCTTTACCCCAAATGATTAAGACGGCTTCTCATTAGACCCGGACATTCACACAATAAGTACTTTACAACTCCTACAATAGTCCCTATCAGAAATTGCCATACCCTCGGCCATCTGGCCAATTATACAGTGTCCTATAAGTACTCTTACTAATATGCTAACCGTCCGTTTGCCAAAAGCAAGAATACTTTTTGTCCTCTTGGGATTTGACAGTGGCCACAGAGTTCTATCCTATCCTTCATTCTATTCTCAGATATCCTATCAATTCGTTCATCAATTCCACTACAGGAATCGAGATGTCTGGTACTACACGTTCCCCCACCGAATGCGAGACATTCATCAGCCAACCAGGTACCCAGATTAGCTTGACTGTGTGCTGACTGATTCGACGAAGATTATCCCTTCCCTACAATTTCTAACGATTCTTGATTTTACAGTGTTTGATTCTAAAGCTTTCAGACTCGCAAGACTATCCATGAAAATGTTAATGACGCAAGAACGGAGGTCCCTTGTCATGATCAACTGCGCGGAATTATCAATTGCAAGTACCTCAGCCTGGAAAAGACTACACTTATCCGGAAGCCTCATTGAAGGCCCTGATTTTGAAGCATCGGGGCTCCTTTGAGACTTCCGGATAAGTGTAGTGTTTTGCAACTGAAGCAGTTAGTCACTTCCTTTATTGCCAGCATGTCTGCCTGGTAACACTGCAATGATCTGGCATTATTCGAGCCGAACTCAACACAAGCTCTTCCGAATAGACTCCGAAGCCCATTTCTTCGTTTAGCTTCGATCGATCTGTGTAAACATTTATGGAGGTTCAACTACCCGGAATGCCCCTTATCCAAGATTTCCTGGATGGTATCATTGTGATAAAGTGGCGTTCAAAAAGGCTCATAAAGCCCTTTTGTAATCTTGTTATCTTATTCAATATCACAATCGCTACTCTTTTATTGTAGTGTGCTAATCGGTCGAATTGCCGACGTAGCCGCATACTGCCTAACGAATATGTCCAATGGTACAAAGAGCACCAGTGATACACATCGACTCCATTCTCTGTAACTTCGTGATAACCACAATGATTACAGATGCCAGAATTGGACGCACCACAAGAGTATAAATCTAGTGAACGACTTTAGAGATGAAGCCACGTCGTTTTCCAATGATCCTTTTACAGGAATATAAAACAATCGTTGCTTTTCCTACCCGTTCCTCAATATTACGCCTGAAAATCGACTTACTCTCTAGGAATACTCCATGATACCAGGCTCCATTTGATTTTAGTGCCGACCAGAAAAATGGGATTAAAAGCAGGAATATTATTTTTCCTTGTTAGCAAAACAATCTCAGTTTTACTTGGATTAAGTCCCATCTGTGTGCTCGATGACGTTATATTTGTATTAATCGATAAACTATGTTTTAAGATGTAACAGTAAACCCTGCTGTGGTTGTTCAGACCCTTCGTCAGTCGACTAAATGGGCATTCAATATTTTCCGATTCATTGGCCCAACCCTTCTTCGTTCGCGGTGCTTTTTATGTTTCCACTTTTCGATTTAGGATCTGGCCCCAGCTTGGGAGCCATTTTCTTGAAAATTCTTTTAGCAAATTTTTTGGAATTTCTTTATTTATCTTGTCAAAATTTAATTATTAAAACTGAAACCTCAAACCCCGGTTTCCGAATTTTCCGAAGATTGGGAAACTTTTTAGAGGCACCAAAAAGTAACCAACTCGTTAAACATTTCCCGTTTCCCCATAAATAAGTTCCTCCCTAGTTAAGTTTATTCCTCTAAAATTAATGTATTTGTTATACATTGTACAATGATTGTAATACATGTGATCATTTGTTTCTCATATGTTGTTTGGTACATAAAAATATAAGTTTATATTTTGATATAAATGTGATTAATGGTAAACGACACAAACACTTAATTTGACGCTAGCGCAGGCGCCTAAGACTCCAAATACTGCATACGTCCATATACATAGATGTGTGTAACAAAAAAATAAAAAGTAACTCATCTTCCACGTATTTTTTAGTTCATTTATTTGTTTGTTTTGACTTTTTCCAATCTCTGTTCGTCACATCCGTGGGATACTTTTGCACAACCTGCTGTTGCATTTCTGTGTTATATCCAACACAACACAGAGTTACTATCAAAAATCTCTCATATATATTCATATGCATAAGGGTACCCAAAAAAAAAACAAATTAAATTTATACTTTATACTACATAGTATAGTATTGGAAAGATTAATTACTATAATCATATCAACACGATGTTGTCCATTTGTACAATTTCTCTTTTTTTTAAGGTGTCTTGAGGTGAATTTCAGTTTGGAATCCCATACATATGATTTTTTTTTAAAGGTGATCATAAAAACCTGACTGATAGATGATTTTGTTTCATTTTTATTTAATCAAAAATCTAATGAATTTAAGATTAATTTGTATATGTTATTTTTTGGATGTGATCTCAGATATTGTATGCATATGCTTACGCATATTCTAATTAATTTTGTTTTTTTTTTGGTGTGAGGTAGGATATTCCAAATGTACTACTGGATTTTTTAAGATGGACATTTGTTACCTTTTTTAACATTTTTTTATTTTGTAAATGTCAATTTGATTTTTAAATTTTTTTTTTGGTAATACATCTTTTGAGGAGAATTCACCGATGAATCGATTGTAAGCAATCAAGTTGGTTTTGCAATCTTCTCAAAGAAGCTCAATTTAAATTTAAATACTGCACTACAAATACCAATTAATGAGCTTGCGGAATAGTTACCCAATATTACTCAATCTCACTAGTACTTTTTTTTCTTGGTATTTTAGTCAACAGCCAACTTTGTCTTTGAACTTACTCATCACACCTTATATTTTAGTTGTTCATTGCAAGAAATAACTGTTCACGCTTGTTCGACTGTCCGCAATTACTCTAATATAGTTCTTTCTTCATTAGTAAGGTTAGATGGTCGTCCACCTACTGACAAATTTACGCAGAGTCCATAAGGCCCTTTTTCCCCTAATTCCACTCTGCAATAATGATTTATATCTTAGACCACCTCGATTCCATAATATCTGCTAGAGAAGCCAAACAGACATCATTTAGGCAGTCAAGGTCATCCAAATTTCTTCGCCCCAAATACTCGACGCGACGCCCAATCAGAACCGGACATTCACATAACAAGTTCTTCATTGACTTCTTCTGCTCATCCACCACATCTCCTCAACTGCTACAAACGTCTTTTTCATAGATTCCCATAGGCATGGCCATTACGACGATAATGTAATGTTCTATCTGAACTTCCACTAATAGGCTAACCGCTACCAAATCGTCTTAGGATTTGGTAGTGGTCAAAGTTCACGATATCCTTACACGGAGTCTGTGATATTCACAGATATATTATCAATTTCATTCATTTTTCATTTTATGACCACTACCAAATCCTCTTAGGATTTGATAGTGGTCAAAGGGTTCATGATATCCTTACACGTAGTTTGTGATATTCACAGATACATTATCAATTTCATTCATTAACTCTACTGAAGGAACTGAGATGTCAGGTTATTCCTGTTCCACCGACCGACTCAGAGCCCTTCCTTTTGCATTCATCAGATAATTCGACTACATAATGTCCATGATTCAACATCGAACACAGAATTGGTAAAGCAAACAGTGCGTTCTTTCAGCTGCGGAACATTTGGAAATCAACGAATATATCGAATAGAAGTAAGCTGAATATTTTTAAGTCTAATGTGCTGTCCGTGTTGCTCTATAGCTGCGAAACCTGACTGACAACAACTGCACTGAACTGCAAACTGCAGAGCTTTACGAACCGTTGCTTGCGTTATATTCTGAAAATTTGGTGGCCAAACGTCATAAGCAATGACTATTGTACAGAATATGCCACATTGATACTAGAGATGGGCACATGAGCAGATTATAGCGTGATTCACGCGTGATCACGCGTGAGTGTGACTGAATTCAATTTTACTCACGTAATTGCGAGTGAGTATGAGTGGAGAAAAAAAATGTGTGTGTGAGTGTGCATGAGTCGATTTTTTTGCGTGAGTTTGCGTGATTTATTTTCTCTTCATATTTCCTTTCGTGCCAAAAAAGCAACAAAAAAATTGTAAAATTTGGCTAATCTTAAGATTTCGTCCCAAAAAAAGCAAAAAAATGTAAAATTTCGTTGAACTTTAAGTTTTGCTGAAAATTTTGAAAGTTTTTAAATCTTTTTTTGTATAAATAAGAGTTTTCTGAGTGTGAGTCAACGTGAGTGTGAGTGAAGCTTGCGCGAGTGCACGTGAGTGTGAGTTTTATTAAATTTTCTTATGTGATTTTGAGTGAGTGTGAGTAGAAAAAATATCCTCGTGAGTGAGTGTGCGTGATTCAAAAATTACTGTCGTGAGCGTGAGTGAGTATGAGTCAAAAATTACTCACGCGCCCATCTCTAATTGAGACCATTTTTATTATTATAAAAAGAAGAAAATGGAAATTGATCGGTCACACTCTAAGGAAGAGTTCCGACGAAATAAGCCGTCAAGCCCTAAATTGGAACCCACAAGGTAGTAAAAGAAGAGGCCGGCCAAAGATCACTTACAAGGGAAGTCTCCCTGGTGTCACCCTCCGATCTTCATGAAATTTGGATATGTTGTTAAGAACGAAAATTAATTCGACCCGTATTTTTTTTTTAGTGGCCCAAACTCATTTTTAAGGGGGGTCGATTTGTAGGGGAGGAAATTGACATTTTTCAGTGTTTTACGATTTACGCCTATTTAAACAAAATTAATATAGGCATGTGTGGTATCGGAGTAAAGGTATTAAAAATACCTATCTCATAGTGCTAACAACGGGCCAAAGAAAATAATATTTTTCGACTTTTTAACAAAAACGTCGTAAAATTTTGGTATTTTACTCAATATGACGAAAAGTTGTGCATGTTTGGACACGTTCTTAGCACACGTAGATAGGTTTTCCAAAAACCTTTCATTTGATATGTAACATGACTAGGTTTCTTTGCATAATATAGGAGATAAACGAAAAAAACTGAAAAATGGCCTTGTCTTACCCCATCCTTTTTACCTCCTAAATATGAATTTGGGCCGCTATAAAAAATACGTGTCCCTTTATTTTTTCTGATCTACAAAATAAAACCAATTCCATAAAGATCCGCGGGTGACACTAGGGAGACTTCCCTTGTTAGAAAGAAAAGAAGCTTGGTTAAAGATATATAACACAGCGGAAAAAGCTGGAACGAGATCAAATTGCTTGCGAATGAAGGAGAATCTGGAGAAATTTTGAAGAGACCCTATGATCCACAGGAGTTAAGCGGAAAATAAGAAGAAGACACTATGTCCAAGGACCCATATTAGCTTGACCCCAATGATCCACAGGGAGTTATGTGGAAAAGAAGAAGACACTATGTCCAAGGACCCATATTAGCTTGACCGGATGTTGACTGATTTAGCGAAAGGATTGCATACAGCTCCAAACAGTTCCCGATTTCACCGTGTTCGATTCCAAGGCCTTGAGAGCTGTAAGACTATCCACAAAAATATTTATGTTTTAAGCGTGTAAGTTCCTTGCCATTATCATTACCGCTGCAAGTACCTCTGCCTGGAAAACACTACACTTGTTCAGAAGTCTCAATGATTCTCTAATTTTAAGGCGTTCAGAATGCACTTCCGAACCATTACCCATCTTCGATCCATCGGTTAAACTTAAAATTGCATTTTCTGTTATAAAAGAGTCTTCGGCCCAGTCGTCCCTAGTTGGTTCTTGGACTTTGAAGTTTCTGTCAAAGCTAGTGAGATTTAGTCAGTTTCTGTTCTAGTTCCTTACCGCCCACCGTACTTGATAAGGTCGAGTGTCCCAAGAGTTCTCCTCTCTTAACCTGAGAGCCGAGTTCGCTGCTATGCTCTTGATGAAGATATCCACGTGTTTGAGTATCACTTCCAACCTACCTAGCCCGTCGTTGTATCTTCTGTAAATTACAGAGATATGATTTCCTGACCCCTGCTCTCCACCACTCGAGGGCACCATAGGTTAGTATTGGTCCAATATTTGCATTATACTTCCAGTATCCATTTCTCTGTATTGTTTTTCCAAGAAAGTTTTGAGTCCAGGATGGCACCTAAGTATTTCGCTACACTAGATAGTGTTATGGGTGGCTCCATCTAGTTAGAAAAGATCAAACCTGTCTATCAAACCGAGTTTGGGTTTTGTGGAATTAACTCCTGAAACGTTCTCGTTTGCCCACGTTGAGAGTATCCTTAGTGGTGATTCCATAAGTTGCCACTCATTGGTCAAAATTTACCTTTTATTAAGATCACATGTCATCAGCGTAGACAACCATTCCGTTAAGTTACTCGAGAATCGTATTTATTTAGATTCCTCAGAAGGAGATCTAGCTCCACCATCACCAATCTTCTAGTTAATTGCCCTGTTTTCTGCATGTTCCCCGCACAAAGAGAAATCTGTAAGTCTTTAAAGATTAATGATATTTCGCAGTCTTGAACCTTTTACGGCCAAAAATGATGCCAAAACATACTCCTTTTTGTGAGAGCATCCTCAGACAACCCGACAACATCACTTAAAACCTTATCCTCAGTCCAATCTTTAAGATAGAAGTTGTATGGTGTAAAGTTACTTCTCAATAGACATCTACGAGTGCTTTCAATAAAACCGATGTGCTTTACGGTATCGCAGTTTATATTTCCTGATTTAAGGATAAAGACCAATCTTACCGCCATTCATATGTTGGGTTACCCATAAAGATACGCAGTAGGATTATCTGGAGGGACTCCAGATAATGGAGTCCCTCCAGATAATGAGTGCTGGGAATATTCCATCAAATCCTCCTGATTTGTAGAGCCTGAAGGCTAGAAATGGCTTATACATTTTGTATACATCGCTATTAAAACGTTCTCTTTAAATTTCACTAGTAAGTCACACATAATTGTTCTCTTTTCCTCCCTGCATTTCAATTTCTTCCTATTACACTATTTAAAATTAATTAAAAGCCATACCAAAAACAATGTACTCCACACTAGTTTTGAGATTAATTGAAACTTTATGGGCATCATGTTGCGCAGACATAAACAATCAACGAAACCACCTTTTTCCAGCCCTAAGGTCACAGCTAAGCTAAGTGAATTTCATTTTTCAATGTTGCCAACCGTTTTGTCAGTCTACTGCTATGAAATTAAAGCAAAAATGACAAAGTGATTTGAAGAAGTTTTGTTTTAAATGAAAAATGGCAAAAGACATTAGCTGAATGGTGTACAACAAATGGTGATCATCCTTGGCTAAGACTTGTTTTGTACAATGAAAAAAAAAAAATATGCTAACCTAAACTACAGCTACAAAAACATACACTCAAAAAATACGTTAGTAGATTTACTAATTTTTTTTTTGCTAACGCTAGTTAGCTAACTTTTAGCAAATTTTTAGTTGAGATTAGCATGTCAGCAAAAAATTCTTGTAAACTTTATTTAGCACATTAGCAATTTTAAACAAACTTTGAACTAATTTCTTTTGCTAAATTTGAAATTGAGTTGACAACATTTTTACAAGATTTTTTGCTAATATTAGCGAAAATAAATGGTAATTTTTTTTTATTTTCAGAAAACTTAAAATGGCGCTATCTCGGAAACTATGGTTCTCGGGCTCTCCATATATGGCTACTATAGTATCGCCGGTCCTCTTCACATGTGTGGACCCTAATGGTCCTAACTTTGGATCCAAAAAAGTTAGCATTCCCGAAAATTTTTAAATGCTCATATCTCGGTAAATATTGCCGACACAACAAAAAGTCCAAAAGCATTTTTGTAGCTCTCAACACGTAGAACAAGACCGCTCTCCGAGCTCTCCGAGTAATATTTTTGAAGTTATCGAGTTTTGTAATTCTCAAAACCCCGGTGGTCCCCTAAAATCACGTATCTCAAAAACTAAGCAAGGTAAAGCGAAACGGACACTAATTTTGGATCAAAAACTATGACGATTTTTAAGGAACCGAAGTAGGTCTAGGCCCATTGGGGTCTGGACTTATCGGATCCGAACCCAATGGGGTCCTCAAATGTGTATGAACTAAGTTGAAATAAAAAAAATTTCAGTTAGCTAATTTTTAGCAAAACGTTTTTGCTAACTTTACCAAAAAAATTGTGGGTTCAAAATCAGCAAATTTTCTTGTAGATTTACAAGCTTTTTTTGCTAACTTTACAGTTTTTTTTTTTTTGAGTGTAACGTCAAAAAGATCCTGTTGACGTGCCAAATACAAATTGATAGACTGTGAAATCATACTGTATATTGGATGTGCCACCATATGAAATGTAAGTGGGTTAATTGAAAATAAATAAAGAAAAAAATTTTGAGGGTTATCATGATAACACGAAACGAATTGGTGTTTCCTTAGGTTAGAGGTGGCGGAGTTTAAGACTCCTCACATAGACCGGATGGTCCATAGCGAAACCACAATAATTCCTCAGCGACGCTTATAGAACGCGTTTGTCCTCATCGCGAATTGTACTATTTGCCTTAGGTTGACATTCAAAACTGTTTCCAAGCTCTCGAAGTCATGTCTGCGGAATATGTGCAGTCGGGAGAAAAAAATTATTCTCGTGATTGTGAATGTGTGTGAATAGAAAAAATATGATTGTGAGTGAGTGTGCGTAATTGGAAAATTCCTGTCGTGAGCGTGAGTGAGTGGGATTCAAAAGTAACTCACGCGTTCATCTCTAATTTCAAATGCTTTTGAAAAAAATACAAACTGCAGTTGGCCATAAATAAAACTCGAGCTAAGTTTTTAAAACCCTTTAGGGGTTTTGGTCTAATTTATTTTTTCCCCGATTCAAGACACACTGATGACCTCAAATTTGTTGCACGGTGGAATTTAATTTTCTTATCAATTCAGCGACTTTGTTGACCATTTAAATAACCAGCCCCTTTTATGGTGTGGAGAGTCTGACTTGACGGGATTTTTTTTTTAGATTTTTTTACTATATAACAAAGAATCTCTAAATCTTGTTTAGTTTAATGTTAAAAGACAGAGAGATAAAAAAGTGTTAAAGTCATAAACCAAAACTTAAACATCAAAGCGTTAATGTGTCAGCAATTTATATTCGCCACAAAACAAAAAATTGTTTTACAAAAAATATTCAGTAAAAATTTTGAAAAAATAATACAAATTTACCACACTTTTGACATTTGCAAATATGAAATGTCAGTTGTGAGTTATAATACCCAAGCAAAAATGATAAGTGAGTTTAGGTATTTTTCCTTGATTTCCAAAGGAAGATATAAGTAAATTGATTTCCTGGCAATATGTTGCAATATTCAATTTGCTGCAATTTCTTTAAATAATTTCAAAAAAATGTATTTTCAAAAACAAGCAATGACATTTAAGTATATTGAGTATATTGACTACATTTATTGCAGCTTTTTGAACAAAATGAAACATCTGCCTGGTATTAAAGCAAGTGAGATAAGCGTCTTCAACTCATTTAAAATTATTCTTTTCGCTTATGGTCTGGTAATAAAACATAATAATAAATTCAACACCTTCAGTTTTTTTGCTGTTGACTAAAAACAGAGCAATGACAATAAACTGTACTAAAAAAAAAATGTTTTACATGCGATAAAATTTTAACTTTTAACAAACATCACGTCCCAAATAAAAGTATTAGGGTGGTACATATGCATCACTACACCATTTCCAATTGTATTTCAGAAGTTATCAATTGTATTTAAAAACTTATCAATTGTATTTCAGATGTTATCAATTGTATTTCTGAAATTATCAATTGTGTTTCAGAATTTATCAATTGTATTTCAGAAATTACCAATTGTATTTTAGAAATTCATAATTTGTATTTTAGGAAATATCAATTGTATTTCAGAAGTTATCAATTGTATTTCAGAAATAATCAATTGTATTTCAAAAATTATAATTTATAATTGAATAGTTCATGCGAATAAAGACGAATAGACCATTTGTAGAATTTAACAGGGGACAATAAAAACGCAGGAAACGGTTAGAAAATAATATTTTTGTCAACTTTTTGGTTTTAGCTTAAAGATTTAGGTCACATCTACCTATATACAAAATTTTAGTAAGGTATTCGAAAGAGAACTTGCCAGAAATTGGACTTCAATTTTTTGCTTAAATGGAAAAAGGGCGAATATCCAAAAAAATGTATTGAAATTTGAATAAAAATGTGTTATTTTGCAGCAGATTTTGACTACATTTTCATGAGATTTGCAATACTTGACGAACTATGGTTGGTATTTGTTTGTAACACTTTAAGGACTTCAAGGATACACTTTTTAAGGATTGCCACGACATGCAAAAAAAAATTTTTTTGTTAATTTTTTTTTAATATTCCTGCCATTTGATGCAGTAGTAATTCTTTATGACACTAAATACATTTTTAGGAATTATAATATTAACCCTTGACTGCATATTACGACGTAACATAAAAGGACATGAAAAAAATTTTGTTTTTTATTCCTGACATTGGATGCAGTATTAACACTAAAAGTTTGTATGTGCTAAGATCGTTTTTTTTGTGTACAATTTCAAATTTTAGCTAATATCAATTTTAAACTCGCAGCTAAATAATTTTTATATAATATTTTGTTAAGGATGGATATTCGCCCTTTTTGCTTTCCACACTTTAAAGTCTTATAACTCAAGAACGGTACAATTTTTTGCCAATATAATAAGTGTGGTTTGTTCCTCGTAATGTTCTTTTAACACATTGTTACCGAAAGTAAAATTTTTGTATGTTTTTGTGTTGTATTTAATCAAAATTGTGCGTTAGTTCACTCCCAATTTAAACAAAAATATAAAAATATACGAATTATTGCACTTTCAAAGTAATTTTTTTAGCCTTAAAAGTCAAAATTTCCCCAAAATTTCTGCATAGGATTGTAGGGCTCTGCTAATAAAATGCATTTATGCAAAAAAACGTGTTTGCGAAAAAGTGGTCTATTCGTCCTTATTCGCATGAACTATTCAATTATCAATTGTATTTCAGAAATTATCAATTGTATTTCAGAAATTTTTTATCCGATTTTGATGTCCTGACAAATTTTTATTCTACTAGGCCTAAACCTTATGTGGTACAAATTTTAGGCCAATGGGATAAAATTAACCCGTGGCGCTCTGCGATCAAAGTTTAGGAATTTTGAAAATTAAAAAAAAATATTTAAAAAAAAAATTATATCTTCCGATGTTTTTCTTTTTTATTTTGATACCAACACAACTATAAAAAAAATTTAAAAATCGGTCAATCGGTTTTCGAAATTTGCAAAAAAAATTTTTGTTTTTTCCTACGTTTAGGAATTTAAAAAAAAATACATTTTTTTTCCTTGATCCTTTCATAGAGCTAAGACAATATTTTATTAAAACTTAATTGGAGCCACATCCGATCATTTTAATTATTGGCACCCTTCGATCAAAGTTTTGGTTTTTCGGAAAATTTCCACCAAAATATTGAATTTTTTAAAAAATTCACATAAATTATCTTGCGATACATAACACAGCTCAATAAGAAAATGCGTATTGGATTCTGGTTAGTGATTTGGATAGTGTCTGTTGCGCTGATTCCAAATCCGAAGCCCAAATTTGTCTATCACCTCAGGATTTTGAGTAATTCGCGGTTAAAGTGCCGAAAAAGGGCATTTTTGGCCCTTTTTAAATGTTTATAAAATAAGATCCTGACATGCAAATGACTTGGTATCAGGCTCGTTCGAAAGCTTGTAATTTTCTCTTAAAGATAAGATAAAATGTTCTAAAAATTTAATTTTCTAAAATGGTAAAAAAATCATTAGCAAAAAATATTTAGTTTATTTACACAGTGTTTTTTAACAAATTTCCATACAAATTCATACGTAAAATTTAGATTCAAAGCACTTGTGGCTAATGATTTTTTTTACCATTTTAGAAAATTAAATTCCAAGAAGATTTGATCTTGTCTGAAAGAGAAAATTACACACTTTCGAATGAGCTTGATACCAAGTCATTTGCATGTCAGGATCTTATTTTATAGGCGTTCAAAAATGGTCAAAATGGGCCTTTTTTGACACTTTAACCGCGATTTTCTCAAAATTGTGACGTGATAATTAAGTGACCGTTTTGGAATCGGGGCACCAAACTTTTTTTGGTTTCATCCAAAACGCAGCGACAAACCTCAGATTTGTAGAGCGGTGTAATTTTTTACAGCTTTTGTGTTTGGGGGGGAGGGGGGGATTTTTTTTTGCTGCGAATAAACAAAAATAATCAATTCACCGTTGTCGGACAAGCAAATATATATAGAAATTCTAAGATTCTGAGACGTTTTTCCCATAAGAAAGTCTATGGGAAAAAGAAAATAGAAAAGACTAAGATTTTGACATTTCGTTAGCAAATAAAAAAGTCTGAGATTCTGAAACATTTTTCCTATAGAAAAAATTCTTAATTCTGCGGCCTGTTTCCTATAGAAGTCTCAGATTCTAAGAATTTTTGACTATAGAACAAGTATTCAAATTCTGAGATCTAACTCCTTTAAAAAAGGTCTAAGATTTGAAGATCGTTTTCCTATCGAAAAAGTCTTATATTCTGAGACTTTCTTCCAATAAAATAAGTTTCAGCTTTTGAGACTTTTTTTCAACAGAAAAAGCTCCGAATTTGATACATTTTTCCTTTCGAAAAAGTCTCAGATACTGAGACCTTTTTCCTATAAAATAAGTCTCAATTTCAAAGATCCTGAGACCTGTTTCCTATAGAAAAAGTCTCAGATTCTTAGCCTTTGCCTACCGAAAAGGTCGCAGATATTGAGATCTTTTTCACATTTTTCCTATCGAAAAAGTCTCAGATTTTGAGATCTTTTTCACATTTTTCCTATCGAAAAGTCTCAGATTCTGAGACTTTTTTTCCGTAGAAAAAGTCTTAGATTCTGCGACATTTTTCCAATAGAAAAAATCTTACAAAGGCAGTCTCCCTGGTGTCACCCTCCGATCTTCATGAAATTTGGATATGTTGTTAAGAACGAAAATTAATTCGACACGTATTTTTTTTTAGCGGCCCAAACTCATTTTTAGGGGGGGGGGGTCGATTTGTATGGGGTTTCGATTTGTATGGGGGGGAAATTGACCTTTTTCAGTTTTTTTACGATTTACGCCTATTTAAACAAAATTAATATAGGCATGTGTGATATCATATTAAAGGTTTTAAAAATACCTATCTCGTGGTGCTAACAACGGGCCAAAGAAGTTAATATTTTTCGACTTATTAACAACAATGTCCTGAAATTTTGGTATTTTACTCAATATGACGAAAAGTTGTGCATGTTTGGACACGTTCTTAGCACATGTAGATAGGTTTTCCAAAGACCTTTCATTTGGTATGTAACATGACTAGGTTTCTTTGCATAATATAGGAGATAAACAAAAATAACTGAAAAATGGGCTTGTCTTCCCCCTCCTTTTTACCCCCTAAATATGAATTTGGGCCGCTCAAAAAAAAAAACATGTCCCTTTATTTTTCTGATCTACAAAATAAAACCAATTCCATAATGATCCGCGGGTGACACTAGGGAGACTTCCCTTGTTAGATTCTCAGACATTTTTTTCTATAGAAAAAGTCTTAGATTCTGAGACATTTTTCCTCTAAAAAAATTTTCAGATTCTGTTAAATTTTTCCTATACAGAAAGTCTCAGATTCTACGACATTTTTCCTATAGAAAAACTATTAGATCTGTGACATTTTTCCTATAGAAAAAGTTTCAGGACATTTTTCCTATAGAAAAAGTCTCAGATTCTGAGACATAGAACATTTCTAGGATATTTTTTAAAAAAAAAAATCAGATTTAGTCACATTTTTCCTTCAAAAGTGTTCAGATTTTCACTATAAAACTATTAGATTTTTACTTTAATAATGTTCCAATTTTTTTTTAATAAAAGATTTTCCGATTTCAAAATTCTTTTCCTTTGGAAAATTTTTTAAAAAATTTCAGTCTGGTTTCTTTTTTCTTTCTTTTTTTTCTGTTTTCTTTTTCATTTTTTATTTTAAAAATTTGGTTTGGGGAAGAATTTTCCCCTTCCCCCTTTTTTAGCAAAAAAATTTCGATCGAAATATACTTTTTTCTTTATAATTTTAATTTTTTTTGTAATTTTAGAGATTTTCAAGATAATTTTACAAAAAATAAAAAATCTAGTAAACTCACGAAAATTCCTAGCAAGTTTTATTGCTCCAAAAAATTTTATTGGTAAAAAGCTTGTAAGATTACAAAAAATATCGTAATTTTTACTAAAAATTCTCGTAAAATGGGAGATAGCATAAAGTCTAGTAAAGTCACAAGAATACCTTGTATATTTTATCGCGTCAAAAAAGTTATAAACAATTTTATTGGTAAAAGTCTTGTAAAATTACAAAAAATCTAGTAACTTTTACTCGTAAAATAGCAGATGCACTCAAAAAAAGTCAAATTAATAGAAAAAGTCTCGTAATTTCATTTTATCAATATTTGACAGTTTGCCTTATTTTTAACAAATAATTTTCGATCGAAATTTATATTTTTTGTAATTTTACAGTTTTTCTTGTAATTTTACAAATTTAAAAATCTAGTAAATTTACGAGAATTCCTTGTAAATTTTATTTCGTCAAAAAGATATAAATTTACAATTTTATTGGTAAAAATCTTGTAAAATTACAAAAAAAAACAAGTACTTTTTACTCGTAAAATAGGAGGTACATTAAAAAAAAAACCTTGTCAAATTACTAGAAAAAGTCTCGTAATCCCATTTTACCAATATTTGACATATAATTTTGACATATAATTTTTTTTAACATATAATTTTCGATCAATATTTAATTTTTTTTTTGTAATTTTACAGTTTTTTTTTTTGTAATTTTACAAATTTCCAAGGTTTTTTACAAAAAAAAATTTAGTAAATTTACGAGAATTCTTTGTAAGTTGTATTTCGCCAAATAGTTGTAAATTTACAATTCCATTGGTAAAAATCTTGTAAAATTACAAAAACAACTCGTAATTTTTACTACACACAAAAAAAACTTTGTCAAATTACTAGGAAAAGGTTCGTTATCCCATTTTACCAATATTTGACAGTTTTCCTTGTTTTTTAACAAAATTTAAATTTTTTTTAAATTTTAAAATTTTTTTTTTGTAATTTTACAAATTTCCAAGATAATTTTACAAAAAAAATCTAGTAAATCACGAGAATTCCTTGTAATTTTAATTGCGCTAAAAAACTTTAAATTTAAAATTTTATTGAAAAAAAAAAATTGTAAAATTACAAAATTATTGGTTTTTGTCAAATAGGAGGTAGGAAAAAAAAAGTTACAAGTAATTTTACAAGTTTTTTTTTCGAGTGTAGGAATTATAGTAAAATAGGAGGTAGCAAAAAATTTAGTAAAGTTACGAAAGTAAGTTTACTAACAAGGGAAGTATCTCAACCCTTATGAACCGATTTGCCTGAAACTTAAATTATATATAAAAGAGACAATTCTAAGGTTGTTGTGTCTCAGCTTATCGGCCATATCGGAGATTTAGGGGTTCAAAACGTGGGTCAAAAAATGACGAAAAAATCGTTTTTTGGATTTTCAGCCATTTCTTTTTAAGAAACTATATGATGTTTACATATAAGAAGAAAGGGTTTTTTAATGCCTATCCGACGGTGATATAACCTTGTAAAAATTCGGCTTCTTTAAATATGTAAATTTTGGGGGGTATTTATGTGAAGACATTGACCTACGATATCCGTATGAATAAGAAATAATCTTTATTAAATTTAAGTCGACACGTATTTTTGACCTAGACGATAATCCTCTTAGTTCGGAAGTTATCGAAATTTTCCCCAAGGTCCGCATGGTTTCATAAGGGGACAACGTAATTTTTAAACACTTATATGGCCGATAAGCCGAGACACCCCAACCTTAAAATCGTCGCTGTAATATATATTTTCAGTTTCAGACAAATCGGTTAATATGGGTTAAGATACTTCCCTTGTAAGTTTTATCGCTTCAAAAAAATTATAAATTTAAAATTTTATTGATAAAAAATTTGTAAAATTAAAAAAAATTAAAAGTGTATGAATAATTTCCACCCTACTAAAATGTTTAGCTGTTTTGTTGTTTTACTTTTATTTTTTTTTATCAGTTTCACATTCAAACAATAAACATTTTATATCATTTCTACAATCGTGTACATGTTGTACACGACTCATCATCACCACATATCCTTTTTAACATCCATCCATTCATCCTTCCTTCCTTCCTTCGTTCCTTACATACCGAGAGATCATAAATTTGGATAATGCTTTTGCACAAACTGGCAAATACTTACGTTAGCCACACGTTTTTTAAATTGCCTTTTTTTTGCCAAATGCGCGAACTCATTTAAATTGACTTAATTAGTTGATGACGGTTATGAATGGTTGCTTATCCTTTAATACGTCTTCTCTCAAATCCTTAACGACTGTTATCGTCATAACAGCTGTAAATAATTTCAAATGTATGTATGAGCGAAAGTTGTTTGTGGCATTATTAACATAAGTGTTGTTGCTGTTTTGTATAGTTAGTGGCTCATCATTTAGTGCGGTGTTAAATTGTTTGTTACCTTAAATGAAAGGAATAAAGAGTGGGGAAAGCAGATAGGCATATGCAAAATATAAACTTGTGAAATTTAATTTAATTTTTTTTTTTTGTCATTTTCTAACAAAAAACTTGATTCTGATTGAAATTTAAATTTTTTTGAAAACAATTAAACTTCCGTACCATATCTTTGGATGCACTCTCCTACCTTAAGGGTTAAATTGTTTCCTTAACTTTTGATTTTTCGATTTTTAAAATTTGAGGCCAACTTTTAAAATTTGAGGCCAATTGGATGAAATTATCACGTGGCTCCCGACGATCAAAGTTTTGGATTTTTGAAAATTAAAATAAAAATTTCTAAAAAATATGTCTTTCGACACATCATATTTATTAATTTTCATGTGCTGAACACGAAAAAAAACAAAGAATAAAAAATTAAAATCGGTCTAACGGTTTTAGAGATGTCGCTATATGAGATTTGTAAAAATGGCGGATTTTTCCTACATTCAAGAAATTAAACAAAAAAAATCTTAAAATTTCTTTCCCTTGACTCTTTCATAGATCTTGAGAAAAACTTCCATTTCAAATTTATTCGAGCCAAATCCGATATTTTTAACCGTGACCCACTTCGATCAAAGTTTTGGTTTTTTTAGAAAATTTTCATCAAAAACTCATGGATTAAAATGTTCTGATTTAGCCCAAATAAAGTGTAAATGAAAGTTTGTCTCAATTTTTGTGATTTTTTTTTTTTTAATTCCTTGAAGGCAGTGAAAACCCGCCATTTTTGGAAATTGTTTGGCGATATATCGAAAACCGCTTGACCGATTTCAAAAACTTTTTGATATTGATATTTAGCATGCCAAAATTAATAATTATGTAACAACATAATATTTTAATTTTTAAAAAATCCAACATTTTGTTGGAAATTTTACCAAAAATCCAAAATTTTGATCGTAGGGCACCACGGGTTAAAATGATTGGATTTGGTTTAAATTATGTTTAAATGAAATACTGTCTCAGGCTCTATAAAGGGGCTCTACAAGAAGCCAACATTTTTGATATTTTTTTTTTTAAATTTCTTGAACGCATGAAAAAACCGCCATTTTTGAAAATTTAAATAGCGATATCTCGAAAACCATTCGATCGTTTATAATTTTTTTACTCTACAATCACAGTAAAGGGGTATACTCACTTTGTCATTCCGTGTGCAACGCATTAAAATATCGGTCAAGGACCCCCTAAATTAAAGTAGTATGTATTAGTGCCCCCCATTTTCCGGGTCTCGGTATTCCCGGTGCTGGTACCGGTTTCCCGGTTCTATATACATTCTGAAGAATACCGGTATTCCGGATTCTTATTCTCAAAAAACAAGTAAGAAAATTACAGTCGGTCAAGACAACCATGTGATACCCCAAAACCAGTGTTTTCCGGAAAATGGGTCCAAAGTCTAAACATGGACCGATTGGATCTATCTTTCGTAAGATCTTTAATTAGTGTAGAAAACACAAACAAACCAAATACCATTGAAACGGGCTTACCGATTTAACTAAATATCGGGCAAAATTTTTATTTATGGGGTTTAAGTCCAAAAAGGGTCCAATTCAATTCAGATTTGATTAGGCTACCAAAGTACACGTTTAACACCCGCAAACAAAATATTAATCAATGGTGGTGTGTATGGGGACTACAAGAAGAACTAGTCCAATTCCTTAAAAATTTTATATAATTATTTTTGAATACAAAAAATGTCTACAACCAAAATTTCGAATGGATAACTATTATAATACGGTTATTAGAGTCATTTAAGCCAAATTTTAAAGGGACGTTTGTAGGGGGCTAGGTCTAAGCATGGATCGATCTTTTTTAAATTTCAATAGGCTTCGTCCTTACAAATGGATTGATTATTGCTAAATCGTCTCAGAAAGTGATTATGAGTCGATCGGTATACTTGAAGGTGGTTCTAGTACCAATATTTCGCATAGTTACAAACATCAGCATAAACTCATAATACCCTGTAGTAGAGATGGGCGCGTGAGTGATTTTTGACTTTCACTCACTCACGCTCACGACAGGAATTTTTGAATCACGCACACTCACTCACGAGCATTTTTTTCTACTCACACTTACTCACAATCACGTGAATAAATTTAATACAATTCACGCAAGCTTCACTCATTCCCACGTTGACTCACACTCACGAAACTCTTATTTTTACAAGAAAAAATTCAAAAACTAAAAATTCAAAAGTCTTTCAAAATTTTCAGCAAAATTTAAAGTTTAAATTTAAATTATACATTTTTTTTTTGCTTTTTTCGGGACGAAATTTTGAGTTATGCCCAATTTTACAATTTTTTTGTTTCTTTTTTTGATACGAAAGTAAGTATGAAGAGAAAATATCTTACATTCGGACATTCACTCCCGCAATTTTTTTTCTCCAGCCACACTCACTCATAATCACGTGAGTAAAATTGAATTCAGTCACACCCACGCTTTATCACACGTGAATCACGATGTAATCTGCTCATGTGCCCATCTCTACTCTGTACCATAGAGTGTAGGGTATAATAATACTAGTAAATGAATAAGCAAACATTTTTCGCAACGGGGGAGGTTTCTCTCATAAAAAAAAAAACATTCTGCCGAATTTAATACTCTCAAATGTTTATTTTTCATATTTGTAGTTTCATTTCCATTTAAGAAAATTCGACGGAAACATGTACTAGCACCATCTATATTATTTCAAAGCAGGCTGTCACAACGATTCTGATCTTTGCTAAATTGTATAAAAAAAAAATGCGGCGAATTAAAGAAGCGAAAGTACTTTATTACCAGATATCTAAGACACACGCCAGTACCCTCTACACTTCATTATCATTTTTAATAAAGATAATGCTGTGCCCCTTAGATAATGCAGGGTGTAGTACGATAAAAAATTGGCGGTATACAAATTATTTACTTTAATTTTTTTTCGTCATTTTTATTAAAACTGTAAACACAGTTCCAACATTTATCGATTATACCCATTTTTTCTCAGATCTTTAATTACTGTAGAATATTAAGGTGAACCGTATTTTCCTTTCCATTTTCCAAAATAGGGATCTAATTCTGGGAATCAATAGCGATCGAAATTCTAGATGAACGTGCCGATTTATAATTTTTCTGTATGCATAAACTATGCGAGAATAATTAAAAATCTTAGAATTTCGATCGCTATTAACTCCGAGAATTAGAACCCAAAGGTTTGTGAGGTTTGTAGGGTAAACATATTTCAGTGACATAGTCTTATTTGTTCGGCATAAGGCACACAAACTTTTTATAAAGCATAGTTTTAGTCAAATAGAAAAATTTTAAAATCACACTTTTGAGTAAAATTTCGATTGCTATCGACTCCGAGAATCAGCCCACACGATTCCACACTAAACAAAAAACTACGTACAGTAGTTATTATTTCAAATATTTAGCATATTTAGGCGTTATTAAATAAGCTTTTTTGAGTATAACACTTTAGTGTTTAATGCATGAAAGTCTTAGCCTGTATATGTGTATTAAGGTGTAGCAAATCAAATTTGCTTTCCCCACCGATCGTCTCCACCCCCTCCAACCGTCCTTCATACATTAAGAAAACGCCCCTGCATTTTTTTTTTCATTTTTTTAGCATGTTGGAGGGCAGACAGCAAAATTTTTACATGTATTTTGTTATTGCGCCAAGAATAAAATGTGTACATGTAAAAACTTTGCTGTCTGCTGCTTGCTGCTGTATTGTGAAGAGACACTTAGTGCCAGTTTACAGAAGGCGAACGACACACACGAACGAAAATTTTACATGTATTTTGTTGTTACAATAACAAAACACATGCCAAATTTTCGTTCGTGTGAATCGTTCGCCGACTGTAAATAGGCACTTGGTTTTTTTTTCATTTTTTTTTTTTTCAAAAATTATTTTTTTTTTTTTTTTCAAAATTAATTTTTTTACCAATTTTTTTAACAAAATTTCTTTTATACATTGTGGATAGTATCAAAACTTTTTTTCTTGCTAATTCTAAAAGTTCTAAAATATAAAACTTGCTGCATTCCTGTGGGGTCTTTTGTATAACACTTTTTATCCAGTCGTTTTTACACCGCCAGAGTTGAGTTTTTTCAAACTTTCGAACAGATATTATGAGAAATAAAGTTAATTTTTGTAGATGTAAATTAAAATAATGCATAAATTATAAATTTAAGAGATTATCAAAAGCACCCTCTTTTGAAGTAAATAAGCTTTTTAATGTATACTTTATTGTTACCAGGTGCTGTTTTTCATTGTTCCCAAAAATCTAACAAATTATCGCCAAAAATTCCTAAGCCAAAAAAATAAGTATTTTATTTTTTTAACTAACAGAACAAGAATTTTCTTACATTTTTTTTTAAATTTAAATTTAAATTTTACATTTTTAAAAAAATTGCTTTTTATAATATTATAATACATTTGACAGCCGATAAACGCAAGTTTTTTTGAAAGCGCCAGAGGGGTTCCATTTGATGAAAAAAGTTTTTTGATAAAAAAAAAATATTTGATGAAAAAAAATTTTTGATTAAAAAAAAAAATTTTTGTTGAAAAAAAAAATAAAATTTATGAAAAAAAAATATTTTTGATGAAAACAAAAATTTTTTCTTGAAAAATAAATATGTTACGTTTTATTCACCATCTGGTGAAAAACACTTTCACCAGCATGTGAGTTATTATACAAGTTACGAATTGAAGTCGCAACCCTTTTTGGTTTTAAGAAAATGAAAACAGTAATTCTGATTTTATATTTTGTTAGTCGTTAGCTTGTATCAGGGATGTTAAAGTTGGTACAATTGTACTTTTTTTGGTACATTTTGACCTTCAAAAGTACCGTGGTACTACCGCGACTCATTTGGTACAATTTAAAAATTTCCAATTTTATCGAAATGTCGGTAAAGGACCCCAGATTATTGTTTTAATTAAAAAAATGCTTGCAAGGGAACAAATGCTAGAACGATTTACACCATAAATGAGATTTTTTTTAGTTATTTCAAGTCAAAATTGCGATTTTTTTTTGGAAAAATTTCAGATGTTAAAAACTTCTTTTTAAAGAAAAGGTCTCAAAAATTTACACTTTATAAAATACTTACTTACCTTTATCAAAGAGAAAACCGAAGAATTTTCGACAGCAGTCTTGGTCAATTATCTATAGGCAAAAACGGAGCTTTTTCATAAAGAATAAGAAAGATAGTATTAATTGCAGATTCTGAGACATTTTATCTTTATAAGAAGTTTTAGATCTTCATACATTTTTTGTGTTCACACACTTAGATACGTTTTTCCTGTCGAAAATTTCCAGAATTTTGATAGTTATTCCTATAGATGAAATATCGGACACAAAAGCCGTATTTTGTTGGCATAATTATCAGTGTTCTACCATACATAGCTCACGTTAGTGTTAACGCTCAAAATTCTCGAAGTTAAAAATTAACTTGCATACATTGTGAATGATTGTCTTATTTTTAATGACTCTCTTTGGTATTAATAAAAAAGATAAATGTTTTTGTGTTGGTTTCAAGCTAAATTGCATTTAATAAGCTAATTTTATCAATATTTCATCGAAAATGTGTAATATTTTACAAAACTATTCCAAATGACGCTAAATTAAATTGAGAAATTTATGAAAGTTAACGTTTCGTTTTTTTCGTTTTGATTTATGGTAAAAATCAAAGTTTGCCAACAAAAAAGGCCTAAAGATATTTTTCTGCAGACTATGTTTAAGGAAATAGTTCAAAAAAGCCCATGAAAAAAGTTTTTTCAATTTTTTGCATGTTGTAGGGTATAAAAGTTTTTTTTAGTTAAGTTTTTATAAATAAAAAAAATTAGTACCGTGAGGGTCCAAAACGTACAATTTGTTGCAAAAGTTGGTACAAAATTGAAAAACCCCATTTAACATCCCTGACTACCAATTTTTAAAAATTCTACATCTTTTGAACGAATCATCAAAAATATCTGAAAAATTACCACGAAGGAGTTTTTAAAGGCTACTAAAAACTGTAAACAAATTGGGAAAATCTAAAAAAAAAAAAATTATTCAAAGTGTCCGATTTGACATGAAATGCCCCATATACAACATGTATATGAGGCATTCCACACCAAATGTCCAGCGAAAAAAAAAACATGTGTACCGTAAACTTCTGAATAGGTGATATGGATAGCCCTATATGGAACTTAGAAAATTGCGTTTTTGGTTTTTCAATTTTTCAAAAACTGGGCTTAGGAGGCGTGGTCAAATATTGGAAAAATGGTCAAATTTGTGGCGAGTTGCCTTGATTAAATATTTATCACATTAAAACGGAATGCACCACAATGTCAAAAATTTACGTTCTTATATAGTTTTGTATGGGCTATCGATTAAAATTTTTTTTTTTATTTATTTTTTTAAAAGTTTAGATGTTTGTCCATCCACACAAAAAAAAAAATCAGAAACATGTTCATCTTTTTTTTTCGAGAAAATCGCATTTGAACTTTAAATTTCATAACAATTTAGTAATTTGTTTGTATTTTCTTGTGTCAACAGAGCGTATGACGAATATTTATGCAATTAATATTACTCATTCGCAACTTTAAAAGAAAGAAATACAAGCAAATAACAAAATTGTTATGAAATTTAAAGTTCAAATGCGATTTTCTCGAAAAAAAAGATGAACGTGTTTCTGATTTTTTTTTGTGGATGGACAAACATCTAAACTTTTAAAAAAATAAATAAAAAAGAAAAAAAAGTGGCCGGATTTTTGATAAATTGACTTATATAAAAAACGAAAACAGGTTCTGAAAAATTTCCAAAAAAAAAAATTAATCGATAGCCCATACGAAACTAAATAAGAATGTAAATTTTTGCGATTGTGGTGCAAACCGTTTTAATGTGATAAATATTTGATCAAGGCAACTCGCCACAAATTTGACTATTTTTCCAATATTTGACCACGCCTCCTAGGCCCAGTTTTTGAAAAATTGAAAAACCAAAAACGCAATTTTCTTAGTTCCATCCAGGGCTATCCAAACAACATATTCAGTAATTTACGGGACACATGTTTTTCTGTAGCGGGACATTTGGGACATGTCAAATCGGGCAATTTTATTTTTTTTTTTTAGATTTTCCGAAATTTGCTTACAGTTTTTAGTACCATTCGAAAACTCCTTCGTGGTAATTTTTCAGATTTTTTTGATGACCTGTTCAAAAGATATCGAGTTTTTAAAATTTGGTAGTTTGTTTCTTTACCTAAACTTCTTTTACTCATAAGTTCTTTAATAATGGTCCAAATGGATTTTTTTTTATTTTTAAATTTTTGTTTTTTTACGTACTTAAAAAAGAAAATCCAAAAAAATCTTAAAAGTGCGATTTTTAAAATTAAAATTTGAATCTTATTTCTGAAAATGTATGTACTCTTTGATTTTTTTTAATTTTTTGTCTAAAACTGCTATCGATTCTACAAATTTTTTGCCCAGTAGGATCGTGGGATAACGACTAATACATACTATTTTTTTAAATTTTTTGAAAAAATTGTAATTTTCCAATCTTAATATCCTTTAATATCCTTTCTACTGCTCAATGGTGCGTCATAGAGGGGTCATTTCCAAGCCCGCCCTTATTAACTTTTACCTCTAAACATTTCATCGGAACAAACTAATGCTCTATCTCCAATTTCTAAGGGGGCTCCCGCACAAAATTACATTTTTTTAAATTTGCTCCAACCGCTCCACTCGCTCTAGCGAGTGGAGATAGGACGTAGGTATGTTTTACAAAAATGTTGGAGGGTAAAAATAAATGGGGGTCGGTCTCACTAATGACCCCTCTTGGACGCACCATTAGACCGGTAGAAACTGATTAAATAAAACAAATTTACAAAAAATAAAAAAAATTGTATGGGGACCGTCCTAATAGTTAAAGATAGAGGGTAGGTGTGTTCAGAGGAAATGTTTGGACTAAAAAAGTGGGTCGGTCATACATTTGATTGCTCTAAGGGAACTCTTAGGGCAGTTGAAGCAAATTTTAAAAAATGTAATTTTGTGTGGGAGCCCCTTAGAAATTGGAGATAGGGTATTTGTTTGTTGCGAAGAAATATTTAGACTTAAAAATTAATGGGGGTCGGTCTTGGAAATGACTCCTCTATGACGCATTATTGGAACAGTAGAAATTATTTTAAGATTGAAAAATTACCATAAAATTTTTTAAAAAAAGTTTAAAAAATAGTTATCAACGTTATCTTACAATCCTACTGGGCAAAAAATTTGTAGTATCAATAGAAGTTTTACACAAAATTATTTCAAAAAAATCAAAGAGTATATACATTTTCAAAAATGACATTTAAATGTTAAAACTTAAAAATTGCATACTAGAGCACTTTAAAGAATTTTTTTTGATTTGTTTTTTTTAAAGTACGTAAAAAAACAAAAATTTTGAAGAAAATAAATTTGTAATTTTGACCATTATTGAAGAAGTTATGAGTAAAATAAATTTGGACGGACAGACGGACGGAAGGACATCACTACAATGTCTTAGAATCGATCACCGATTAATTATATATATACTTTATGGGGTCCTACACCGATATTTCGATGCGTTACACACGGAATGACAAAATATGTATACCCTCATCAGTGTTGCCATTTTGACGCTTTTCGGGTATTTTATGGTGCTTTTTTTGTCTTTTTACCCGGAGTTTTTTTCGAATACCCTTTTTTAAAAAAACGGGTATTCATGACGCTTTTTTATTTTTTCGTGACGCTTTTTGGTGCTTTTTATAAAAACATTGTGATATTGTTATTATTTCTTTTTGTTGATTATGTTTATGTCAAGGTCTTTCAGCAAATATTTACTGAAGTTTTTGTAACAAAACTATAGCTTTTGTACGTTTTTCTGATCTGTTGTTTATTGAAACAATTCTAAAATTTGCTGGCAAAATTATGAACTGCCTTCAAGTGTTCACAGTCAATTTTTTTGAAATCAAAGCTATCAAATATCATTCACAAAAGAAGTATTTTATAAAAAAAAAGTATTTTGTGGCGTGATGAGTGCGACAATGGAACAATTTTATTTGAAAATTGTTTATTTTTCTATAAAGACAAATATTTTTATTTAAAATTTTGTGTTAATTGTTATCTTAATATTATTTTAATAATTTGAATTGCAATTTTCATTTTAGTTTTGTCTAAAAAAAATTTAGTAAATTTACGAACAAAAATCATATATATTTTTTTAATTTTATGTTTGTGGCGCTTTTTACCCTTTTTATGTGTCAGTTTTACCCCTTTTTACCCTTTTTTAAATGTTCTTTTCGTAGTGAAAAAGTACATTTTCAAAATAAATTTTTAAATTTTGACTTTTTCCTCTTGGCGCTTTTTTACCCTTTTTTTTGTAAATTTTTACCCTTTTTTACCCTTTTTTCCGAAATTTTGGCGCTTTTCTTCATTTTGGAAATGGCAACACTGACCCTCATAGTGTGGTGGAGGGTATAAAAATCAAAGAGTACATACATTTTCAAAAATGAGATTTAAATTTTAAAACTTAAAAATCGAATACTAGAGCACTTTAAAGAATTTTTTTTTGATTTTTTTTTAAAGTATGTAAAAACAAAAATTTTGAAAAAAAAATTGCAATTTGGACCATTATTGAAGAAGGATGTTAAAGTTGTATTTTTTTGGTACATTTTGACCTTCTAAAGTACCGTGGTACTACCGCGACTCATTTGGTACAATTTAAAAATTTCCAATTTTATCGAAATGTCGGTACAGGACCCCAGATTATTGTTTTAATTAAAAACAAGTAGAAAAGTTAAATTCGACTTGGCCGAATCTATGAATACCCTCCACAATGCCCTTTTTAAGTTATAGTAAATTTTCTAGAGTGAAAAAATAACATTTTTGATTAGAAATATTTAATTTTGTTTAAAAAAACGTTTTTTTAAACTAATTTTTGAAAAAAAAAAAAATAATTTACTAAATTTTTTTTTGAGTGTAAAATTTTTTTTGAGTGTAAAATTTTTTTCGAGTGTATTTTTTTTTCTTTTAGTGTTAAAATATTTTTGAGTGACAAAAATGCGTTGTAAAATATTTTTGTGACTTACCAATGTTTTTAAAACCTGTTTAACGGGGTTTCAACACGTGAATTTAAGGTGAGGCGAATCTGAAATTTACGGTTTTGCTAATAACTTTTGAACCACTGGACCGATTTGGCTGAAATTTATAATGAACCGGACCAGTGGAACAAAAAAAATATATGATACACTTCAGCACCCTCAGAATTGCCGTTCGAAAGTTACCGTGTGTTTTATCTCGTAAATTCCAGAAAAACCCTTGCCGAAATTCACTCGTTTGCTTATAACTTTTGAACTACTGGACCGATTTCGCTGGATTGCAATACCAACCTGACCAGGTAAATGCCCAACATATATGCCAAACTTCAGGAGCCTCCGTAAAGTCTTTCAAAAGTTAGCGTGTTTTCAACAGACAGACAGACAGACAGACAGACAGACAGACAGACAGACAGACAGACAGACAGACGGACGGACGGACGGACATCGCTAGATCGTCTTAAAATCGATCGAGGATCATGAATATATATACTTTATGGGGTCCTAGACCAATATTTCGAGGTGTTACAAACGGAATGACAAACTTATATATACCCTCTATCACTAGAGTGGAGGGTATAAAAATGCTCGCAAGGGAACAAATGCTAGACCGATTTACATCATAAATGAGATTTTTTTTAGTTATTCTTGCTCTTGTCTTAAAACAGTTTAAAGTAGTTTTCAAATGAAATTTCAAGTCAAAATTGTAAATTTTTGGGAAAAATTTCAGATGTTAAAAACTTCTTTTTAAAGAAAAGGTCTCAAAAATTTACACTTTATAAAATACTTAATTACCTTTATCAAAGAGAAAACCTAAGAATTTTCTACAGCAGTCTCGGTCAATTATCTATAGACAAAAACGGGACTTTTTCATAAAGAATAAGTAAGATAGTATTAATTGCAGATTCTGAGACATTTTATATTTAGAAGAAGTTTTAGATCTTCATACATTTTTTGTGTTCACACACTTAGATACATTTTTCCTGTCGAAAATTTCCAGAATTTTGATAGTTATTCCTATAGATGAAGTATCGGACACTAAGATATTTTTCTGCAGACTATGTTTAAGGAAATTGTTCAAAAAAGCCCATGACAAAATGTTTTTTTTTATGTTTTTGCATGTTGTAGGGTATAAAAGTTTATTTTAGTTAAGTTTTTATAAATAAAAAAAAATTTGTACCGTGAGGGTCCAAAAAGTACAATTTGTTGCAAAAGTTGGTATAAAATTGAAAACCCCATTTAACATCCCTGACTACCAATTTTTAAAAATTCTACATCTTTTGAACGAATCATCAAAAATATCTGAAAAATTACCACGAAGGAGTTTTTAAAGGCTACTAAAAACTGCAAATAAATTGGGAAAATCTAAAAAAAAAAAAAAATATTCAAAGTGTCCGATTTGACATGGGATGCCCCATATACAACATGTATATGAGGCATTCCACACCAAATGTCCAGCGAAAAAAAACATGTGTACCGTAAACTTCTGAATAGGTGATATGGATAGCCCTATATGGAACTTAGAAAATTGCGTTTTTGGTTTTTCAATTTTTCAAAAACTGGGCTCAGGAGGCGTGGTCAAATATTGGAAAAATGGTCAAATTTGTGGCGAGTTGCCTTGATTAAATATTTATCACATTAAAACGGAATGCACCACAATGTCAAAAATTTACGTTCTTATATAGTTTTGTATGGGCTATCGATTAAATTTTTTTTTTTTTTGAAAATTTTCAGAACCCGTTCTGAAATTTTCCATTTTTTAAAAAAGTCAATTTATCAAAAATCCGGCCACTTTTTTTTTTCTTTTTTATTTATTTTTTTAAAAGTTTAGATGTTTGTCCATCCACACAAAAAAAAATCAGAAACACGTTCATCTTTTTTTTTCGAGAAAATCGCATTTGAACTTTAAATTTCATAACAATTTAGTAATTTGCTTGTATTTTCTTGTGTCAACAGAGCGTATGACGAATATTTATGCAATTAATATTACTCATTCGCAACTTTAAAACAAAGAAATATGTACAAGCAAATAACAAAATTGTTATGAAATTTAAAGTTCAAATGCGATTTTCTCGAAAAAAAAGATGAACGTGTTTCTGATTTTTTTTGTTTGGATGGACAAACATCTAAACTTTTAAAAAAATAAATAAAAAAGAAAAAAAAAAATAGTGGCCGGATTTTTGATAAATTGACTTTTTTAAAAAATGAAAAATTTCAGAACGGGTTCTGAAAATTTTCCAAAAAAAAAATTTTTAATCGATAGCCCATACAAAACTATATAAGAACGTAAATTTTTGACATTGTGGTGCATTCCGTTTTAATGTGATAAATATTTAATCAAGGCAACTCGCCACAAATTTTACCATTTTTCCAATATTTGACCACGCCTCCTAAGCTAGGGTGACCATTTTTTTCTGAGCTCAAATCAGTACGCCCAAGTTTTTATGTTTTTTTTTAGAAATAACTCTCTAAAAAATTTTTTCTACGGGAAACACTGATGTTTTTTAACACTCAAAAAATTTTGGTTACACTAATTCACTTGACCACAAGTATTTTGAGTAAAAACAACTGCAAAAAACTGCTGTTAAAAACAACGGTTGTCGTTATTTTGCAGAAAATTTACTTGACTTTAAACGACTTCATTTAAATGTTTTGATCGCTTCACTGCAGAAAATATAACAAAATTCCACAGGTTTTAAGAATAGGAAAATTTTTCAGATTTTGAGGACTTTTTTGCGAAAGTTTTTACAACTTTTCCTTTGATAAAAATTCCCAGCTACTAAGCACGTGTTCTTTAATGGCCCTGATTTTCTGAGCACTTTTTCATATAATCTATATAAAAAATCCATCGGCCCATTAAGCTGTTTGTTATATAAAACCTCAAAGATATTGTGCGCAATAAGAAAATTTAGGAAGATCAAAATAAACTCATGCTCAGATACATTTTTGCGTTTAGGAACCTCTTGATTTCCAAACTCCAATATCCTTAGAATTAATTAATTATAAATTATCTCATGGTCAGACTTAAGTCATAAAAAGCACCAGGGCCGCATTAAGGTATGGCGGGGCCCTTGGCACACAAGAATTTGGGGCCCTGCTGGAAAGTAAAAAGTCGCATGACCAAAAAAAATGTCCCAGAATCTAAGACTTTGCATACGCTAAGTGTCTCAAAAGCTGGGACTTCTATGAACTTTAGACTTTTAAAATCTCAGAATCTGAAACTTTTTCTGTACGAAAAACATTTCATAATCTGAAACTTTTTATGTAGGAAAAATTTGTATGAATTTAAGACTTTTGATACAGGACAAATTTCTCCTATAGAAAAAGTCTCAGATGTATGCGAAAACTCTGTTAGATTCCAAGAATTTTTCAGTAAGAAAATGTGAAATTTTCTTTAAAAATAAATTTAAAAAAAATTTATCCATTTTCGTATAAGCGAATTGATTGGCATTTCGGTGCCCCTTAGTCGGGGGCCCTGGGCACGGGACACCGGTACTGCTGAAACGGTACTGCTGGCGACTTACATATATTATGGAAATTCAAGTTTTTGTATAGAATTTTTGAATAAAATTATGCTTTATTTTGAAATGTTCAAAAATCAGTACAATCAGTACATATTTCAAAAAATCAGTACAAATCAGTACAACGTTTTTTAATCAGTACACGTGATCAAAAATCAGTACATGTACTGATCAAATCAGTACGAATGGTCAGCCTATCCTAAGCCCAGTTTTCGAAAATTTGAAAAACCAAAAACGCAATTTTCTTAGTTACATATAGGGCTATCCAAACAACCTATTCAGAAATTTACGGGACACATGTTTTTCTGTAGCGGGACATTTGGTGTGGAATGCCTCATATATTAGGGTGAAGCAAGTTTTCCTTTTTTAAAATTGAAATTCTGTTTTTGGTACTGCCGTCTGGATGTATCGAAGACCCTTTTTCTCGGCGTTGCCATAACCGCAATAACCTGCTGAGAATAACTAAACGTATGAGTAATAAAAACTCAGTATTTTTTTATTACTCATGCGTTATGGTGTTCAATTATATGTACATAAGTCATAAAAAGTACTTAAATAACTTTTTAAAATAAATTATAATCCGACTTTTTAATCAAAAGCTTAGTTTATAAGTCCCCATGACTGGCAACCCTGACTCTCCATAAAATTTGCATAAAAAAGAGTTTTGAATTGTATTTAAAAGAGTTTATCAGTATAACACTTTCATATTTTTTACTCTTCATTTGTTTGCAATTTTGTTTTTGGTTCACATAAAATACAATTTGTAAACAAAACTCACTTATCAAAGTGTATTTGTATCTCGGCGAGATGTGTTGTGTTCGCGCATGTTAAAGACCTCACAATTGTCGGTTGTCGTTGTTGCCTTCGTCGCTATAGTAGTCATTCTCGTGGAGCTCTAGCAGTGTTGTGTTGTGTAAATTGTGAATATAGACAAAATGAAATACAATTAAATACACAAAAAAAAGCAAAAAAATTAAACAAAAAAATAAAAAATTATACAAAACCAATCAAAATGAAAATATAAGATGATGTGTACCACACATCCCCGCATTAAATAGTGAATAGAATACAAAAAAAAAAAAAAGAATTGTGAAAAATCATCTGGTGAAAATGTTTCATACTGATGCAAATTCTTATAATTTTTCTGTTTTTAAAGTTTAAAGATTAATGATATGGTTGCAAAATTGTTATTATTTTTATAAAAAAGAAAGAAAAAATATAATAAATAAATATTAATAGAATGCAAAATACATAAGTGAAAAAAAAAAGAAAAAAATAAATTGAAAATAAAAGTGATGTGTATAGTATAAATGAATTATACCTACAAGAAGAAAAAAAGAAATTATTATATATATAAACAAATCAATGAATAAAAATATTAATAGTAAAAAATTAAGAGAGAAAAAACATAAAAAAAATATTATAACATCCAATTCTACTGCAAATAAAAGAATACATAAATATTATAAGATAATCTTGAATTAAAACAAGCTGTTGTACTCGTGCTCCATAAACAGAGGTTTGATAGAGTTTATTATTTAATTTAAAATAAGTTTTATTAAACTTTTCAAAACTTTTATTATATTATACTGGAGTTATGAAAATGTTCATACATTCTATGAAAAATTCATTAGCAGTGAGCCAATGATTTTTTCATTGAACAAATGAATTTTTATCAATAAAAGAATATTGTTCGTTATAGTTATGAAAATGTTCATACAATTGTATGATTTTTTCAATAAACGAATGATTTTTTTAAATTTATGGAAAATTTCATTGCAATAATAAAAATGTTTATACCTAGTGTAGGGTTCTTCCCTACATTCTGCTTTTGTTACAATCAAAAGCAGAATGTAGGGAAGAACCCTAGATAAGACAGAGCCTGTAAGATAAATTCTAAAAAAATAATAATAAATTCAAGAAAAAGGTCGTTTAGAAGTAATATTGAGAGGTTTATTAAAGTTGATTGCACTGTAAGTACGTGAAATTGACACACCAAAACGCCGAGACACGTAAACTTAATTTTGGGTCGTAGAACACAGTGGCGTTCTCCGTTTTGACAGATCAGGTCAATATTAAGAAATGTTTAATTTTTAAGTTTGTGATTTTCAAGCGATTTTTTATTGTTTTTTAAGAAAATTGAGAAATTGAAGAAAACAATTTTATATTACTACATTCAAAGAATTATGTAGGTAAATTCCAGTGAATATTCACTTAAAACAAATGAAATTTTATTTAAAAACCATTCCACTGTTTTTTCATTTAAAATAAAAACACATTACAGTCAATTTTAAATGTTAATTTAATGACTAACTAAAACATTAAAAAACTAGTGAATATTCAGTTATTTTGTATTGAAAAACAGTAAAACTATAGAAGAAATTTTTTACTGCCGAAATTAAATGTAACAGAAAATTCGTTTTTAATACAGTAAATTATTTTTTTTAACTACAGAAACAGTAAAAAAATTAAATCCTTTATAAAATAAGCAAGGTTGGCAATCGAAACGAATAACGGTATCGATATCGGTATTGGTATCGTTTTTTTATTTATTTCGGTATCGGTATCGGTTACGGTATTTGAGTTGAATCGGTTACGGTATTACCGATACCGAAACGTCAATACCGGTACGTACCGGTATTATCGAAAATATGCTAAAAATATAAAAAAAACTTATAAAAACTAAAAAAAATTGTAAAAAAAATCAATACCCCCCACAATGCCCTTCTAAAGTGACAGTTAATTTTCTAACGTAAATCAAATTAACAATTTTGATTAGAAATATATTATTCTGAGTAAAAAACTTTTTTTAGTCATTTAAAAAAAAATTGACAACATTTTTTTTTTTTAGTGTAAATTTTTTTTCGAGTGTAAGTTTTTTTTGTTTTAGTATAAAAATTTTTGTGAGTGACAAGAATATTTTTTAAAATATTTTCCTGACTCATCAATTTTTTAAAAGTTGGTTTAACGGTTTTTTTCAACAAGTGAATTTAAGGTAAAACCAATCTGAAATTCACGGTTTTCTTAATAACTTTTGAACCACTGGACTGATTTGTCTGAAATTCAATATGAACCAGGCCAGGGGAACGGGGGAATATGAACCAGGTCAGGGTTGCCTTTCGAAAGTTAGAGTGTTTTTTATCTCGAAAATTCACGAAAAACCGTTGCCAAAATTATGTCTTTTGCTCATAACTTTTGAAGCACTGGACCGCTTTTGCTGGATATTTTCCTATGTCTTTAGTACATAAATATAAGGCCGTATCGATTTTTACCTTTCTTTTTTGTTTGAGCTGAAAAGTGTCCAATAAGTTTCTATAGGGTGTCAAAATGACTCCATAAAATGTATTTTCCTCCCGCACAGCGGTTAAAGTAAAAACCCCAACAAATTACGTATTTCATCTTATTTCTAGGCAACCAAGTTTTTTTTTGTTGGTGTTATCTATTTGGAAAAATAGGTATTCCCTGTCTAGACAAGATCACATTCAAAAATATTGCAAACAATTTTTTTTTCGCGAATTATGGGACTTTTATGGATGATTTCTACGAGATATACCACTTCAAAAAATTATACTATGGTGGAAAACCTCCTGCTAGTATTCCAAATGCCTTCCCCGAAGTCCTGTAAATATCAAAAAAAAAAATCCTTGGACACCCACATGACGGATTAAATAAAAATCCCCAAAAAACTATACTATTCAAAAGGGGTCCAGAAGGTTTCTATTGGTAGTCAAAATAAATCCATAAAAATTTCGTGAAAATCAATAATTTTCTTTTGCTCTCGCATCGCGGTTGAGGTATGGCTTTTTGAAATTTTTATTTAATTTACGATGTAGGTGCCAAAAGATTTTTTTTTTAATTTTTATGAGACTTCGGTGAGGCATTTAGAGTACGATTTTTCATTTTCAAAAACCAAAAAATTTACAAACTTTCTATTATTATTTTTTTTTAAACATGGTTTTTAAGAAAAACCGTTTCAATACCGGTACGTACCGATACCGAAGGAAAAGTTTTTTGGATACCGGTATCCGATACCAAAACAGAGTTTCGGTATTGGTATTGGTACCGGTATTCAATTTAAAGGGTTTTGAAACGGATAACGGTATTGAAAAGGTATCGATTGCCAACATTGAAAATAAGTGATTTTTCTTTTAAAATGACTTTACTGATTACACTGCGTGACAAAACTAAACACTATTTTAGAAAACAAGAGGTACGACCATCATTTCAATATATTTCGGACATGCTGAATCGAATGGCGTACTCCGTTTTTCGATGTATGGTACAGTTTTCTTGTAAAATGTCATTAAAGATTGGCTGATTTTCAGCTGCTTTTTTAACAAAAAAAATTCCAAAGCTAATGATTTTTAAATTTTATGGCATGGAAAACAAAGATATAACTTGTAGCAATATTTCTAATATAAATTTGGTTTAAAGCTTTTCATCTTAAGCCCTTAAATTCGCGGATTTCTTCATTTTTTTAAGTTTTCGCGAAATTAACCGCTAAATTGGTCTCTGATAAAAAACTTGCATTCTGTGGATTATAAAGGCGTCCATGACACTACGAATAGTGGACAAAAAACATCTATGTTATATGGACCATCATGATGAAAATCGCGAAAAACCGTTTTTTTGTATATGGCAGCATCACTTTAGGAGATGATTTGAGGCTTCATCTTTTAGTATATAATGTGGGAACCTTAAATAATGAACTGACCCAAAATTTGTCCAAAAAACTTTTCATTTGCAAAAGTTATCTTAACAAAAACTATAATTATTGTATCGTAAACACTGAAATAATAGTGTTTGTTAAGATAACTTTTGCAAATGAAAACTTTTTTGGCCAAATTTTTGGTGAGTAAGGTAACCACATTATATACTAAAAGATGGAGGCTTAAATCATCTCGTAAAGTGATGCTGCCATATACAAAAAAAGTTTTTTCGCGATTTTTATCATGATGGTCCATATAATATAGCTGTTTTTCCCCACTATTCGTATTGTTAGGGATGCCTTTTTGATTCACTAAAAGCAAGTTTTTTATCAAAGACCAATTTGGTTGTTAATTTCGCGAAAACATTAAAAAATTAAGAAATTCGCGAATTTAATGATTAAGATGAAAAGCTTTAAACCAAATTTGCATAAGAAATATTGCTACAAGTCATATCTTTGTTTTCCATGCCATAAAATATATAAATAATTAACTTTGCAATTTTTTTTGTTAAAAAACTGTCTCTAAATCAGCAAATCTTTAACGACATTTTGCAAGAAAACTGTACCATACATCGAAAAACGGAGTACGCCATTCGAATCAGCATGTCCGAAATATATAGAAATGATGGTCGTAACTCTTGTTTATTTTTTAGTGTTCCGCAGTGTTACTTTTTAAAATAACCTACAAACAGTTAATGACCTAATTTTCTTAGTGTAGCCCAAATAAATCGGTCATCAATGTTAGAGTAAAAATTTTCGACTAAGAAATACTAAATGAAGTAATTTTAAATAAGTTTTTGAAGGATAGTCCTAGGAAAATTTAATAAAAACTCATTGAAATAGCAAAACTTTAAAATGAAATATCTCTTGATTTTGACCTGACCTGCACTCAAAATAAATGCTCTGTCCAATCAGCAGAAAAATCTGCTGAAAATACACCCATTTTGAGCCATATGAGGAATCTGCTGATTTTAGCAGACACGGTTTGCTAAATATCTGTCATAAGAGGTGAATAAATATAACAAGAAAAAAAAAAAAACATACGCCACCAGCCAGCATTGAACTCGCCACCTTCCGATTTGAAAGTACACTTCTTAACCACTACGCTACGGAAGCTTATACTTTTATCTAGCGTTTTAGTTATTAAACATGTGTGTTGTTCGACAGCAGAGAAATCTGATTTTAGCAGAAATATCTGCTGATTTTAGCAGAAAAATCTGCTGATTTGAGCAGAATAATCTGCTGATTTCAACAGAGCAATCTGCTGATTTCAGCAGAGCAATCTGCTGATTTCAGCAGAACAATCTGTTCTGCTTTTTTATACCCTCCACTCTAGTGATAGAGGGTGATAAGTTTGTCATTCCGTTTGTAACACCTCGAAATATTGGTCTAGGACCCCATAAAGTATATATATTTATGATCCTCGATCGATTTTAAGTCGATCTAGCGATGTCCGTCCGTCTGTCTGTCCGTTCGTAGAAAACACGCTTTCTTTTGAAAGACTTTACAGAGGCTAGTGAAGTTTGACATATATGTTGGTCATTTACCTGGTCAGGTTGGTATTGCAATCCAGCCAAATCGGTCCAGTGGTTCAAAAGTTATGAGCAAAAGAGTAAATTTCGGCAAGGGTGTTTCGAGATAAAAAACACGATAACTTTCGAAAGACAATAATTAGACTGCTGAAGCTTGACATGTATCTTTGCCGTTCCCCAGGTCTGTTTGGTATTAAATTTCAGCTCAATCGGTCCAGTGGTTCAAAAGTAATAAGCAAAACCCTGAATTTCAGATTAGTTTCATCTTAAGTGCCACTTGTTTAGCAAGTTTTAAAAGAATTGGTGGTAACTAAGCAATGCTTTTCAAACTTGTTTAGTTTTAAAGCATTGCTTTTTAAACTTGTTTAGTTCTAAAAGCATTGGTAACTTAAAAATTACGCTCGGGAAAAATTTTACACTCGGAAAAAATTATACACTCAAAAAAAAATTAATTTTTTTTACAAAAATGTCAATTTTTGTTTACATACGTACGTGCATTCACTGAGAAATATTTTTACAGTTAAAAAAACATTACACTCAAAAAAAGTTTTACACTTAAAAAAAAAAAAAAAATTAGTAATTTTTTTTTTTTTTTAAATAACAAAAAAAAGTTTTTTACTCAAAATAAAATATTTCTAATCAAAATTGTTAATTTTTTTCACATTAAAATGTACTATCCTTTAAAAAAAAGCATTGTGGAGGGTATTCATAGATTCGGCAAAGTCGAATTTATCTTTTCTACTTGTTTTAATTTTCATAAGTAATTAAATTGATAAGTAATTTAATTGGTTCAATTGATATAACCAATGGTAATGAAAAAAATTTCATTACCATTGACATCAATTAAATGGTAATTAAACCATCAATTAATTGGTCCCTTTAATTAATTAGTCCCATCTATGGCATACCTTATATACCTCAATTTTACAAAGACGTCAATTGGCAGCAGATGCAGTATTGCGTCGATGTATCCAGCTAATGTTGTTTTTAGGGCCCCAGTAGGGTTGCCATATTTGAAATAGGGTTAAAAAAGTACACCTAGTCGAAAAAACTGTTTTTTTTAAGGTAACAACAAAATGTTTAAACACATATATGACCGATAAGCTGGTATACCCCAATCTCTAATCGTATCTTTTTTGGAGCAAATTCTTGGGAAATTCAACTGACAAATCACCCATTTTGTTAATCCGTAACTTTGTTACTGTAACTTTGACTAACTTTACAATGTTTTGCCGTCGCACAGAAAATAATATCGTAATTTTGTTTTTAATTAAAACTGGATTTGATATAAAATTTAACTTCAATTAAACATTTTAATTGATTCAATTAATGTTTTAATTGAATTTTTAACTTTACTGAAAACAAAAATAAAATAAACAAACTAAACCGGTTTTGTATGCATTAGTGTTAGTAGCCAATGAATAAATAAAATTGAAAAAAAAACAAAAAAAAAACTTTTGAACTATTGTTTTGTATGTTTTGGTGGTAGCAGCCAATGAATAAATAAAAATGCAACAAAAATTTAGTTTTATTGTTTTCTTTAAAGCGAGTGGTCGTTGCGGATAAATTGTTTTGCTAAAAAATGTGTACAGTTGAAACAAAAAAAAATAATATGAGGCAAATATCTTGTTTTCCACATTGAAATAAAATACAATTTTTTTTTGTTTCAACAAGACTTAAAAATAAAAACAAGACTTAAAAATAAAAATGTAATTTAAATAGTTATTGATATTTAAAAATAATAATAAAATGTTTCTATGCAAAACTATATTTTTATTTTATTTGAATCAATCTATATTATTGATTTTCAATGTTATATTAATTTTTTTGTTAGTTTATTCAATTAAAATTTTTATTGGTTTTCCATTTTATTTTCAATTAAAACTTGAATTGATTCAATTAACAATTTAATTAAGTTTTCAAAATATTTTCAAACAAAATGAGTAATTAATATGCGCATTTTCGTTATAGGTCCGACATCAATTAATTTTTTAATTGAATCAACGAATTTCGTAATTGAAATTCATTTTTATTTTTTTTCTGTGCGGTAAATGTTAAATGCAATTTTTTGTTATTGCTTCTTATTTGAGACAAATTAAATTCTCTTACTAAGAGTAGGGTTATCAAGTTTATTTTATTTTCATTAAAAATTATGAAAATTATTTATTTATTCAAAAGCAGAAACTCTATTAATATTTGTTGGTAGAATATTCTTATAAAGAAAGTAGAGTTAACAAAAGTACTTGTTATGTTAATTCATAATGGGGAGTATAGCAATTACCTTGAACTAGGTACATCATTTCCAATTGTGATGTTAAATTTTCCAAATGCATTTCAAAATTTTTCAAATGAATTTTAAAATTGTCTAAATACATTTTAAAAATTTCTTAAATGAATTTTAAAATTGTCTAAATAAATTTTAAAATTTTCTAAATGTATTTGCAAATTGTCCAAATGTATTTGAAAATTGTCCAAATATATTTTAAAATTTTCAAAATGTATTTTAAAATTTTAATAAAAACACATTGTTATAAAATTGTAACCATGGCAACCCTGGCATTGTTGTAGATTTTTTTAAATAATATAGTAATGTAAACAACCTATAAATTTACTTTTTATTAAAGCCCACTTCAGACTGTAATACTGAGTCGTAAGAAAATACGTATCTTAAATAATACGAAATTTTCTCCGCTTGTCAAAAAATCTTTTAAAAAATCCTTTGCGTATTCACACCATTACATCTTAAATATTATCAAAACAAATACAACCCTGGTCTTATGAAAAGCGTATACGTTTTCTCATTTTTAGAGAAATTTCAATCCTTATTTCTCTTGGTTTTTTACGGATTTGTGTTTACACCATACTATTTTATAGATTTTACAAAAAATTTTGACAGATATTATTACAAATATTATAGGCTGAAGCCACCTTAAATGATATTATTTTTTTTTTCCTTTACATAAAACTCACTCTTTCAAAACTCTGTCTGCATACACAGCTGTTTTAACTTTTATACATTTTACTCGCAGTTATTACAGCAACAACCCCCTTTTAGTTATTTCAAGTAAATATTAATTGTTTAAAATAAAATATACATAGAATTATAAGTGCGAAAAAAATATTAAATATAATACAAAATAGTATTAGCAACAATAAACAAAATAGCAACAAAATAAATTTTAACGATGGAAATATAAAAAAAAATTTCTGAAATGTTTATAAAAAAATTATTCAATTAGTTACGTTCAAATCGTTTTAATATTCGTGCTTATTTACTACACAGCAACAACAATAACAACAACAAAAAATAGGTAAGCAAAGTTATTTCACTACTAACCTAACAACAACACCAACAATAGACAGTCACAACAAACAAACGAACACACATAATGACAGCCTAATTGTCAGACTGACTCTAACTAAAAAATAAAAATCAGCTGATATACAAGTTTTTTAACAAAAAAAAAATAAATAAATAAAAGCGAAATTAAATAAAAATGTATCAGTTTATAAATTACAAAACAGCATCTTTTTTGTGTTATTATAATTAACGGGGGGTGCATACACGTTGTTGCCGACATATTGTCGCTCGCGATATTTGTATGGATTTAATCCAACAATTCATATTTAAATTTGAAATATATTTCTTAACCGAGTATCAAAGTATTTATTATCTTTTAAGGCGGATAAAGTTAAAATGTAGGTGGAACTGGGTCCACCAAGTGCACAAAATGCACAAGGAAAACATATTCATTGTTAAACCGATTTTCTTGCAAACTGAATATTTAGTTGCAGCCACCTTAAAAGTTGTTTCAGTAATATAAATTCGATTAATGGTAGAATTTGGAATAGAATTTGAAATAGAATTTTGGTTAAAACAATAAATTTCGATTGACTTAGGAATTATTTGATTGTGACAACCAAATAATATGGTGTCTCTAACCGAACAATTCAGTTGGCAAGAAATTGGATTGTCACATCGGTTTTATATGTAAAAAATCGTAAATCCTATGTTTGCTACAATCTAATCAAAATTTAATGAAATTTACCCAATTTATAATAAAATAGAGGTGAATACAATATAACAAAAAAATGGCGCCAACCAGAATCAAACTCGTCACCTTCTCATATGAAGCAACACTACTTAACCACTGAGGTACTGAAGCTTGTACTTTTATCTGGTGGTTTAGTTTTTAAACATGTGTGTACGTATGTTTTTAAACAAATTTATTTTCACATTGTGTGTAAAATATTTGAATTAACGTATAATATTTATAATTTGCTTTCTTTAGTTTGTTTAAAATTATTTTACGCATTTTGTACACAAAATGCGTGCTATTCAACAAAAATTTACCCAATTTATAATTGTAAGTTTACAGGCATTTTTAGAGTGTATATTTTAAGATAGTAATGTGAATTGACTGTCTTTTAAAGAATAGTGTAAAGTGGAAGATTGTTCAGTTTATTTTTAAGCCAATTCACAGTTGCAATCTCTTTAGTATATTGCTCTTTGATGATAATAACTTATCATCCCCATCATTATCGTCTACAACAAAAGCAACATTACCATTTAACTGTAAAAATATATAAATAATTTTTTTTCCACAATTAGAACAGAATCAGCACATGAACATTTTGTCATGTTTACTGTGCTAAACGTTTTTATTTAACAATTACAGATTTAAACTCATGACAACTACCACCCAACAAAAACGGAGGTACGAGTACATATATTGAGAATACTGTATGAGTTTGTAACGTGATCAGAACCTAATTACTCTCAAACCAGTCGTCGAAAATTAAATCGTTTTGTGTACTTACTTTTCTAAAAATATGCGTTAAAACGAGTTTATGAGATCAGTGCCCCCTTTACTGTATCTATTTAAAATTGTTTTTGTATTAAACAAAAAAATTAAAATTTATTGAATGTCCATGAAGCGATATTTCAATCTCCCCCTCTTGCTCTCTCGTAGATCAATTTTGAAAAAAATTTAATGTATTCGATATTCACATAGCAAAGGCATAAAAATGTGCCTTATGACCTCTGGGTGTGATCGGGTTTTATGATCCAAAACCTTCCTTAAAAAATATTTAATGACAGAAATAAAACTTAAGCACAATGGATGATGATTCTGTTTAAAAACACACTAATTCAATTACTTTAATATTTAAATACTGATTACCCAAGTAATTGGTTCAATTACTCAAACAATTAAACCAATTACTGAAATAATTAAACCAATTACTTTATTTAATAATACAATTTTCGCCCTCGAAGAAAATTCAAACACTATGTAGTGGGTTAGGTTATGAGGTGGACGTAATGTCCACAAGACCAGTGCCTGATCCAAAATTATACCTCGATGAAGGGGGGATGGGGAGGGCTTGTGTTGGCTGCTTTTCACATACACTCAAAAAATTAAGTCATTAACTGTTTGTAGTTTATTTAAAAAGTTTTCCGTTTAGTCGTTTTTAAATGAAAAAACATTTGTTTGATGTTCAGTTTTTATTAATGACTACTTCAGTCCTTTGTTTCAAAAATAACACACTAAAAAATAAAGACTTTCATTAACATTTAATTTTTAAAGTCATTTATTTTTGTTCTGTAAGTAAAAACTACTGATTATTCTTTTGATTTTTAATGATTTGTGTAAGTTATTTTTTTTTTAAATTGTTGGTATTTTTTAATGAAATATCATTAGTTTTTACCTACACAAGTCAGTTATTTTTTTGTAGAAAAAAAATAAAATAAAAAAATTATTTTTAGAAATATAAAAACATGTTTGTATCAAGTGCCTTTGGCACGATGGGTAGAGTGTCTGGCCAGAATGTAGTTGATTGCGGGATCAATTCCCCAAAATATTATTAAAAATTTTTAAAAAAATATTTCAATAAAAAATTGTAAAAAATTGCCTACGAAATCATTAATTTTTATTGTTTTCGTAGGTTATTTTTTTGAAATTTGTTGGTAAAAATAACAGAACTATCAATAATTTTTCATGTTTTCGTAGGTTATTTTTTTCGAATTTGTTGGTAAAGAAGAGTGAAAAAAGTTAATTTTTTAATGTTTAATGTTATTTATTTTAGAAAATTTTGTCAACAGTAAAAAATAAATGTTGATGTTTGTTAAAACAAATGAATAATTACTGGGATGGTTTTCAATTGTTTATTCACTGGTTTTAAGTGTGTTTTTCATTTGTTTTTGCCTACAAAATATTTTGAGTGTAGTTGCCTGTGACACTGCATACATCTCCGTCTGAAAAATAGTACAGCCATCCTGTAGCCTTTAACTATATTCGATACCCAGTTCCTTACAGTAGACTTTACTACAATATAAGGAGTCATATCGGTGGTTTCGAATGCGTTGTGTGTGCCCATTGCATACGATTTTGTCCTAGTCTTAGCTGAGTCCTTAGAGCGTATTCCTGGATGTAAAGGTCTTAAGATGGCAGATCCATAATTCTACAAAGAGCATGAGTGGACGTCATCTGCGCGCTCCAGTGTAATTTAAAGAAGCTACTCTATTAACCTTGTTCAGATACGCAGATAAATGTATTTAGTAATTAAATTTCTCCACAACTTTAAATTTTTTACGACAGAAGACGTAATTTTTTAACCCATTAAAATAGTCATCTTTCATAGTGGCCATTTGTTTTTTCTTTAATATCATAAAATAAGTACATAAGTATTTATTTAACAAAACATCAAAAAAAGTGTCTGTGATGCTCTTCCATAAGAATTGCCACATCCATGTTTCTTCTCAGCATGTGATTGATATGTCATTGACATGCTTCATATCATTCTCCACAAGTGATATGAATGACAAATGTTAGTGACATCTGCAAAGCAGATGATTGAATATATTACCAACAAGGTCATTGAAAAAAAAATTAACTGCAGAAAAATTTCAACTGAACTTTTTAGTTGCATCAACCCAAAATTCTATTGCAGCTTTTATATTTAGTTGTGACAACAAAATATTGTGGTGAAAAAACAATTTGGTTATTTCCAACTGAAATTCAGTTGATTTAATAAAAATCACCAACTGTTTCACTATAGAAAAACCATATTGGTTTTAATGGGATATCTATGGCAAGGAATTCGCCGTTATGGCTCTTGTAAATAACAATAATAAAATTTAGATTTTGTCAAAAAAGGGCCTTGTAGACGTGGTCAAATATTGAAAATTTCAGCATTTTTTGACTAACAAGGGAAGTCTCCCTAGTGTCACCCGCGGATCTTTATGGAATTGGTTTTATTTTGTAGAGCAGAAAAAATAAAGGGACACGTATTTTTTTTAGCGGCCCAAACTCATATTTTGGGGGTAAAAAGGAGGGGGGAAGACAAGGCAATTTTTCATTTTTTTTTTGTTTATCTCCTATATTATGCAAAGAAACCTAGTCATGTTACATACCAAATGAAAGGTCTTTGGAAAACCTATCTACGTGGGCTAAGAACATGTCCAAACATGGACAACTTTTCGTCATATTGAGTAAAATACTAAAATTTTTGAACATTTTTGTTAATAAGTCGAAAAATATTAACTTCTTTAGTCGGGTGTTAGCATCACGAGATAGGTATTTTTAATACCTTTAATCTGATACCACACATGTTTAAATAGGCGTAAATTGTAAAAAACTGAAAAAGGTAAATTTCCCCCAATACAAATCGACACACCTTAAAAATGAGTTTTGGCCGTTAAAAAAATACGTGTCAAATTAATTGTCGTTCTTAACAACATATCCAAATTTCATGAAGATCGGGGGTGACACCTGGGAGCATGCGCGGGTACAAGGGGGGGGAAAAGGGGGAAATTTCCCCCCCAGACCGAATTTCAAAAAGAAAAAAAATAGAGGAAAAAAAGAGAAAAAAAGAGAAAAAAAGAAAGAAAAAGGAAGAAAAAGGAGAAAAAAAGAAAAAAGGAAATTAAAAAAAAAAAAATCCGAATGAAAATTATCTGGAAATCCGAAAATTTTTCATAGAAAAAATCTGAAAATTTTTATGGAGAAAATTTTTAAATTTTTAAAGGAAAAAATGTGACTCAATCTGAAAATTTTCTGTGAAAAAATATGTATATGTCAATCTTATTATGAATTTGGGTATCTTTTAATAGTACTTATATTTTGAGAATTTTTCTACAAAAATCCCTAAAAGAAAATATTTGAGGATTGAAAATTTTTTCTTTGTAAAAAATCTGAGACTTTTCTATAGAAAAAATGTGTCGGAACGAGACTTATTCTATAAGAAAAAAGGTCTTAGAATCTGAGACATATTAAAAAGTTTCCAGATTCTGAGACTTTTTTTATAGAAAAGGTGCAGAGAAACTCTAAAATTTTTCACATTCTAAAAAATTTTCTTTTTCGGACTTATTTATAGGAAAACGATCGCCGAATCTGATACTTTTTTGAAAAGAAAAAGGTATAAGAATCTGAGACTTTTTCGAAATGAAAAAGGCATAAGAATCTGAGACTTTTTCTATGGGAAAAAGGTATCAGAATCTCTTAATTTCAGACTTATTCTAAGGAAAACGGTCTCAGAATCTTAGTCTTTTTTAAAAAGAAAAATGTCTCAAAGTCAGAGACTTTTTATTGTTGAAAAAAAGTCTCAGAAGCTTAAACTTTCTCAATTGGATGAAGGTCACAGAATCTGAGACTTTTTCTTCTGGAAAAAGGTCTTATTGTTAGAATCTAAGACTTTTTTATAGGAATAAGGTCTCCGAATCTCAGAATTAAAGACTTTTTCTATAGGGAAAATGTCTCAGAATCTGAGACTTTTTCTATAGGAAACATGTCTCAAAATCTAGGACTTTTTCTATAGGAAAAAGGTCTCAAAATCTTAGAAAAAATGTGACAGAATCTTATACTCATACTTAGACTATAACTAAGAAAAGGTCTCATAATCTGGTACCTTTTCTTTAAGAAAGAAATTCACAATCTCAGACTTTTTCTATGGGAAAAAGGTCTGAGAATCTGAGACTTTTTTAGGAATAAGGTCTCAGAAACTGGGACTTTTTCTAAAAAGATAAAGGTCTAAGAATCTGAAACTTTTTCTATAGGAAAAAGGTCTCAGAATCAGAGACTTTTTTCACAAAAAAAGGTCGAAGAATCTAAGACTTTTTCTATAGGAAAAAGGTCTGAGAATTTGAAACTCTTTATTTAGGAAAAAAGTCGCAGAATCTGAAACTTTTTCTATAGAAAAAAGGTCTCAGAATATAAGAATTTTTTCAGTACGAAACAAATATACTAACTTGAGACCTTTTCTATAAGAAAAATATATTAAAATATGCTTTAAAATATAATATACTTTCTATAAAAGGTTTCAGAATCTTAGATTTTTTTGTGTAAAAAAGTTAGAATCTGAAATTTTTTTATACAAAAAAAGTCTCAGATTTTGAGACATTTTTTGTAAAGAAGAAGTCTTAGATTTTGACTTTTTATGCGTCAAATTTGTTAGAATCTGAGAGTATTTCTATCTATACGAAAATCTACAATTTTCTTTTTAGACAAATTAAAACAAAATGATCTAAACGAAATACTTATGATCATGAAAAAACAAACATCCTTCAGCAAAAACTTTTGAATTTGATGATTTTATCAAAAAAAGAATCCCTTTTTTGCCCGTCCAACATAGGTAAATTTATAATTTTTTTTTCGAAGTAAAAAAAAAAATTTCCCCCCCCAAACCCAAAAGCTGTACCCGCCACTGCCTGGGAGACTTCCCTTGTAAGTATCTTTGCTTCATTATTTATACAAATTAAATAAAGCACAATGATTTCTTTAATGTAAAAGTTTTTTTATAGATTTTTGTATGGGCTATCGTTTATCGTTTTCAGAAGAAGTTCTGAATTTTTCAAATTTAAACTAAAACTTTGTTTATAAAAAAAAACGCATTTTTTTTTAATTTTTTAAAAAGCTCAAAATGGTTTAACGACATTTTTTTTTATTTTTAAAAATTTTCAAATTTTGAGTTTTTCAGAGATGTGTTTTGCCTTTTTTTTGAGAAAAATAATTTTAATGATTTCACTATGGTAATTGCGGGTATATAACGTATGCGTATGAGTAATAAAACCGCTTAAAGAATATTTTAAATAGAAATGGGATCGCGAGTGAGTTTTTATTGACGACCACGCATGTTCATGAAAGAAAAAGTTTAATCACGTTTAATCATATTTTATTTTGCTGATGCTCATGCCCTCTCACGTGAGTTAAAAAAATTAAGTCACGGTCACGATGTTCACGTGAGCGTGAGTAAAATTAAATTTCGTGCGTAAATAAACTTTTTCTTTTATTACCGTGAGAGATCGTTAATTAAAACTCAGCCACGATTCCATCATTTAAAATATTGTTTAAGTGTTTTTATTACTCAAACACTCAAAAAAACCTTCCCGAGTAAAAATGTGTAGATATATTCTTATCTATCACATCTTATTCGAGATTTAAAAGATCAGTTCTGATCTGAATAAGATCAGTACTGATCCGATATTTGAAAGATCAGTACTGATCCGAAAAATGGATCGCTAAGATTAGATCAGTTTTAATCGGATACAATGTCATCCGAAAAATGGGTTTATATAATTAGATAAACCCATTTTTCGGATGAAATTGTATTCCTCCGATTAAAACTGATCTAATCTTGTCATCCGAAAAATGGATTTATATAATTAGATAAACCCATTTTTCAGATGAAATTGTATCCGTCCGATTAAAACTGATCTAATCTTAGCGATCCATTTTTCGGATCAGTACTGATACTTCACATTTTTACTTGGGTTGTTAAATTACTAGAAAAAGTTTCGTAATCCCATTTTACCAATATTTGACAGTTTTTCTTGTTTTTTAATATCCCATTATTGTATAAAATTACAATGGTGCAATCTTTAACATTTTTTTCTCAAAAAGTTTAGACAGATCGAAATGAACTTTAAATAGTATAAAAACTATTTAATTGTTAATTAAATAGTTTTTATACCCTCCAACTACAGTATGAGGGTATACTCACTTTGTCATTCCGTGTGTAACGCATCAAAATATCGGTCTAGGACCCCATAAAGTATATATATTTATGATCACTAATCGATTCTAAGACATTCTAGTCCGTCTGTAGTTAACATGATGCAGTCTAAAATAAAAGAGCTAGACTCCCGAAATTTGACACGAATATGTCTTATGTTCCTAGGCAAGTTAAGTTCGTAAAAGAGCAAAATCGGACCAGGGGGAAAAAGTTCTAGTGTCCGACCGAATATTCGGCGTCGGCTTCGGCCAAAAGGCACTATTAGGCCACTATTCGGCTGCGGCCACAATTTTGGCCGAATAGGCCGAACACCGAATAATTGAATAATTTGTGTGCTCTCGTGTTGAAAAACACACTAAACTAACTTTGAATCACATTAGTAAGCCACAAAAACATTTTACTAACAAGAGAAGTATCTCAACCCTTATGAACCGATTTGCATGAAACGTAAAATATATATAAAAGAGACAATTCTAAGGTTGGGGTGTCTCGGCTTATCGGCCATATCGCGGATTTAGGGGTTTAAAACATATGGATTTTTCAGCCATTTCTTTCGAAGAAACTATATGATGTTTACATATGAGAGAAAGGTTTTTTTAATGGCTATCCAACGGTGGCATAACCTTGTAAAAGTTTGGCTTCGTTAAAAATTTTTTCATGAAAATGTGTAAATTTTGGGGGGTATTTATATGAAGACATCGACCTACGATGTCCATATGAATATGAAATAATCTTTATTAAATTTAAGTCGACACGTATTTTTGCTCTAGAGGATATTCCTATTAGTTCGGGAGTTATCGAAATTTTCCCGGAGGTCCACATTGTTTCATAAGGGGACAACGAAATTTTGAATCACTGTTATGGCCAATAAGCCGAGACACCCCAACCTTAAAATCGTCTCTTTTATGTATATTTTAAGTTTCAGGCAAATCGGTTCATAAGGGTTGAGATACTTCCCTTGTAAGTGTTTTTGCAACTAAAAACATTTTTTACATTCAAAAAAAATGTTCGGTCGAAAAAAATTTACACTCTAAAATAGTAGTAATTTTTTTTACAAAAATGTCCAAAAAAAATTTTTTGCTTAAAATAAAATCATCCTAGACAACATTCTCATGCATTTGAGTATCCCGCCGAGTCGAGTTTTAATTTTTTCTTGTTTTAACTACATAAATATTTTTTTTTTTTAATATTCGGCTTCGGCTTCGGTTTGGCCGAATAGAGAAAATTTGGCCGAATATTCGGCTTCGGCCAAAAAAGGTGTATTCGGTCGGACACTAAAAAGTTCCCCCTTGAAGAACTAACATATTTTTTCGTGGAATTGTTTAACAAATGCAACATTTTTTTGCTGCAAGGAGTTCAGAGTCCTGCATTTGAATTCAGAGGATTAGAAAATGCCGTCTTTTCGGTCCGCCCCCCTTTTGTGGGCGTGGATTAAAAAAATTGTTTAAATAATGAGAAACTTGTATTTTTTTTGTTCAAAAAGCATAAAAATGCATTTTTAAACATATATTTCAAGAGGAAATTTGTCCCCCCCAATTTTTTAAGATTGATAAGGGTATTAATATATTCGACAAGGCCGAAATAAAATGTTTTACTTGTTTTATCTGTTTTCATTATCTGTTTCGTTTTGTTATATTAACAATTCAGATATCTGGCAGTTGGGCAAATGGAATAATCCTAAAACTTTATACACGCATAAAATTATAATAATAATAGTTTTTGTGACATAGAAACTATCCTTGTTTTTATTCAAATTTTTAAATTCATAAATGTTTAATTTTACTGATTTAAAATCTTTTCAATTATATCATTTTAGAATTACTTAGATTTCCATTGACTGTTGTGACTTAATTTTTTCTGATTTTATAACCCAGCAAAGGTTTTTAATATGTCTTAGAATGATAATGTTTTTAGGCTGGTGTCTAATTTTAAAAAAGTTGCAGTTTGACTTATAAATAAGCTAACGATTTACAAAAAAGAAAATAAGAATTACTGTTTTAATTTTCTTAAAACCAAAAATTTTAGTAACTTGGAAAATAATTCACCTCGTGGTGAATAAAAAAATATTCACCAGATGGTGAATTATGAAGAGTAATAATGAATAACATTATTACTCTTCAAAATTTTTTTTTATTAATATTTGTTTTTGATCTATATTGTTTTTTTATCAATATATTATATCAATATTGCTAGAAATAGAATTGTAGTGTTGGAAACTGTAAAAATTTGAAATCCTACTGATGATAACACTAACTGGAGTGTTTGAAACCGGTATGGGAATACCAGACATTTTTATAATTTTAAAAATTAAATTTTTCTCCTGCATTTTTTCAACTTGAACCCTTATAAAAAAATTTTGCTTGGTTTTTTTCGCGAATATGTACAACTAGTCGAATAGCCTGTCCCTGCCAGGCGGAACACCAAATCACTTTTCTTAATAATTCTAATTTTTTACCAAACTTTATAAAAAATTATTTTTGTGCTTCAAAAATTTAATATTGCTAGATTGAGTTACATCAATATACTTCCCAAACTGGAAAAAAATTTATGAATATAAACGGTTTTGTTGATAAAATTTTAGAACTAAATTTAGCACGCCCATTTCGTTTCCGTCCTTAAACCGGATATTAAAAGTCCATCGTGTGGATCTGACCCATGGTCACTCCTATATACATGGCAATTTGTATCTTTCTTATTCATGAAGGGTTTTAAAATAAGAAAAAATTTTGAAAAACACAATTTTTTTCACTTCAATTTTTCCTTATATTTCTCCGTACACAGTTGACTTAATAAGGATATGATACATTGTCAATACTTTATGCTTTACAATTTTCAGTTTCCTTAGGCATTAGGGGTTGCAGAAATAGTTTAAATTATTAAAAACTTAATTTCTCCGTCTTCCGCCACTCCTCCTGTGTCATTAGGGGTTGCAGAAATAGTTTAAATGATTAAAAACTTAATTTCGCTCACTTCCGCCACTCCCCCTGCCACAAAGGCCGAAAATCCGGATACCTTACAGATTATATATATAAAATGAACAAAATTCACAAAGGATTTTTTTTTATCTTCGCCATTTCGCTGGATATCCAGGTCAGTGTTGATCTTTGCCATAGTCCGTACCATATGCACCCCAATTTTCATTAAAGACCATAAGGTGTCTTCAAAATTAGGTAAGATGTAAAAACATAATTTTTCCACGCCCATTTCTCTTATCTCTCCGTCCATATTTAAAAATCTTTAAATCTGACTACTTTAGGAAAAGCTCTATTGTTAGTACTATACTCGTATCCACGCCCCTTTTAACTCTTAATTCTCCGTCCACAGTCCAAAAATTTTAAGTCTGACTACTTTAGAATATGATCCAGTGTCAGGACAATAGGCTTGCCAATTTTCGGCTGCGTTGGTCATAAGGGCTTTAAAGTTAGTTAAATTAAAAAAATCTAAAACACAATATTGCCTTGCCCCTTTTTCCTCTCAATTCTCCGTATTCGTTCCAAAAATGTTAAATTGTACTACTTTAGAATATGCTTCATACGTATTCACGTGATTCACACGTGATCACGGGTGAGTGTGACTGAATTCAATTTTACTCACGAGATTGTGAGTGAGTGTGAGTGGAGAAAAAAATTGCGTGAGTGAGTGTGCGTGAGTAAGTTTTTTGCGTGAGTGAGTGTGCGTGAGTCGATTTTTTTTGCGTGAGTTTGCGTGATTTATTTTCTCTTCATATTTCTTTTCATACCAAAAAAAGCAACAAAGAAGTTGTAAAATTTGGCTTTTCTTACCAAAAAATCAAAAAAAAATGTATAATTTCGCTGAACTTTAAATTTTGCTGAAAATTTTGAAAGATTTTTTAAATTTTAGTTTTTGAATTTTTTTTTGTATAAATAAGAGTTTCGTGAGTGTGAGTCAACGTGAGTGTGAGTGAAGATTGCGTGATTGCACATCAGTGTGAGTTGTATTTAATTTACTCACGTGATTGTGAGTAAGTGTGAGTAGAAAAAATATGTTCGTGAGTGAGTGTGCGTGATTCAAAAATTCCTGTCGTGAGCGTGAGTTAGTGTGAGTAAAAAATCACTCACGCGCCCATCTCTACACTGGATATCAAAAATGCAGGTTCGTGTTGATCTTCCCAATGAAACCTTCGGTATGCAATGTATATCATGAAATCCAGCAAAGATTTTATAAAATCTGACCGAGGGTCTTCAAATTTATCTAATTTTTTGTACACATGTGCTCAATAGAGCCAATTAAACATATCCATTTTCAGTTTTTTATGTTTAAAAAAAATCGCGATTTTTTCGCGAATTTAATTTTCTTCAAAAATTGAAAAAATTAAAAAAGTATGCTACTTTGAATAGCCATATCTTCGGAAGCATCTATCGGATTTCTTCAATTCAAAAAGCATTCGATTCATACGATAGTCTTACTTTTTATTAATGTAATAAAAAAAAATATTTAAAAAAAAAATTGCATTTTTGATGCAAATGCATTTTTTGGATGCATTTTTTAAAACTTTCTCCCCCTTCAATTTTTTTTAACCTACATAATTCGAAAATATGGCATTTTTTACACAAAATTGCGTACCGCTTTTTTTGTGACGGAGTTTCGTAAAAATTTTGTATTTTTTTTTAAAATACCTTATTAGTTTTTCCATACAATTTTTTTATAAAATTCATAAAATAACAAAAAAAAAATTTTAGTCTAAGGAAAAACTACATAAGCATTTTATAAAAAAATCACGATAATTTTGTGAAACGCCGTCACAAAAAAAATATACCCAATTTTATGTAAAAAATGTTATATTTTCGATTTATGCAGGTTTCAAACAAATTGAAGGGGGAGAAAGTTTTAAAAAATGCATCCAAAAATTGCATTTGCATCAAAAATGCATTTTATTTAAAAAATATTTTTTGTTAGTGCATTGGTATAAAACGGATAATCAGTTGAATCCAATGCTTTTTGGATCGTAAAAATCCGATAGATACTTTCGAAGAAATGGCTTTTTAAAGTTACATACTTTTTTGATAAAATTGCAAAATAAACATTAAATTGATTTTTTGTATGGAAAAAATCGAATAAGTAGTTTTAAAAAAATCACAAAAATTTTTTGAAACGCTGTCACAAAAAAAGCGGTACTCAATTTTGTGTAAAAGATGGCATATTTTCGAATTATGCAGGTTTCAAAAAAATTGAAGGGGGAGAAAGTTTTGAAAAATGCATCCAAAAATTGCATTTGCATCAAAAATGCACTTTTTTTGGAAATTTTTTTTTTTATTCCATTGGTATAAAAAAGGACGAACGTTTGAATCAAATGCTTTTTGAATCGTAGAAATCCGATATATACTTTAGAAGATATGGCTCTTCGAATTAACATACTTTTTTGATTTTTAAAATTTTTGAAGAAAATTAAATTCGCGAAAAAATCGCGATTTTTTTAAAATTAAAAAAACTGAAAATGGATATGTTTTATTGGCTTCATTGAGAATGCATACCGTTAATATAAAGAAAATCGAAAGACCTAAGGTCAGAAAATAGCATTTTTTATGTGTTTTCTGGTGGATTTTGTGATATTATACATGCTAATTTTCGTCTTCCTAAGTCATTGAGAGGTCTTCAAATTAGTTAAAATATTAAAAAACCAAATTTTTCCACGCTCTTTTATCTTTTAATTCTCCGTCCACAGTCCACACTGGGCCGAGATGGTAGTTTTTTTGGCCAAAACTAAAAAGAAACAATTTTATTAAATTAAAAAAAGTGAGTGCACTATTGTATTAAGTATGACTTGCTGCACCTTGTCTCTAATTTTTGTAAAAATCGGTACACCCATTCTCTTGGAATGATCCATCAAAGATAAAATATGTATGTTTAAATCTCCATATACCGTAATCAAAAAGCTAGCAAATATATACATTACTAAGGTGGGACCCTGTTTTTTTTTTTTTTTTGGATTAATTTATTTGACAAAAGGAAGTACAACATGTAAAAGGGTATGAACAGCTCTTTTTCCTATTTTTTTTTTGACGATTTTTTGATATTTTTATATAAATTTTGAAAAATTGTTCCATTTGAAATAGTTTTTCCAAAATGTTCCGCGACATAATCCAAAAGTTAGGATGGCAAAATGTTCGTTGGCTTACTAGCTTTCAGATTGACCTGCCCGCTTTTGCCCGTTTTTTCATATGCGCATAAAATTTCAATAGAAAGGGAGATGAGCAAATCTAAAGTTGTTAAAATGAGCCTTTTTAATTGAATTAAATTAATTTTGTGAAATAACAATTTTCAAGTTTTTCCTAAATTACATACATAGTGTTTTTCTATATTAAAACGGTATAAAATAAAACCCGGTTACCCAAAAACCCGAATACACAAAAAAAACCGGTTACGAGAAAAACCCGGTTACACAAAAATTAGGGTTTCACAAAACGTTTTTTTTTTTTTTTCAATTTTTGGCATTTCAATTCCATTTGTGTAAACGGGCAAGTTTTTTGTAAAGTAGGGATAAAAATGATAATTCTGGGGCAGACAGTTTTTTGAAAGGGCGTGAAACTTTCTATAACGATGAGTTTTTAAAAAAGGGTTTTCAAAAAAAATATATATTTTCTAATAAATTCTTCTAAATTTTAATTTTATTTCAATTTCATTTTTTAAAACGGGCACAAGTGGGCAACTATTATGTAAAGGGTGGATAGGAAGGATAATTCTGGCCCAGACAGTTTTTTGAAAGGGCGTGGAACTTTTGATAATGATGAGTTTAAAAAGGGGGTTTTCATAAAAAAATATTTTTTTTTTTTCAAATTTTTAATATTTCAATTGCATTTGCGTAAACGGGCACAAGGGGAAAATTTTTTGGAAAGTAGTGACAAAAAGGATGATTTTGGCCCAGACAGTTTTTTGAAAGAGCGTGGAACTTTTGATAACAATGGTTTTAAAAACGGGGTTTACAAAAAAAAAAAAAAATTTTTTATAAACTTTTATTTTAATTAAATTTTTGAAAACGGGCACAAGTGGGCAAATTTTTTGGAAAGTTCAAATAAAAAGGATAATTGTGGCCCAGACAGCTTTTTGAAAGAGCGTGGAACTTTTGATCACAATGAGTTTTTAAAAAGGGGGTTCTCAGACACTTTTTTTTATTTTTTTTTTTAATTTTTGGTATTTTAATTTCATTTGTGTAAACGGGAACAAGCGGGTAAGTTTTTTGTAAAGTGGGGTTAAAAAGGCTAATTCTGGCCCAGACAGTTTTTTGAAAGGGCGTGGAACTTTTGATGACGAATAGTTTAAAAAAGGGTTTAAAAAAAAATCCAATTTTTTATAAACTCTTATTTCAATTCAATTTTTGAAAATGGGCACAAGCGAAAAAGTTTTCTGAAAAGTGGGGATAAAAATAATAATTCTGGCCCTGACAGTTTTTTGAAAGAGCGTGGAACTTTTGATGAGTTTAAAAAGGGAGTTTCAAAAAAAAACTAATTTTTTCCAATTTTTTATAAGCTCTTATTAGAAGAAAATTTTTTAAAACGGGCACAAGCGGGCAACTTTTTTGAAAAGTGCTTATAAAAAGGATAATTCTGGCCCAGACAGTTTTTTGAAAGGGCGTGGAACTTTTTATGACGATGAGTTTAAAAAGGGGGTTTTACAAAAAAAAAAAAAAAAAAAAAAAACAATTTTTTATAAGCTCTTATTTCAATTTAAATTCCATTTTTGAAAACGGGCACAAGCGGGCAACTTTTTTGGAAAGTGTGGATAGAAAGGATAATTCTGGCCCAGACATTTTTTTAAAAAGGGCGTGGAACTTTTGATAACGATAAGTATAAAAAGGGGGTTTTCAAAACAAAACTTAATTTTTTTAAATTTTTTATGAACTTTTTTTTCAATTCAATTTTGGAAAACGGTATATTAACGTGAGTGAAATGAAAATCACTCACGCTCACGCGTGAATTACGTTATTTTTAAACTTTTTTTTCAAATTGAATTTTTGAAAACTTTTAAATCACGTGATTTTAATGAAAATCACTCACGCTCGCGCGTATATCACGTTTTTTTTTTTGAGTCACGCAAATCACGGGACCAGAGACAATCTCCGATTGAAATACATAAACAAAAGACAAGTGTCTCTTCATTTGTTTCATTTATAACATCTGTAAATTTTATTAAAAATTAATTGTCCACCCTGAAATAGTTTCCTTGTAGGTCCGATCCCAAAAAGTTTCTAGTCACTTATATATTACCCTAATATAGGCTTATATTCTGAATTTCAAAATAATCGATTAACAATTACGACCTGTAGAGACTTTTGGCCAAAAAACCTACCATCTCGGCCCAGTGTGCAGTCGAGAAATTTCAAATCCGATTACTTCAGGATATACTACATCGTTAGGACTATACGCTGTCCATTTTCCGCTTCCTTTGGGGGCTTCAAAAGAAGTTAAAATGTTAAAAATCCCAATTTTGTCACTCCCTATTTCCGTTCAATTCTCCGCCCACAGCCAATTAAAATTCCACTACTTCAGGATATGCTTCATCGATAGGACTTCCTAAGTCATTAGAGCCCGTTAAAATAAGCAAAAATGGCAATTTTAATCTTCATAAGTCATTGGGGGTCTTCAAATTAGTTAAAATATTAAAGACACAATTTTGCCACGCCCCATTTTTCTCTTAATTCTTCTTCCACAGTCTAAAAAATTTAAATCCGATTACTTCAGGATATCCTTCATTGTAAGAGCTAAACGCTATGCAATTTTCTGCTTCTTAAATCATTTGGGGGCTTCAAAAGAAGTAAAAATGTTAAAAAATCCCAATTTTGCCACGCCACTTTTCCCCTCAATTCTACGCCCACATTGCGAAAATTTTAAATCCGACTACTTGGTAATATGCGCCATCGTTAGGACTATATTCTAGGAAGTTTTCAGCTTCCTAGGTCATTAGGGGGCTTTAAATTAAGCAAAAATGTCAAAAAATTGAGTTTTGCCACGCCCACTTTTCCGCTTATTTCTCCGCCCACAGGCCAAAAATCGAAAATCCGGCTACGTTAGGATCTGCCCCAGGTGTTTTACTATATGCATGCCAATTTTAAGCTTTGTAGCTCATCAGTTGGCTTCAAAAAGCTCTGGATAGACAAAAAAAGAGGAACACACAAATAGGGAAATTATATATATAGATTGTTTATTTATTACAAAAAAAATAAAATGTCGGTAGCATCTGTTTTTTTATTGTTTGCTTGAAACGTGTAGGCGCCTTAATAAAAAGAGAATATTTTGTATCTTTTAATAAGTATCTTACAGCAGCAGCAGCAGCCTTCTGGTTTTTGGTAGCTCATTTCTTATTATTCTGTGCTTCATTTTAGATTTATTATAATTTTTTTTTATTTTTGTTTACAACGTGTGGTTTGCTAAAAAGTTCTTATCTGTTTGGAGGTTTTGCTTTTTAAAACATTTTTTTTATCATCATTCACCAGAACACCACCACTACCACAAAAAATTACTAAAAAAAAGAGAGAAAGTTTTTGAACAAAAACGGCTTGAACGAATATTAGATACCCAACATGGGATTTAGTAATTATTTTTATAATTCTAAATAATGTAGAAAGTAAGGAGTTATTAATGCTAAACGATGTGAGCAAGCACAGAAAAGTAAGGGGGAAAAATTCAAAAGCTTATAAAAAGTTGTTGAAATTTTTGAAGGTCCTTAGAAATAGCTGGTAAAAATCACCTGACAAATTGAGAAAACGCTAGTCATTATATTAAGTCGGGGTAGTTTTTAGATTTTTTCTAAAATCTTTTTATACCCTCCACTCTAGTGATAGAGGGTATATATAAGTTTGTCATTCCGTTTGTAAACCTCGAAATATTGGTCTAGGACCCCATAAAGTGTATATATTCATGATCCTCGATCGATTTTAAGACGATCTAGCGATGTCCGTCCGTCCGTCGCTAACACGCTAACTTTTGAAAGACTTAACGGAGGCTCCTGAAGTTTGGCATATATGTTGGGCATTTACCTGGTCAGGTTGGTATTGCAATCCAGCAAAATCGGTCCAGTGGTTCAAAAGTTATAAGCAAATGAGTTAATTTCGGCAAGGGTTTTTCTGGAATTTACGAGCTAAAATACACGGTAACTTTCGAACCGTTCCTCTGGTCTAGTTCATTTTAAATTTCAGCCAAATCGGTCCAGTGGTTCAAAAGTTATTAGCAAAACCGTAAATTTCAGATTCGTTTCACCTAAAATTCACGTGTTGAAAACCCGTTAAACATGTTTTAAAAACATTTGTAAGTCAAAAAAATATTTTACAAGGTATTTTTGTCACACAAAAATATTTTTACACTAAAACAAAAAAAAAAATACACTCGAAAAAAATTTTACTCTCAAAAAAAATTTTACACTCAAAAAAAAAAAAAATAGTAAATTATTATTTTTTTTTTCAAAAATTAATAAAAAAAAATTTTTTACACAAAATAAAATATTTCTAACCAAAAATGTTATTTTTTTCACGTTTGAAAATTTACTATCACTTAAAAAGGGCATTGTGGAGGGTATTCATAGATTCGGCCAAGTCGAATTTAACTTTTCTACTTGTTTTGAATGCGTTTATTAGAATATTTTTTATAGTATTTTTTTTGTATGATAAACCCTTTTTGAAATATTTCTTGTTAAAAACATTTTTCGAGATAAAAAGCAAAAATTTGCAATTTTGATGAAAGGCTATGTTTTGTAAATTTTAGAAATATTGGCCGTAGACCCACCTTCAAGTATATCGATCGACTCAGGATCACTTTTTTAGTCGATTTAGCGATGTACGTCCTTCTGTCAATGAAATCGTTGTATGCACGAAACCGGTCGCAATTTTTAATCGAGTTGTCTGAAATTTGAAACTTGATTCAAGGACGAAGCCTATTGAAATTGGTAAAAATTGGTCTATATTTTAACCTAGCTCCCACGCAAACGTCTCCTTTACATTTGGCTTAAATGTCTCTAATTACCTCATTATAATAAGTAAGGATGAGATTTTCGTGCAATAAAAAATCGAAAATATGCGCTTAAAATAAAATGCAATAAAAAATTCAAAATATGCACTAAGAAACCTTAAAACATGCACTAAAAAATAAAATGTGTGCAATAAAAGTCTTGTTATGATTCGAAAAACTTCTTAAAAAAGCAAAAAATTAAAAGCAGACTTAAATAGTAACATGAAAAACTTTATATAAGCAGATTTTTTTTTAGAAATTAGGACAACCTATAAAAAATTTAAAAAAAAAAAAATTTTCTTATTTTCATAAGAAATTTAAAAAATTTAAAATAGTTTTTGAAACAAAAAAATTTTAATTTGTGTTTTTGCTAATTTATATCAAAATATGCAAAAATATGCACTTAAAAGTTGGAAATATACACAATATATGCACTTTAAACCAAAATATGCAAAAATATGCATTTTAAACAAAATATGCAAAAACAAATCGATGCCATTTTTAAGCAAATTTTTTGATTCGGAAAGATAATTGGTCAAAATCGTTTTTAGGCTATCGAACAAAACATGCATTTGCATGGAAATCTCATCCCTAATAATAAGCATCCATTTCAAATTTGGAAGGTGATCGTATTTCATCATTCCAAATTTATAAGGAATCGGAAAAGTTATACTTGTATTACCTATAAAAACCATCCCTGTATTCATATAAATCTGTGAAAATTCATGACAATAGGAAAAATTTTATTAAAATTTGGTTAGTAAGTCTGAAACGCTTATTTGGGCAACCTACTCAAATCTTATTGTAATATGATCAATTATCTTATTGTAATTGGACAATTAGTTCCCATATTAAAATTTCGGGCACGATATTCAGTTAAATCAGTCTATGGCAACAAAATTTACTAGAATTTAGTTTGTGTGTGTTTTCTACACAAATAGAAAATGATACATCATATCAATCCATGTATGGACTTGGTGCCCATTTCTGGTAAACACTGGTGTAGCATAAATATATGGTCGGTCTTGACCATCTATAACTTGGTAAATTTCCGAACCGTGATCCCGTGAAGTTATAATTTTTAATCCTTCTAATTTTTAAAGTCTTATTTCCAAAACCCCTTAACATTTTTCCATAGATTTAAATATTTCTGTTTAAGACAATATTTTTTTAAAGTAATCATAAACACAGTGATACAAAATCGAACTTTTCAAATCGGAATGAAACCAAAAGCAAATGAAAGTTGACATTTTCTTTAAAAAAAAAAACACTCAAAACTTGTTTTAGTTTACTGCTAGATTTTTTTTACACGCATTTGAAGTTGGTGATTTCAAAGCATTTAGCGTTTTAGTATACTAAATATGTCCTATTTTAGGGGCCCCTGGTGGTGTCCTCATTGGCCATGTGGGGTCCAGCATCCAAACTTAAGCTGGAAATCTCTTAGCTATAACCGGTATGAATTTCGCTGAAATCGGTCCAATACTTACTGAATGGCCAAATTATTAAAAATAAGTCACTACACTCAAAAAAAAAAAACTGTAATGTAAGCAAAAAAAGCTTGAAAACCTACAAGAAAATTTGCTGATTTTGAACCCACAATTTTTTTGGTAAAGTTAGCAAAAATGTTTTGTCAAAAATTAGTTAACTGAAATTTTTTTTTTTAACTTAGTTCAGACACATTTTAGGACCCCATTGGGTTCGGACCCGATAGGTCCAGACCCCGATGGGCCAAGACCTGGTTAGGTTCCTTAAAAATCGTTATAGTTTTTGATCCAAAATTTGTGTCCGTTTCGCTCTACCTTGCTTAGTTTTTGAGATACGTGATTTTAGGGGACCACCGGGGTTTTGGGAATTACAAAACTCGATAACTTCAAAAATATTACTCGGAGAGCTTTTGACTATTTTGCGGTCTGGACTTTTTGGACTTTTTGTTGTGTCGGCAATATTTACCGAGATATGAGCATTTTAAAATTTTCGGGAATGCTAACTTTTTTGGATCCAAAGTTAGGGCCCATTAGGGTCCACACATGTGAAGAGGACCGGCGATACTATGGAGAGCTCGAGAACCAAAAATGGCCTCCATTTTGCTCTATCTGGCTTAGTTTCCGAGATAGCGCCATTTTAAGTTTTCTGAAAATAAAAAAAAATTTACCATTTATTTTGCTAATATTAGCAAAAAATCTTGTAAAAACTCAATTTCAAATTTAGCAAAAGAAATTAGTTCAAAGTTTGTTTAAAACTGCTAATGTGCTAAATGAAGTTTACAAGAATTTTTTGCTAACATGCTTATCTCAACTAAAAATTTGCTAAAAGTTAGCTAACTAGCGTTAGCAAAAAAAAATTAGTAAATCTACTAACGTATTTTTTTGAGTGTAAGAGATTATTTTAATGTTGGCTTGATAGATGATTCATCGCTTGGTAAGAAGTTATAAGACGGTTAAGTTTTGAAACCAAAAATTAATAGTTTTTAAATTTTCGAGGTTTTTTGATCAGGGATTTCGGCCCCCTCTATAAAATGACAAAAGTTGAACTAGATTTGGTAGCTGTTGTAATTCTTAACATTTTGGAATTAATCGAATCAAAGTTCGAAAGAAAAAACGTAATTTTTTTAAAATACCAGTTTTTCGCGAGGCACATTCGCGGTTTCATTTGAAATTTGGTGGACTCTTGAGTAAACCGAGTTTTTTTAGGAGTTTACAAAAAAAAATCACTGGCGGGTTTATAAAAAATAAATTGCAAAAATTTTATGGCATTTTTGAAAATTGTGCGAAATTTGCAAATCTGTTTCCAATTTTTTTTAGTAGCAATTAATGCATCATGTTCATTTTAATACACCAAAAGACGTCCCTTAACGAGTAGAACTGATTTGCTTTTTGACTTTATACTTTAAGCCATTCTGAGCGGAAAGCGCGATGATTTTATCTAAACCTGTTTTGATCTGGCACATCCAAGGCTTTACACGAAATCGGATGAAATTTTTTTTAAATGAAAGCCCACTTGATGTGTCATCATAAAATCAGAGGCGGGTTAAAAAATGTTGATGATTATAGATTTTTTGGACCATATTAAATTTTCTTGTTATAAAAAAGCATCACCGATTTTTTTAAACACTGGTACAATGATACGATTTTCCGTGATTTTTTTTCAGTAATACCAACGCGCATTGCCTAAATATGTTATAAAAAATTGTGAAACTTTTCTTTTACCGCGAATAATTCGCGATTTTAGGTACTTAGATATTTTTTTTTTTAAATCGTTTGGTCATTAAAGGGTTAAATTTATATCATACATTTTAGAAGAAATGATATATCCTGGCATGTTTTAATAACGCATGCAACAAATGTGTAGAAAAAAAATATTTAAAATATTTTTAAGCCGCCATAACTTTTTACCGCCTTGCGCGATTTAATTGACGCACGAATTTCTTATTCTTACTTAAATAGCTCCTAATATTTATGCCAACTTTAAAAGATGTGCCATCAAAACAAAAATCACATCTTTTTTACCTTAAAATTTAAGTCTTAGTATATAAGGTATAAGTATATAAGTATATAAGTCCTCATATATAAGGTTTCAACATATATTTTTTTGAGGAAAACATATTGGATATTCTCAAGGATATGAAAGGATAAAATTTTCAAAGGACATTATTTACAATTTTTCGTCCTGAAAAATGAAAACAAAAAATTATTTTCGTTTCTAAAGATTCTCCTCTTTCATCTGATATCAATATTGACATAAACAAATGGGTGGAAATATTAACAAAAAATATTAGAAATGTTTATATCCTTAAAACTTTGTAGTCCTTTAAAAAGGAGAAAGATCACCAAATGAAAAACTCAGAACGCAGTTTTTCTATATTATGCCTCTAGTTTCATGTGTATGTGGTCTGGTGTAGGTAGGGTTACCAGATTTGAAATATGGAATAACAGTACATTTGGTCTCAAAAAACAGTACATTGCAAATAAAAACAGTACTTTTTTAAAAGTCTTATTTTATATCAAACTACAAAAACTTAGCCCTTTTACTCTGATTTCAAACAGATCGCAGCCAAAACGAGCATAAAAGGTTGTTAACAGAACGGTGGAACATTTTAGGTAAACCGTTTCAAATTTATTTTATTTTTTTTATCAGTGTTGAAAAAAAATTGCGATTGACTTTTTGGAGCATTTGTCTTAGTTGCCGCGATATCTTACTTGAAAAGCTTTTGTAGTCCATGCTTTCGCTTAACTAATACACCGATCTTCCTATAAAAAACATATGAAAAAATCCATAAAATAGTGTTTTAATTAAAACACGACCTTAAAAAGCAAATACGAAAACGGTATTATTACACTCAAACAAAGGCCTAACTAAATTTTGGGAAAACGTTTTTTTTCACAATTTAGTAAAATTTAATAAAATTTTTAAAATTTCTTTGACATAATTTGCAACCAATTAGTTCATCATATTTATCTTCTTAGAATTGATAAAGTTTTTTCTTCAGGTTTCGTAAATTTTATGCAATTTAAGGAATTTTTTTTTTCAAAAAATGTTTTAAAAATTTCAAAAACTAAGCCAGAAAGAGCAAAAAAGTGTTCATTTTCGATTCTAAAAATCTCTAAAGATTCTCCGGTCCTCTTTCAATGTATGGCCTTTTGGGCCCTTAAATTCCCGTATCCTAAAAACTAAGCAAGGTAAGGCGAAAAGGGCAAAGATGTTGAATCAAAATCTATGACGATCCTTAATAGTCCCAATGGGACTGGGAACTTTAAATGAGATGTACTCAATAAAATAAACTTTTTCCCATTTTCTAGTTTTTTCTTTTTCTTATTTTTCAGAAAAATTTAGATAAAAAGAAGGAAAACATGGCAATGGAGCTAAATCATTATTGAATTTAGTCAAGTTTTCCACTTTTTAAATAATTTTTCTTTTTGAGTGTGGTATAAAATTAAATTGAATTGAGCTCCTTTTTAAAAATTTAATTAAAATTTTGTCAAATATGAAACATTTTTCGAAAAATTTTCCATTTTGGTGATAAGTACAAAAAAAACAGTACAAAAACAGTACACGCTTTAAAAAACAGTACTTTTGCGTACTGTTTTAGGTGCTGTGCATAAAACAGTACATTTTATAAAAAACAGTACATGTACTGTTTAAAACAGTACGAATGGCAACCCTAGGTGTAGGTCCAATTTTGACTATCGCACAGTGTTATATGGGTATCAAACTTCATATTATGACAAGTTCTTTATAGATTTTTGAACTGTGATCTCGTGAAGTTAGTATCATATAATTTACAGAGAATCGTTTTCCTTTTGCGTGATCTTGCTCCAGACAAAAAGTACAAAAAAAACATTCTTTAGCCTAAAAGACCCACTTACCATCATTCTGTAGGGTATCAAAGCGGTTTTCTTTTTCAAGAATTTCTCTACAATCATTTCATCTGTTTCATACTAAAATTATGATGATAAGATTGAGAAATTAAATTATGCATATTACTTAAACTGTACAGTTTGAATTTTTAATCTTTTTATTTTTAGCAATGAGTTCCAGTGAATTGTCATTATTTAACCAAATGTAGATATAAAAGGTAGACAATTTTCACCTCAGTAAATAACATTGAAAAGATTCACTCAGTTTTATTTTATTAAAACTTTTCGTCGAAATGTATGATTTTAAACTGGAGAAAACATGTGTGAAAGATCAAAGAGCACTGATGATTGGTGATAGAGTCGTCGAGGACTTTAGTCTGCATGAATATGTTTCATGCCAAATCTTTTATAACCACCAAAATCTAAAATCTCGTAAAAAGTGTCCTTTTTCTGAGGTTGGTTTAGATCTAACAGGGAGAACTTTTTCCCTCTGTTGCAATTTTGACCATTAAAGAATTTTACCATCATACGACCATTATACATATTCGCGCAAAACTCCGAGTTTAGAGTAGTAAAAAAATCAAATTATTTATGAAAATTTACAAAGACAAGAAACCAAAGCCACTAATTTAAAAACTGAAATTAGATTTAATTTTAATTAGTATAAAATCAAATCTATATGCAAATTTATGTGGGAAAAAGTGTTTTAAAGTGTCGGAATTGATCACTCACAAGGGAAGTATCTCAACCCATATGAACCGATTTGCATGAAACGTAAAATATATATAAAAGAGACAATTCTAAGGTTGGGGTGTCTCGGCTTATCGGCCATATCGGGGATTTAGGGGTTCAAAACATTGGTCAAAAAATGGCAAAAAAAAATCGTTTTTTGGATTTTTCAGCCATTTCTTTCTAAGAAACTATATGATGTTTACATACGAGAAGAAAGGTTTTTTTAATGCCTATCCAACGGTGGTATTACCTTGTACAAGTTTGGCTTCGTTAAATGCTTTTTGCATAAAAATGTGTAAATTTTGGGGGGTATTTCTATAAAGACATAGACCTACGATGTCCATATAGGGTTGCCATTTCCATTTTGAGAAAAAGAGGACGCCAACCTCAAAAAAGGAGGACATTTGACCCAAAAAAGAGGACAATTTTTTTAACAAATTAATTTAAAAAAAGTAAACTGCGCGACACAATATGCAAAAAAAAAAATCATTTTTATTAAGGAAACAATTTTCATTTCCACTAAACAAAATCACAAAAATACATAAAATAAAATCTCCAATTTTATTTCAGAAAATACCAAATATATTTCAAAAATTTTTCAATTTTAAAAAATTTTTAACTATATTTCCAATTATATATGAGAAATTTTCAATTATATTTCAGAAATATTCATTTTTAATTCAAAAATGTTTGGTTATTTTAAAAAAATGTACAATTATAATTCAAAAATTTTCAATTGTATATTAGAACTTTCTAAATGGTTTTCAGAAAATTCCATTTGTATTTTAAACATTTCCATTTCAAAATTTTGTCAATGATTTTAAGAAAGTTACTTTTGAATTTAAATAAATTCAATTGGAATTTTAGATAATTCAATTGTATTTCAGAAATGTCCATTTTTATTTAAAAATTATATAAATGTTCAAATTCTGATTAATTTTTATTAAAAAATAAAAATTGTTGTACTCGACCTTTAAAATATTATATTTTGAGTAGGTTTTTTTCTAGCTCGAGGTCATTATTTCCTTTACTAATTAAAACTATGATATTCTCATATAATAATTTTCAAGAAAATTATTTTTGTGTTTTAAATTTATTTATGTTGGTAATTTTTTGCAACACTTTATCGACACATGTTTCGGGATTTGTCTGTTTTTAATATTTGTTGGTTGGTTAGCTAATGATCGTGACCTTACTACGATGGAACAATTTTCGTCTTCTAATTCCAAATGGGAATAGAATCGAATATGTAGTTTTATTTTAGTTTGATCATAAACGATTGTCATTAAAGACCCTTTGCTACTTGTAGTATAGGGTTTTTATTTTTGCTAAATAATCTTGACAATGAAATCTGACAAATACCGAAACACGTGTCGATTAAGTCTTGCAAAAAATTACCAACATAAATAAATTTTAAACAGAAAAATAATTTTCTTGGAAATTATTATATGAGAATATCATAGTTTTAATGACCTCAAGCTAGAAGAAAACCTACTCAAAATATAATTATCTAAATGCTGTTAAAAAAATTTCATTTGTATATCAAAATTTTCTGCAAAGCATTTGAAAAATTTTAAATAGGAATACATTTTTTAAATATACTTAATTGGAATTTTCTGAAAAGCATTTAGACATTTTTGAAATATAAATGGACATTTTTTAAATTAAATTGGAAATTTCTGAAACGGATTTTTCTGAAAAGCATTTAGAAATTTTTAAAATACAACTGGAAACTTTTGAAATACAATTGGAAATTTCTAAAATACAAATGGAATTTTTGGAAATTCAAACGAATTTTCTTTTTATTTTTTTTTTTAATTTGTATTGGAAATTTTTGATATACAAATCTTTTTTCGGAGAGCAAACTTTAACAGCTGATAAGAATTGATGCTAACGTAGTTATTTTCGCACTACCTAGAGTGAATTTTTACTCGAAATATAATTAATTTAAAGCGTTTTTTTTTTAATTTTTGTCTCAAAAAGTTGACATTACTGCTGATAAGCGAAAATACGGCGATGAAAATAATTCAAAAGCATAAAAGTCATAAAAAAAATGTTATGGGGAAAAGTGCAAAAAGTAGGACAACTCCGGACACTTTCTAAAAAAGAAGTAGGACTGCCCCGGACGCCCTAAAAAAGAGGACGGTGTCCGGGGAAAAGAGGACGGATGGCAACCCTACCATATGAATACCAAATAATCTTTATTAAATTTAAGTCCACACGTATTTTTGCTCTAGAGGATATTCCGGTTAGTTCAAGAGTTATCGAAATTTTCCCGGAGGTCCACATTGTTTTATAAGGGGACAACGAAATTTTCAAACACTGATATGGCCGATAAGCCGAGACACCCCAACCTTAAAATCGTCTCTTTTATATATATTTCAAGTTTCAGGCAAATCGGTTCATAAGGGTTGAGATACTTCCCTTGTCAGAGATAACAAAAATTATTTATTTTCTTTTAAACAACACATATTTTCAAAAATGGAATCTCTAACAAGCGGACAACTTTTCATGAACGAAATTTTTTTAAAGAAATGGACATATCAAACAATACTGCTTCTTTTTCTCTTACAAACATGCTTTGAAGTAAGCAATACACAATAAAACGTGTTTGTAGACAAAAATACGCGACTTTGTCGGCGGCAAAAAATTAATATTTGTTTTATTTCCATGATGATTTTTCTCAATCGCCCTTTCTATGTCATAAAAAATTGTATTGTTCATTATTTTTCTATAAAAACGTTGTTGTATTAACAAACAATTTAATTATATTGACAAAGAAATTTGTTGTCCAAGTTCAGGACTTTGAACGTCTTCTGACATTCAAATCTTTTATTTGTTTAACAATAATTAAAAAAAAAAACCCTAAAAATTTCGTTTTTTAGAGGTAGGTTTAGTTTTTCAAGGAGAAACTTTTTCCCCTAAGCCGATTTTGCTTATTTCAGAACTTTACCAGCCTATGTGCATAAGCCATATTCGTGCCTAACTTAAGGAGTCTATTTCTTTTTGTTTGGACTGCATTGTGTTTTCCACAGACAGATGGGCATTCATAGAACGTCTTAGAATCGATCATGGATCTATAATATTTATACAGAGGTCCCCGACCGATATTTCGATGCGTTATGCACGGAATGACAAAGTAAGTATACCCCCATACTATCGTTGGAGGGTAAAAAAAAACTCAATTGCTAAACTAAATGATTCACCTCTGCCAGATTTTACTGTAGTTTTGATTTTAAGCTTGATTTATAGCATTTGCAAATATTTGTCACTAATTTGAAAAATTATTTGAATTTTAAAGTGATACAAAATTAAATCAAATTAAGCTTTTTCTAAACTATAGTTCGTTGTTCTCGTATAATTTGTAATGCTTCACAACAGAAAAGTGCAATTGCATATTGAAACGTTTGTTAAAGAAATTAAAAAAAAAAATATTTTTTCCAAATAATTTATGTGAATTTATAAAAACTTTTTTTTACGAAACCCATTATTTTAACTACACCATTTACAAATTTTTCTAAAAAAAAATATTTTTAAACTCAATTTTTTAAACTTTTTAAACAAATGGTTCACAGAAAAAAATATCGTGAAATCAAAAGTAACAAAACAAATTGTTAGCAACTAACTTCCAGTTCAACAACGTTTTTAATTGTATCAACAATGTATATAGTTAATGTGACAAAAATCCAATTTAATTTCCAATTAAATGCATCAATTAAAATCATTGTTAAAAAATGCAGAAAAACCGCATTAATAACACAGACACTTTATAAATTCATTTAATGACGCTCAAATATATGTGACGATAGCTCGGTGGTAGTGTGCTAGACTCAAATGATGAACATTCCGGGTTCGCTGCCAGCTGGCGGAAACATTTTTTTATTTTTATTTTAAATTATTTTTGTTTTGCTATTCTGCAACACCTTTTATACGCGTTAAGTCAAGTACAATATATATGAGAAATAGCACGGTGGTAGTGTGCTAGACTCGTACAATGTTAGTTGCCGGTTCGAATCCAAGTTCCGCTAGATGTTTTTTTTTTTTTTTTTAGTTTTTTATATTATTTTTAAATAAAATAACATTAAAACCGGTTTATTTCCTTTAATATACGCGTATAGTCAATTACAAATATATACAAGGAATAGCACGGTGGTAGTGTGCTAGACTCGTATCATGTTCTTTACGGGTTCGATTCCAGCTGCCGGCTAATGTTTTTTTTTTTTTTTTATTTTAGATTTTTTTTGTTCTATTTTTAGATTTTTTTCAATAAAATGACATTAAAGCATGTTTATTTCCGTTAATATAATTTATTACAAACTTTTCAATTAATTTCATTGTTGATACAACAATGAATTTAATTGACAAAAACGAGTTGATATTTTTTAAAAAGTTACAAAAGTCAATGTTGTATTGACAAAATCCAATGTAGGCTCAGTTTCAATTAAATGTTTAATTGTATTAACAATGAAATTAATTGTATTGACATTTTTTTTTTCTGTGTTTATTTAAAACAAGTCTGAGCTTCAATTATCGATCTTTTAAAGTCAATTTTTTTTTTTTTTTTAAGAAGCAACACTCAGGCAATGCTGCCTATCAATTACCAATGTAACCGCTTCTTTTTGGAAATTTAATTGCAATTTAGAAAACTTAATAATTATTCAAAAAAGAAAAATAAGAATTCATAAAAAGCAAATTTAAATAGAGAAAATTATTTTTCTCTTTCACTTACACTCAAAAAAAAAACTAAACTTCAACTTTGGAAAAATTAGCTTTAAAATAGTTTACAAATTTTCCCACAATTTACAATTAGTTAAATTTAACTAAAAGTTGGAAAATTTTCTTAAATTTTAGTTCATGTACTGTAAAATAGTCCATTATTTTCCTTAAATGGAATTTCCTAATACAGTCGAACCCGGTTATAACGAACTCCGGGGGACCAGTTCAAATAGTTCGTTATAAGCGAAGTTCGCGGGGTATATTTATATCAACCTTGTTTTATTTCCAAAAAAAGATCAAATTTTATTGGACGTTTTTTTTGAAAGTAAACTACTTATTGAGAAGAAAACATTAAAAATATAAATAAATTTTATCAAAATTATAATATAAACTACAAATTTCTAACCTATTGCAAGTTTGGTAAACATAATTGCCGTAAATTTCAAAATATTTATAGAGTTCATTATAAAAAGGTAAATATAAATGAAATTGTGGTCGAAGGACCATAATAAGTAGTTCGCTTTAACCGAGGATTCGCTATAACCGAGTTCGTTGTAAAGAAATATTTTGTGTGAAAATTGTTGCCAAAAGGTCGGGACTTCAGAATTAGTTCGTTATAACCGAGAATTCGTTGTAACCGAGAATCAGGGTGGTCAGATTTTTTTTACGCTCATCGCCAAATCAGATGTAAAAAATCGCCAGAAATCGCCAAAATTCAATTTGTTTCAGTTTTTGTTACAAATAACAATTATTTTTATTTTAAAAAATATATTTTGTTTTTTTTTATAATAACTAGAAAAAAATAATGCTCAAAATCGCCAAAAACCTAGAAAAATATATAAAAATCGCCAAAAGTATTTTTTTTTTTAGTTTTTGTAATTTTTTACTTCAATCGGTAATTTATAAATTTCTCCATATAAAAATTTCGCTAATTATTTCTAAAATCTGTCTATGGGCAATAAATTTCACTTAAAATTCATTTATGCTTGTTTTCTGCACTAATGCAAAAACCCATTCGATCAATGATAATCGGTCTTGAATTTTTCTTACTTGCTATTTTTACTCAACAACAGTTTACAACAGTGTAAAATTTAAGAAAAAAAGGTTTAATTTTTTTGTGATTCGCGTATATAGTTTTTGGCTCCAAAAAAATAGTTTTTAGTGTTTCTTCACAATACAGCAGCAAACAGTAGACAGCAAAATTTCTACATGTATTTTGTTGTTGTCGCAACAACAAAATACATGCAAAAATTTTGCTGTCTGCTGCTTGCTGCTGTATTGTGAAGAAACACTTACTCTTTACGGGCAGCAAAAGTAAATAAAATTTGATAATTTGACATACGGATGACACTTCTCATCTTTTGAAATTATTCAGAAAATGATTTGACAAAATCGCCAAAGAAATCGCCAATGATTTTATAAATCGCCAAAAAATCGCCACGTCGCCAAATCGAAAAACTCGTCGCCAAAGACATTTCAAAATCGCCACGTTTGGCGAGAAATCGCCATATCTGACAACCCTGCCGAGATTTCGTTATAACCGACTTTGACTGTAGATGGAGAAAATTCTTGCAGTCAAAGAAATTTTCACTAAATATACGAAAAAAAAAAATATTGTTAAGACATATTCCTGTTCTTTAGTTTTATCTACTACCAATCAGTTCATCTTCTTAGATTTGAGGAAGTTTCTTCCATTTTTAGTAAAATTTTTATAACGCGGGAATTTTTTTTTTTTTCAAAAACTTAAAACGGCGATATCTCGAAAACTAAGCCAGATAGAGCAAAATGGATGCCATAAGTATTGCCGGTCCTCTTGACATGTGTTGACCCCAATGGGTCCTAACTTTAGATTTAAAAAAGTTAGCATTCCCGAAAATGTTTAAATGCTTATATCTCGGTAAATATTGCCAACACAACAAAGCTCTTAATACGTAGAGCAAGACCGTCAAATATTTAAAAGCTCTCCGAGTAATAGTTTTAAAGTTATCGAGTTTTTAAAATTCTCAAGACCCCAGTGATCCCCTAAATTCAAGTATCTCAAAAACTAAGCAAGGTAGAGCGAAACGGGCAAAAATGTTGGATCAAAAACTATGACGATTCTTTAGGAACCCAACTGGGTCTGGGCCCACCGGAGTCTGTCCCCATCGAGTCCGAACTTGGGTATTCAATTAATCGGGTTTCTAGTTTAATCGGTTAATCGAGCAAATAATTAATCGGGGTTGAGATTTAATCGGTTAATAATCGGTTAATTTTGAATTATTCGGTTAACTGAATAATAACAATAAAATTTTCGTGATTTTAAATATTTTATTAAACATAATAAACAAGTATAAAATCTATATTCCGATATGCCGATTTTTTAAATACGCTTTAAAATGTTAACCCAAGTACAGAATTTTTTGAAAAATCCCTAGGTACACTTAAATTCTGTTTTACGCAGTACGCCAAATCAAAAATATAAGAGAGCTCATTAACAAAAGTCAGAGACAATTAAACCATTTCTAAGGATAGATTCGAATTCATCGACAAAAAGACGCATAAAAACCTCGATGATAGGGTCATACTACAATGCCGTATGACCAGAAAGTTGGATAATTTTTTGAGGTCTAACCGTGATTTTGAATTAAAACTGATAAATTAATACACAAAAAATAAGTAAAAGTACTAAAAAAAGGGATTTCGGTTAATCGGTTAATCGACACAAATTAAACGATTTATTTGTTATTTAAAAATTGACTATTTTAAATTATTCGAACAGTTAATCGACTAAAATTAATCGGTTAACCGATTAACGGTTAATCGATTTTAAAATTTTCGGGAATGCTAACTTTTTTGGATCCAAAGTTAGGACCCATTAGGGTCCACACATGTGAAGAGGTCCGGCGATACTATGGAGATCCCGAGAACCAAAAATGGCCTCCATTTTGCTCTATCTGGCTTAGTTTCCGAGATAACGCCCTTTAAAGTTTTCTGTAAATAAAAAAAAATTTACAATTTATTTTTGCTAATATTAGCAAAAAAGCTTGTAAAAATTTGGTCAACTCAATTTTTAATTTAGCAAAAAAAATTAGTTCAAATTTTGTTTAAAATTGCTAATGCGCTAAATGAAGTTTACAAGATATTATTGTTAACATGCTAATCTCAACTAAAAATTTGCTAAAGGTTAGCTTACTAGCATTAGCCAAAAAAAAAATAGTAAATCTACTAATGCATTATTTTGAGTGTAAATTCAGTAAAATTGCATTTATAGTTTTTCATTTTGTGATCCTGTTTCCTTTAAAAAAGACTGCAAAGTTTTAGAGGATTAAATTTTATAAAATATTTTTTAATATTTATACTTGTCCTAGGATGCCACTAGCGAGTTAAAATGAAAGAGGAGCATCTCCCCTAATTTTTCTCTTTTATTATTTTTATATCTCAGGAAAAAGGAGATAAGTTACGTCCTTTCAAAAATGTATCCTTTAATATCATTCAAAATTGTCAACAAAATATTTTGATAAAGTTTTCAAACGACTTTATTTACATCCTTTTATCCTGATATGACGGAATAGAAAAATAGAAAAATTACTGGAGATCCTCCTTTTTTTTTCATGTACAAATATTTCAAAAATATTTTATAAAATGTATCCTTTTAAACTTTGAAATCCTTTTAAAAGGAAACAGGATCACGAAATGAAAAATTGTAAATACAGTTTTACTCCACTTAATCTATACTTTCAGACGTATATCATCCGGTTCATGTTTAGTATTCACACAAAAAAATATTAACTAAAAAATTTCAAGTAAATCTATCTATCAACAATATTTAAATGAGTCTAAATGTTTTGATCAACATTTTTCTTTTTTTCTTTAACAATCAAATTAAAAATTTTCAACATACCAGATTTTTTTCGAATTAATTTATTTGAATACATTAAATAAAAAATATACTTTATGCGCGGGAATTTCTTCATAATTTTGTCATAAGCTTAAAATTCTTTGTCAAATCAATCATTATTTTAATTGACTTCAAATAAAAATTTGACAAAATTTTTGATCAAAATCGAAAAAGTGATTGACTGAAAAAATCAATTAATCATCTACAATTTGATGATTGGTATAACAATTAAAAAATTAATTGAATCAAAGGTTTTGTTGATTAAAATTCGTTTTCATTTCTGTGTTGGCTGTCGGACGGTGTAATCTCTTAACGAAGATATTTGTTGTAAGAACACGATGTTGCTCCGATATTATTTCATGGCAATCGCATTAAAATTGCCTAAAAAAGTTTATTACAAATATTTCAAAATTTCTTTTGAAACATTGTAAAAAGTGTAATTTAAATATATGTACTTATAATAATTGCTGATGAAAGGCTAGTTATGGCAATTAGTTTTGTGTGTTTTCTTTATTTTTTTGTTATATGCCACTTAATTTTTCATCGTCCATGTTTTTAATAACTTCAATTAATAATAAATATTTACTTAAATACTTACAACACGCCAAATAGCAATTGACGAAACGCTTATGTTTCGAATTAAATTTCAATTAAAAATGTATTTTAAAAGAAAATATTTCAAAAAATTTTAAATTCTAAAGAGTTGAGTGTTATTGCTGTTACCACTTCACCTCTGTGCTGATAATAATAATTGTATAACAAAGTTTGTTTCTTTTTCAAAAAAAAAATAAAAAAAAATTATCTCAAATCTATCTTTTGTATAAATTATCCCAAATGAAACATATTCACACTTAAAAAGTTTTCTTTTTCAAAAAACTCTTAATGCAGCTGATACCGTTTTGAAAAAAGTTTCTTGTTGCTTAAGTTTTATATAGAAATATAAAAATAATTCCAACTTTTCAAAAACTTCTCAATTCGTTTCATCTTTTTCTATATACACTTTAGCATAAAGTTTGAGCCGGTATAAAAAAAAAACTTCTTTTGTATTTAGTTGAATTTATTTTTATATTTATTATTTTTGGTTTTGTTTTTGATGCTATGTGACCGCAACTAAAAATAAATAATTTTTTCTCACTACTGTTTATGTAGTCATAAATTGTTGATTTTGCAAAAAAAAAATTGTTATACCCTACCAACTGATTAAGGGACATTTTAAGTCTATGATAAGGTTTGTTAAATTTGTGTTGGCAGTTATCAATTTGTGCTGAATAAGAGCTTTTATTTAAGCTTGTACTCTGCTTTTTTGTCCTAAAGTATTACAGTTGGTGCTAATTTTTATGGGTGCTTTTCAGACATTTGTAACCGATTTCCATGAAATTGGCTATAAATTTTCTTTTTAAACCAAAAAGATGGTAATTTTTTGGCAGTTTTTTAGATAAAGGGGCCATATGTTCAATAGTTTCAAAAAACTGTTGTCTTAAAATCTAAATTTCCAAAAACTTATTTTTCATAATGTTTTTTCTGCTAGAGGGTCCTACGTTCCAAATATTAAATTTTTATGACCACTTTATCAGACGATTAATAAAAATATACAAAAGAAAATTGTTTACCCTCCCGGGAACTTCCTGAAACGTACTTTTATTTGAATGCTTTCAAGTTTTAAGTCTCCAGAACCATTGTCATTATCGAAACATACCAAAGTATAATTTTTTCCACTTTTCGTCCACCAAAATCAAAATTTCCTAAAGTTAATTTTACCGAAAATAAAGATTTTGGGAAGACGGAAACTGGTATAAGGCACTCGAAAGAGATTTGACTCTTAAAATGTTTCAGAAGCTTCAACGGCAAATGGGACGGAGTATCACTGGCGCTTTGAGAACAACATCAGCCGACTCTATCGACGATTTACTGCACCTTTTACCAATTGATCTCTTGTAAAAAGGCGAGGCTTACAAGACTTGCCTCAGACTCGAAGAGTCAAATTGGTACAAGTATCGTACACCCAAAAAAAAAACATGGGTATTCAATAGGGTGGGGCGATTTGAACATCGTAATGGGCGCTTCGCGTTTCTGATTCTTGGGATTGTACTGAGCAAAAAAGTCAACTAGACCATACGTCTACGGTGAAAATCGAGCCTCCCGATTTTGACTTGAAGTTTTTTCTCAGACTTAATTTTTTTTGGAAAATTTGCAAATTTTCTTGGGCTCATATTTCGTAAATTATTTGAAATTTTGACTTATTTTCAAAAGTAAAGTTGTAGCTATTGTCTCGGGCTACAATTTCTCTGAACATATTACTTAGAAAAAACTTAGTTTTCATGGTCAAAAAGTCGAAAATGTAGAAAATTCACCACTTTTTGTATTTTTTTTTTGATATTTTGGCCTATAACAGCCAAACCATTGAGATTTTCGATCCAAAGCTAAGACAAAAATTGTAGCCAAGACAATAGTTAAGAACTCTCTAGTACATTGCAAAAGCATTAGAACGCTCCTTCAGGCAGTTTTGGCCTTGAGAAAGTGCAAATTTTTTGTGAAAATATTGACAATTTACCATTTTCAGGTGTTCATAGCGCAAAATCCAAAAATATAATGTTTTTTTTTTTGTTTTGTTCAATATTTATTTTGAAAATTCATTTAAAGTACAAATTAATTGTATTGGTATTTTAAAATGCGTATTTAATTTTATGTGTATTTGATACTGTGATCGTCAGGGCATTGCGTGTATGGCAATACCGGAAAAAAAGTTTTCTACGTTTATTCAGATGGCAGCACTTGCTAGTAAGACCTTAGTAGCACACTAAATTTTAGAACCTCTATAACTAAATTTTGCGTGGAAAATTTCCAAATTTTATTTTATGTATACACTCAGAAAATTATGTAAGTTACTACACGTTAGTTGTTTGTATATTTTACAGTAGTTAGTTGTTTTCAACTACGAAGTCAGTTATTTTTGTATGAAAAATATCAAACAACTATTTCTGTTAGTTATTTTAAGTCGTTTTTTTTTAATAACTAACCAAAACGTACTGTAATGTAATAACAGTTATTTAAAGTAGTTAATTTTATTTTTTTTATCTCTGAAAAATTTGCAAAGTTTTTCCAAAAAAAAAATCGTTTTTTTATTTTTCACAACTTAAAAAAAAAACTTGGAAAAAATTTGGTTACAATATTTTTTTTTTGAAATTTTTTTTGAAAAAAAATATATATTGTTTATTCTATTTTTACTACATATAAGTTGTTTTGACAACAAATGTTAGTAATTTTTACTTCATAAGTTAGTTGTTTTTTGTCAGTTAAAATAACTAACATTGTTAGTTGATTTAACTGAAAAAGTAGTTGACCCCAAAACAACTTACAAAGTAGTTATTTTAACTGACATTTTCAGTTGATTTTACTTACACAAGTTTTTGAGTGTATGTAAGATATTGGATAGTTCTTACGAGTGCACACTAGGCCGAGATGGTAGGTTTTTTGGCCAAAAGTCTCTACAGGTCGTAAATGTTAACCGATTTTGTTGAAATTCAGAATATAAGCCTATATTAGGGTAATAAATAAGTGACTTGAAACTTTTTGGAATCGGACCTACAAGGAAACTGTTTTAGGGTGGACACTTAATTTTTAATAAAATTTACAGATGTTATAGATGAAACAAATGAAGAGGCACTTATCTTTTGTTTATGTATTTGAATTGGAGATGGTCTCTGGTCCCATGATTTGCGTGACTCAAAAAAAACAACGTGATTTACGCGTGAGTGTGAGTGATTTTCATTTAAATCACGTGATTTAAAAGTTTTCAAAAATTGAATTAAAAAAAGAGTTTAAAAATAACGTGATTCACGCGTGAGCGTGAGTGGTTTTCATTTAAATCACGTGAATATAGCGTTTTCCAAAATATAATGGAAAAAAAGTTTATAAAAAATTTAAAAAAATAAATTGTTTTTGTTTTGAAAACCCCCTTTTTATACTCATCGTTATCAAAAGTTCCACGCAAAACTGTCTGTGCCCGAATTATCCTTTCTATCCACACTTTCCAAAAAAGTTGCCCGCTTGTGCCCGTTTTCAAAAATGGAATTTAAATAAAAATTTATAAAAAAATTAAAAAAATTATTTCTTTTTTGAAGAACCCCTTTTTAAAACTCATCGTTATAGAAAGTTCCACGGCCTTTCAAAAAACTGTCTGGACCAGAATTATCCTTTGTATCAGCACTTTCCAAAAAAGTTACCCGCTTGTGCTCGTTTTCAAAAATTGAATTGAAATATGAGCTTATAAAACATTGGAAAATTTTTTTTTGAAAACCCTCGTTTTAAACTCATCGTCATAAAAAGTTCCACGCCCTTTTAGAAAACTGTCTGAACCAGAATTAGCCTTTTTATCAGCACTTTCCAAAATAGGGTCCCGCCTGTGCCCGTTTTCAAAAATTTACTTCTAATAAGGGCTAATAAAAAATTGCAAAAAATAGTTTTTTTTTTGAAAACTCCCTTTTTAAACTCATCAAAAGTTCCACGCTCTTTCAAAAAACTGTCTGGGCCAGAATTATCCTTTTTATCACCACTTTCCAAAAAACTTTTCCGCTTGTGCCCGTTTGCAAAAATTGAATTGAAACAAGAGTTTATAAGAGTTTTTAAAAACCGACTTTTTAAACTTATCGTCATCAAAAGTTCCACGCCCTTTCAAAAAACTGTCTGGGTCAGAATTACCCTTTATATCAGCACTTTCCAAAAAAGTTGCCCACCTGTGCCCGTTTTCAAAAATTTACTTCTAATAAGTGCTAATAAAAAATTGGAAAAAATTAGTTTTTTTTTCTAAAAACTCCCTTTTTAAACTCATCAAAAGTTCCACGCTCTTTCAAAAAACTGTCTTGGCCAGAATTAGCCTTTTTAACCCCACCTTACAAAAAACTTACCCGCTTGTGCCCGTTTACACAAATGGGATTAAAATACCAAAAATTAAAAAAAAATAAAAAAATGTTTGTGAAACCCCCTTTTTTAAAACTCATTGTGATCAAAAGTTCCACGCCCTTTCAAAAAACTGTCTGGGCCAGAATTATCCTTTTTATTCGCACTTTCCAAAAAATGTTTCCGCTTGTGCCCGTTTTCAAAAATTTAATTGAAATAAGAGTTTATAAAAAACTGATTTTTTTTTTGTAAACCCCGTTTTTAAACTCATCGTTATCAAAAGTTGCACGCCCTTTTAAAAAACTTTCTGAGCCAAAATTATCATTTTTCCCCCTACTTTCCAAAAATGTGGCCCGCTTGTGCCCGTTTAGGCAAATAAAATTGAAATATTAAAAATTTGAAAAAATAAAATATTTTTTATGAAAACCCCCTTTTTCAACTCATCGTTATCAAAAAAGTTCCAGGCCCTTTCAAAAAACTGTCTGGGCCAGAATTATTCTTGCTATCCACACTTTCCATAATAGTTGCCAGCTTGTGCCCGTTTTAAAAAATGTAATTGAAATAAAATTTAGAAAAAAATTAGAAAAAATATTTTTTTTTTTTTGAAAACCCGCCGTTTCAAAAAACCCATTTTTTAACTCATCGTTATCAAAAGTTCCACACTCTTTCAAAAAGCTGTCTGGACCGCCTAACCGGGTAATTATTTTTTTTTTTTCAATGTATTAAAAACAAATTTTAATACGATCAAAAAAACTATTTTTCGTGTAACCGGTTTTTTGTGTATTCGGGTTTTTGGGTAACCGGGTTTCATTTTATACCGTATTAATATAGAAAAACACTATGTATGTACTTTAGGAAAAACTTGAAAATTGTTAATTCATAAAATTAATTTAATTCAATAAAAAAAGGCTCATTTTAACAACTTTAGACTTGTTCATATCCCTTTCTATTGATATTATATACGCAGATGAAAAAACGGGCAAAAGCGGGCAGGTCAGTCTGAAAGCTAGTAAACCAACGAACATTTTGGCATCCTAACTTTTGGATTATGTCGCGGAACATTTTGGAAAAACTATATCAAATGGAACAATTTTTCAAAATTTACATAAAAATATCAAAAAACCATAAAAAAAAAAAAATAGGGAAAAAGAGCTGTTCATACCCATTTACATGTTGTACTTCCCTTTGTCAAATAAATAAATCCCCAAAAAAAAACAAGGTCCCTTCTTAATAATGTATAAATTTGTTAGCTTTTTTGATTACGGTATATGGAGATTTGAACATACATATTTTATCTTTGATGGATCATTCCAAGAGAATGGGTGTACCGATTTTTACAAAAATTATAGACAAGGTGCAGCAAGTCATACTTAATACAATAGTGCATTCGCTTTTTTTAATTTAATAATTTTGTTTTTTTTAGTTTTGGCCAAAAAAACTACCATCTCGGCCCAGTGTGGAGTGTACTGATCATTTCATAGTTATATGAGCAGTATTTGCTGAGTTATTTGAGCCTTCACTAAGTCTTGTAACACCTCAAGAATATTAGTAATATTCTTGAGCTGATATTAAAGAATGGCGCTCTCTAGGAGCCAGTAGAAGAACTAAATTTGTTTTATCTCTATATTATAAAGTCTCTGGTGATTCTTTACAATAAACTAACAAAAATGCGTTAAATGAACTTAAAACAATACAAGAATAAAAAATAAGAAATAAAATAAATAGAATAAAATAAATAAATAAATAAATAGATTAAAAATATGAAATAGAACATTTTTATGATTTTGCGCTATGAACAACTGAAAATGGTAATTTATCAATATTTTCACAAAAAATTTGCACTTTCACAAGGCCAAAACTGCCTGAAGGAGCGTTCCAATGCTTTTGCGATGTACTAGAGAGTTCTTAACTATTGTCTTGGCTACAATTTTTGTCTTAGTATTGGATCGAAAATCTCAATGGTTTGGCTGTTATAGGCCAAAATATCAAAAAAAAAAAAATTACAAAAAGTGTTGAATTTTCTACATTTTCGACTTTTTGACCATGAAAACGAAGTTTTTTTTAAGTACTATGTTCAGAGAAATTGTAGCCCGAGACAATAGCTACAACTTTACTTTTGAAAATAAGTCAAAATTTCAAATAGTTTACGAAATATGAGCCCAAGAAAATTTGCAAATTTTCCAAAAAAAATAAAGTCTGAGAAAAAACTTCAAGTCAAAATCGGGAGGCTCGATTTTCACCGTAGACGTATGGTCTAGTTGACTTTTTTGCTCAGTACAATCCCAAGAATCAGAAACGCGAAGCGCCCATTAAGATATTTTTCCTTCCTTACTAATCGCCCCACCCTAGTATTCAATACTAAAAATTTAACTAATTATAGTCCAAAAGGACCTAGTGCAGAAATTGGTAACCAATACTAACATTTTTAACTAATATTTGTCAAAACCAGTAAAAATTACTAATTTTAGTACTTTGAAGATACTAAAATTAGTAACTAATTAGTAGATTTGGGTACAATATCACTTACTAAACCTTTTACTGTAGAATTATTTTGAGTGTAAATTTGGAAACAGTAACATTGCTATTTCCGGATCGAGAATTCTGGTTGATCTCGCCGGGACCTTCTGCGAACTCAATAAATATCTTTACAGATGGTTCGAAGCAATCGTAAGGTGTGGGAGCTGGTTTCACGATATTGGAACTAGACCAACACTTATCTTTTAAATTGACCACAAACTCGAGTATCTTTCAGACTGAGATAGCTGCTACAGCCGTGTAATATATGGCAAGGGAAAAAGGACCGTAAATTTCTACGTGAATAGTCAGGCTGCTCTAAAGGCACTCTTAAACTACCAAATTTGAAGTGTTACGAGAATTTAAAACAACTTTGCCTAAATAATAAAGTGACCTTATTATGGGTACCAGGGCACGAAGGAATAACAGCAAACGAGAAAGCAGATGAACTCGCAAAACTTGAAGCAGATGGCATAGCTTCCACCATAATTTATTCACCGCCACTCCAGCTTTACAAACTAAAACGAAATTCCCTCACTGTTGCCAAGGCAAATCGAAAATGGAGGGAACTTGGGACAAGTCGTGTAAGCAGAATTTTGTGGCCATGGTATGGAAGGACAAAATTCTTACTTTCACTCACAAGAACAGAATGTCGTATGTTGACAGGTTTAATAACGGGACACTGTCTTGTCGGGAAACATGCAACAAAAACTGAATCTTATTAGGAATGCAAGCTGCAAAAAGTGCGAGATACCAGGCGTTGAGGATACAATAGAACACATCCTGTGTCACTGCCTAGCTTTGGCACGAACTCGACTATCAATTAGTGAGTTCACAGTTTGGGACTTTGGAGGAAATTACGAGTACACCCCTGAAAAGTTTTAAGAAATTCGCAATGAAGGTCAATGTATTTCGTCTACGTTGATAAGCGGAAAAACTTTTGTGGTATCGCTATGGGTCAACTGGTCTATGCGAAGTGGCGATCTGGCACCACCACCCTTACCTAACCACTAATTGAAACTCCTTGTTACTAAGGGCATTTTGCAGTAGATAGAAAAAGTAAAATAGTACATTGAGGATCCTAAGTTCCAAATTTCAAAAAGTACCAAAGAACAATTTTGTACCCTTTTTAACCCCTGTTGGAAATTGGAAATTTTCTGCAGTAGGATCCTACATTCGAAACCTCCAGTTTATTATTTCTGGAGATAGAAAAAGTACCAAAGTACACTTTAGAATCAGAATTTCTTAGAATCAGAATTTCTAAAAAATAATTTTTTTGTGAATGTTTTTCTTTCCGCTAGAGGATCCTTCATTCGAAATTTCACGTTTCTAGGACCATTATTTTAGAAAAATGAATAGTAACCCAGCAAAATTTTCGGTTGCAAAGAACCGATTGTGGAACAACTTATACTTCCCTAGAACCTGTTCTAATTCTTGTGCAACACCGATTCTTTTTACAAAGGGATTGTCCCAAAAGCAACAGGTGTTTGTAAGCAAAATTGGAACACATTTTTGTTCTTCGGAACCGGTTCTAGAAGTAAAATTTAGAACAGAAATGAGAATTAATGAAATATTTTGAATTGCATTAGTTTATTAAAAAAAGATAAAGATAATCCTATATGACATCGTATATTAATTTTTTTTAACACACATACATCCTTTTTCGCCTCCAAAATTGCATTTTGGGCCTTGCAATAAAGATACATCAGAACATGAATTTTCTGCAAACAAAAATGAAAAACATTATTTTATTAGTATTTGTCCCGACCCAGACAATCAAAATTTAATTTACTTACCTTCGTATCAACAATTTTCGCGATTATATCCTGATATTTTCATAGAATTTCGTATTTTTTCTTGGTGAACACAAAAAAAATGATATTTATTTTTTAATTTTTTTGACACATAATTTTTTTTAATTCCTGAGAACCAAAATGTTATGAAATTTAGATTGCATAGAACAAGCTTCACAATAATATTCACTTAACTTGTTCTAAATAATTAAAGTGTAATAGTGTTTGATTACCGAAGAACCTGTTCTAGAACAAGTGTTATCGGAATCGGTTCTGAAAAATTTTCCTGGGTAAATTTAAATATTCAAAAGGTACTTTTTTGAGAAAATTTTATGTTATATTGGATCGTTATTTCAAGAGATAAAAATTCTACCAAAGTATTCTTTGCGTGCTTTCCTATTAGACAGTGAGAATTACAGCTACCACCTATTGGAAGCGAAATCAGCATTCCAATTCTGTTGGGACCTGTAAGGTAGTTTCTTGAAATGTCTCTGTTCCCTGGGACCCATTTGAGTCGTATGCAAAATTGCTTAGCCATCTCATTTAAAGACGTGCGTTCTTAATATTACGCCTGAAATTCAACGTCCTATCTAGAAATACTCCAAGGTACTTGGCTCCATCTGAGAAGGCGATTTTATTGCCTTCCAGAAAAATATTTTAGATCACAAGTTCGAGTATATAAATGCCAGTAGGTTAGATTAGGTTAGGTTAGAGGTGGCGGAGTCAAAGACTCCTCACATAGACCGGTTGTTCCATAGCGTAACCGCAATAATTCCTCAGCGACGCTGATAGAACGCGTTAGTCATTATTGCGAATTGTAATATTTCGAAGGCATGTCTGCCCAATATGTGCAGGCGGGTTCTGGCCAAAGCAGGACAGTGGCAGAGAATGCTTTCGACCGTTTCCTCAGTATTAGGTTCATTGCACTTCCTACATGATACACCTGCTCTCTCTATGATATGGCAGTGCCCAGTGATCACTCCATTAAGTGTATGGCAATTCCATCTGGCAAGCGAGATTAAGTAGCTGGTTTTCTTCAGATTGTAGCATGACCACAATCTTCAACTGATCGTACCTGTTGTTAGATTCATCCACTTTCTGTTAGCCATTGCGGTGTTTAGATTACCGCGTAGCGATCTAAAGTGTTGGAGACGTGGATAGATATGTACCGAAACTAAATGCCAGTATATAAGCGTCAATAAAAAGCGCATCCTACCAATTTAAAGCACTTTCTATGAAGAACACAAATCGCGCCCAACTTGGGGCCCAGCTGTGGTTACAAATAATACTAAATTAATTCTCTATAATCTAACACAATGGTTTCCAACCTTAAATGCTTTAGGCGGGCAACAAGCAAATTTTAAAGATTTTCTTTTGTTAACTAAACTGAAAAATGTTTTCTTAACTTAAAAGTGGGGTATGGGCCAAAAACGGTTGGGAACCATTCTTCTAACACCTCGAAGACTTACTTGACTTACTTTAAAAAAGACAATTTTACTAATGTTCAGTTATTTATAAAGTCGTTACTTGTGAGCAGTGTTGCCATATATCAAGATTTCTCTTTTTTTGCAAGTTTTTTGAAGTGCTAAAAAGATTTCAAGATTTTTTCTAAAAAAACAAGTTTTTTGGAAAATAATGAAGTTTTTTCAAGTTTTTCTTAATTAGTTAAAAAATACAAAAAGCATCAGTTTTTTTTTGTAAATACCCGAAAAATTGGTCCTAGACCAACCTTTTAGTATACCGACCGATCCAGAATCACTATTTGAGTTGACTTATCGTGTCCGTCCTTCAGTCTATGTAAACGGTTACAATTAAATACGGCTTTATTATATGAAAATATGATATATTCGATTCAAATTTTGTTTTTAGCTTGGTAGACTCTTTAAATCCATTTAAAACCAGACAATGATTTTACTTGGTCGCCATATGAAAATTCAACCCGATATTCACTTAAAATAGCCTATGAAACAGGGCGTCGTGGGTTCGTTTCCCACTAAACCGTTGGTCGATTTTAAAAAACTGATAATTGGATCAAAATTATTATTACTATTATATTTTAAGAGCGCTCAGAAAATGGGACCATTTTGAACGGGGAAAAAAACTCATATTATTATTTTTTCTGTGCGTTTAGGACTTTTTTTTAGCTATTTTCTAGCTCCAAATGAACGCTTGGTTGTTTTTTAATTTTTTTACACTTGATATAAAAATTGAAAATACATAAATTTGCATTTAATTTTAATTATTTCAATACTTTTGTAAAAAAAAGATTTTTTTCACAAAAAAAAGATTTTTTTTCAGAAATAAAAAGATTTTTCAAAAAAATATATGGCAACACTGCTTGTGAGTAATTTAAAAAGTTCTGAGATTTACTTCCAGTGACAAACACAAATGAAGCTCAACTTGGGTCGCACTTACAGTACCTATGATGACTTTAAACTGATAACTAAACGTTGAAATTCGAGGCACTTCGTTTCCGGTGACTGACAAAAATGGCTCCCAACATGAGGCCTTTCAAAAATCATCGTTTTACTTAAATTTAAAGTACTATTGTCTTCGTTTCTGGTGACTAACACAAATGGCGCCCACCTTCGGGCTTCTATCAAACCTCTGGTGACATGCAACAACGAATCAGTTGTTAATCTAACAAATAATGCTTTTCAAAATCATTTCTGCATATTATGCAAAGTATTTTGCTAAAATGCTAAGAAATTTTGCTAATTCTAAAAAAGTGTGGAGGGTATTTTTAAAGTCATGACAGCCGAATATCTCAGTCTTACTTGTTTTTTTTTGTCTGATTTTGGTTTTATTGTGTTATAAACACATATTTTTTTGTTTTTTATTTTGTTTCTTATTTTAAAATTATTGCATTAAATTTTATTTCGCTTCATGCAGTTTAATGACCATAATTTTGTCGTATTCAATTTTTTTTTTTTTGTTCATGCAACATTTTAATTGTATCGAAAATTGTTTTTGGCAAATATTTTTCGGACATCGAATTAATTTTGTGTTCTTGCTGTATTAATATTTATTTTTTGTTGTTTTAACATTAAAAAAATTTATTTATTTTGTGAGTATTTAGCACATCTGCCAATACTCTGAAATATTGCGTTTTTTCTTGTTCTTTTTTTGTTATTTCTTAGAAATTGTTCCAAAATCAACAACAAATAAAATTTGTTGAAAAATTTTTATCCAACAAATAAATAAATATACAATAGCGATTATTTTTCTTCACAATTCACAATTATATTTATTGATCTCATTAGCCCACATACCAACCACGGCAATGCATAGTATTTGTAGTCGTACAACGTTGTGTTAACGTATTTTTTGCTGCGATAATCACCTAAAAAAAATCTCTATAAATTTATATTAGTTTTTCATGAATTTTTTTGATTTTAAAATAGTTTTTATTTAATTTAATCTCGCCAATATTTACAAATCTTAATAGTGTATTTTATAAATATAGTATTTATTTTAATAATCCTAAATATTATTGACCACATAAAAATATTTGAATGAATGAATAATTATTTTGATGTGGTTGGATTAGCAATGTTGCCAGATTAAATGTTTATTTTTTTTTTGTAGATTAGGAATATTGGGTGCGTTTTATAACAAAAAGTTACTTTAATTTTATTCTACTACACCATTTGCAGATGTAGTTCGTAAAAAATCAATTGTAATTCGAAGATTCTACTTGTAATTCGAAGATTCCATTTGTAATTCGGAGATTCCATTTGTAATTCAAAAATTCTATTTGTAATTCAAAGATTCTATTTGTAATTCGAAGATTCCATTTGTAATTCGAAGATTCCAATTGTAATTCGTAAAATATCAATGGGAATTCAGTTGATATTTTTCGAATTACAATTGGAATCTTCGAATTACAAATGGAATCTTCGTATTACAAATAGAATAACAAATGGAATCTTCGAATTACAAATGGAATCTTCGAATTACAAATGGAATCTTCGAATTAGAAATGGAATCTTCAAATTACAAATGGAATCTTCGAATTACAAATGGAATCTTCGAATTGCAAACGGAATCTTCGAATTACAAGTTGAATCATGGAATTAAAATTGATCTTTTACGAATTACATCTGTAAATGGTGTAGACAAATGTGTCAGAATTTGAGATATAGGCCTCTGTTCTGTCTTTCACAACCTTTCAATTCACATGAAAATTTCCGAATTACATAAAATCAAGTTTAGTGTTTTGTTGATCAAGTTTTCATTCGAAATTGAAATCAAATAATTAAAATTTAAAAATTATAAGGAAAATAGTGCATTCGTTTTACTTTCACCTAATTTTATTTATGTCAAACAAAACGAAAAAAAAATCGGATGTGAAATGTAGAACACCAAAAAAATTCGGAAATTTTCATTTTCACATTTTGTGTGTGAATTGTATTTTTGGAACAGCAGCCATATGCTGTATTCATAATGTCTTAAAATGTTAAAGTTATTGAGAGAAGAATTGTGGGAGTAGTTATACCCTACACCACTCTGTGGTACAGGGTATAATGAGTTAGTGCTGATGTTTGTAACTACCCGAAATATTGGTCCTAGACACACCCTTAAGTATACCGATCGACACAGAATTACTTTTTGAGTCGATTTAGCGATGTCCGTCCGTCCGTCCGTCTGTCTGTCCGTCCGTCTGTCCATCTATCGGTTTAAGAACGATACAGGTCGCAATTTTCGATCAATTGACTTGAAATTTGAAACTTAAGCTTCTTGTGGCCCAAGGACGCCTATTGAAATTTGAAAAAATTGGTCTATGTTAAGACCTAGCTCCCATACAAACGCCCCCTTTGAATTTCGCTTAAGAGCCTCTAATAACCGTATTATAATAGATATCGCTTTGAAATTTAACTGGTAATAATATTTTGTATGCGCAAACCATCACACCAAATTTCAAAGGAATCAAGTCAGTCCTTCTGGTAGTCCCCATACAAACCACCCTCCCGATATTTACATAATTTCCTCAAAATTCATAAAAATGGAAATATTTGATAAACATTTCATTTTTAGGTTTTAAACGTGTACTTAAGTAACCTTATCAAATCGGAATATAATTGGACCATTTTTGGTCTTAGTCCTCCATATACAAATTTAGACCGATATTTAGTTAAATCGGTCAATTGACAAAAAAATAAGCCAATTCTAAGATTTGACCTGTGTGTGTTTTCTACACTAAATAAAGATCTAACAACGACAGATCCAATCGATCCACGTTTGGACTTGGGACCCATTTTCCGGGAAACACTGGTGTATGGTATCATATGGTCGGTCTTGACCGACTATAACTTTCTTACTTGTTATTGTTAACATTTAATTTGAATTTTAATTCCATATACGGTTAGTTCGGCTGAGAAACGAATTTTATCTGTAATTCGTTGTGCGATTTATTGGACAGTCGACAACGAAAGAATTGATCAGCTAGAAAGGAGAGTACTACGGACATGCACCCGTATCCTGGGATGAGTTTGCCTATCTCAGCTGAACACTTACCTTGGTAATATCGGTAGAACAATGACACACAATCCACATTTCGGCGATGCTCCAATGAGTCAATATAGCTGGATACTACTACTGTCATTCATGAGCTACAACACAATCCTTTTGCTCCGGATCCAAAAAATCATTTTGCGTTCATTAAATTGGTAGAAAGAATGACTCCAATGTACTGACAGGGAAGCTTACAGATCTTCCGTAGAACGACTTCTATGAAAGCCATACTGTCGATGGCACAAAAGTGAATTGGACTTAAGGTTAGGTTGGATGGGCGTCCGCCAATTAGGCGAATTCACTCGGAGGCCATAACGTCCATTGTGATTCCCTTAATCGCCATTTCCCTACTCCCCTCTGATACAAACACTTTTTACTTCTTGAACCACCCCGATTCTTTAAGATATTCTGCTAGCGATGTCAGTGAGACACCGTTTAGGCAATCTAGGTCATCGAAAAATCTTTGCCCCAAATGCTTAAGGCGGCTTCTCATTAGACCCGGACATTCACATAACAAGTGCTTCACTGACTTCTCCTCCTCCACTTCCCCACAACTTATACAATAGTCCCATACGCACGGACATTTGGCCAATTATACAGTGTCGTGTAAGTACTCCAACTAATGGGCTAACCGTCCGTTTTTCAAAAGTAAGAAGACTTTTTGTCCTCATGGGATTTGGCAGTGGCCACATGGTTCGCAATATCCTGCACCTAGGCAGTGATATCCCACCGATTCCGAGCCTTTTCTCGCACATTCATCAGCCAATTCGTTACCAGCGACTGTGTGCTGATTGGTTCGACGAAGGGATCGTATACAATTCCTAACGATTTCCGATTTTACTGTGTTTAATTCTAAGGCCTTCAGAGCTGCGAGACTATCCACGAAAATGTTAATGGCGCAAGGACGAAGATTCTCTGTCACAATCATCTGCGGCTTTATCAATTGCAAGTACCTCAGCCTGGAAATCACTACACTTATCCGGAAGTCTCAATGAGGTCCCTATTTCGAGGCATTCAAAGTACACAACCGAACCCGTGCCCATCTCCATCTTTGGTCCGTAAAGATTGATATCGCATTTCTAGTCTCTAATACCTTAGTCGGTATTTGAACTTCGAAGATTCAGTTCGTCTGTGATGAGATATAGTCGGTTCTCTGTTGCAGTTCAGTCCCGCTCACCGTACTTAATATGGTCGTTAAGCATTTGCGACTCTCTTAACCTGCGAGCCGATTTTGCTGCAGTACTTCATAAATATCTACGAGCTGAATGTTTAGTATCACTTCCAGGCCGGTCTGGGGTGCTGATCTAATAGCACCTGTGATACCCACACACGCCAATCGTGTTCTCTTTACTCTGACAACTTCTTCACTGCTTAAGAAGTGGTAAAGAGTTACTATAAATGCGAATATTTTTCCAAAGAAAGTCATTCCTTTTTGAGTAATTCAAAAAATTTTGGAATTCATTTGCGGTGACGAGCACAAATGGAGCCCAACATGTGGCGCATATGTAGCACCTCTGATAACTTTAAACTCATAACATTAAACGTGGAAGTTCAAAGCACTTCGTATTCAGTGACTGACAGAAGTTGTGCCCAATATAGGGCATCAGTACAACGATTTCAAATCATTGTTTTTACCAAATTCAAAGTACTACGGGATTCGTTTTGGTGATTAACAATAATGGCGCCCAACGTAGGGCAACATCGAATAATTTTTTATCTTCCCAAGAAAATACATTTATTCATATTAAGCAGTGTATTTCGATTGAATGCTAAAAAATCTGGCGAATTCTGAAGAATTGTTGAGATCAATTTTGATTCGGCACAGACGGATATTGCTGAAATGAAATTCAAAAAATTCAAATTAAGTTGAGAAATTTCAGCTAAAAATGCAAAAAGGCTTTACTAAATTTTAGAAAAGCTTAATTAAAATTAATTTCTCGGATTTAATTAAAACTCATAAAACCTCGATGTTAATCCAAAAAAGCCCATTTTAAATACAAAGAATCCCAATTAAAATTTATAAAATTCCAATTGAAATAAAGAAATTCCAAATTTAATTCAAAAAAGCCAAACTAAAATTGAGAAAAGCTCAACTTAATTTCAAAACGTTTAATATAAATAAAAAAGAACCCACTTGGAACTACAAAAACCACAATTGCAATTTTAAGAAGCCCAGTCAAAATTTAAAAATTTAAATTCAAAAAGGTCCAGTTGACATTAAAAATGGGACTTAACCGAGAAAAATCATCTGGCATCATTGTGTTTTTAAATTTTTTTCGTTAAAGCCACAATTTATCCAGTTTCAATCAATACACATCATCCATATTAATTATCGTTGAATTAATTACAACAAAAATATTTACGAACATTTAGCAGCAACGACAAATGTATAAGATACGAATGGGATGTGTGTGCTGGCTACGTTTTCTGCGAACTAGGGTGGTTCATAATCTGAAAAGGGTTTGTTGTTCCGATATGACACCCTGTCAAATATGATTTCATTTTACGATCGAACTAGAATCAAATTACGTCGCGATGGACGTAACGCTCAAAACATTTTTCGTTCACACAATTCAGATGTGAGGTGTGCATATTTTTTACGGTAAACATGAAGTAATTTGATTCTGGTAAGGCCCTTAAGAAATTTGTGATTTTCCGACAAATTCTTCTCGTGATAATAAGAATCAATTAATGTTTAAAAAGCTCTTAAATAAAATTTTGATCTTTTAACTACATAGGCCAACAAATTTTTAACCCATAAGGCAAGGATAACTTTTCTAAGGGTTTGAGTTGCGCTGAATCCGAATCTGGTCTCAGAATTTGCCTATTACATCAGATTTTCAAGATATCATAGATTGAAGTTGAAAAGGAACCGTTTTTCGCCATATTCGAGACGTTATAACTGCAAAAATTCACCTTTGTTTATAAAACCTGATACGTAGTCTGAAAGTCCTTCAAATTACCTTTAAAATGAATGTTTAACCTTTATAATATCTTGTTTCATATCTGAGATATCTTAACCTAAAGTTTGTTCCTATTTCGTGACCATGGATGCGGCTGAGAGTGGTATGTATTTATTAAACACATCATATAAATTTCATCGGGCGATATCTCAGCAAATGGGCAAGATATCTAAACAATTCAAAAGCATTTTTTTTTGTTTTTTTTTAATTGGGAATTTAAGTTCGTCGTTAAATAAAGGCGAATTTGCTAATTTGCATTCATAGGCAAAATACCGTGAATATAGCGAAAACCTAAAATTTTTTAAACTTCGTGTTAAGATATCTCAGAGAAGAAACAAGATATAACAAATGTTAAATTATTATTTTAAAGGTATGAAGTAGGACTTGCAGACTACATATTAGGATTTATAAATAAAGGTGAAATCGCGCAGTAATGACGTCTCGACAATGGCGTAAACATGGCTTTTTCAAACTTTAAGCTAAGATATCTCGAAAACCTGATGTGGTGGAGAAATTCTGAGTACAGATTCGGACTCAGCGCAGCTCAAACCCCTAGTAAAGTCTATTCTAGTCCCGTGGTTTCGACCTTTTTCAAATTTTGTTGGCCTGTGCTATTATCCAGAATTTAACTTTTGGAAAACTTTGTAAAAACAAAAAAAAAACATAGACAGGGTGTCTCAAAAGATTTTTTTTTAAAACACCGATTAGAGCATAATAAATTCCATTATGTAAACAGGGTGTTCCTTACCAAAAAGTCTTTTACATATGCACCACCCTATTGTTCACTGGGTACATATTTGTATTTCGAAATATATAGAGACCTTACAGTTTAGTTCAATTCGCCTGTGTACAATTTTTACGTTTACAGTGTTAGAAGTTAGTAGTTGTTTGTACACACGAAAGTATTTTTTTTTTATTTTTTAAATAAATATGTATCGTTCAAACAATTTTTTTTTTTTTGTTGCTGTTGCTTATTTTTGTTTATTTTAACCTTGTCAATCAACGTGTTGTCGCTGATGTGTTTATATGTATGAAGAAAAAAAAAAATTATTAAAAATTTTTAAATTAAATTAAAATTCAGAAAATGGTATATAAATTAAATATTCATAAATTTTTATGTTGGGATGAACGTGGATTTTGAGAATAAAGGGTAAGAACAAGGTTCTGTTTGAGTTTGGAAGGGCAGAAATTACTTCGAGGGAGATTTTTATTGATTTATGTAAAATACAATTTTGTGTTATTTTTCGACAGAGATTTAAATCCTGGGAATTGACAATAACGATAATGTAAAGAATATAACAGATCTTAAAGAACTTTTATGTTTTGATTCCAAATCTGCTAATTAAATTTTTTTCAATGTATCCTTTTAGAAACATTCCTAAATTTTCTAAACATATTCGTGCTTTAAAAGTAAAAAATGATATTCTAGTTCTCCACTGTCCCAAGTTGGGACTCCTAACAACAAAATCTTCTCCTTGAGCCATTTATGTAAATGTATGTCAAAAGTTGCTGGAATCTACAGAAGCGTAAATAGGATTGGAAGTTTGACTGATTGTGAGTATAAGAAAGAACATAATCTTGCGGTAGCCCTAAATTTGAGAAAAACTCCTTTGATTAGACTCCGTTTTGAATATCACGAATAGAACAATCTCTAAGAAATTTCGAAATAAAGCGAGGAAAACTGTTGCCGACAGCAAAAGCACGGGTGCTCTTTGCCACGAGTAGGAAAAGTCCACATCAATCACTGATAATATTGATTGATGTGATGTGTCAGAAGGAAACGCTTACTGGTTTCCTGTAGAACGACTACCATTGGCGATTATTCGCCACGCATAACAACCTGTATAAATAAGTGAACGAACCAACGCCTTTAATGGACGTTGTGGACGAACAACAGGACAAGTAAAACTGTAGTTGACTATCGTCGATTTTTAGAGTCTTGTTGCTCTTAAACTGAACACAATGCTTCCATATTTTTTAGTGTTTCAGGATTAGACAACAATCTTTAATAAAATTATAAAAAAAACTTTTAAGTTTCCCTTCAAAACTATATGTATTTTGATGTCGTTTATGCATCGTCAATCGTTTTCGTTTTACGTGATTAGCCCCCAGATTACTCTCAACCTTTTTCTTACTTGACATCATGACAAATATGAAGTAAAAAGAATTTAAACTCTTGTCAATTCGGATTACTGCACCATTTTCATATCCTTCTCGAATTCCGATCTTCATAACAGAAATTGACGTAACAACAAAAAAGCTCATACTGATCTGCTACACTAACAGTCGAGATTTGAGTGTGCTAGAGTACTTAGTCGTGAAAACCTTTTTTACGAACAGTAACTTCTTGCTAAAGTTTTTGGGATTCTTGGGGCAGTAGGAGCTTTTGGTCGTTTGTTAAAAGAGTCAAGGAAAATGCTAGTTCTTCTATTATGACTCTTTTAAAAGACAACCAAGTGTTAACGTAACCGGTTGATAAAGCTAACCTGTTGGCTTGTCTCTTTGCAAAAAAATCTTTGCAAGGGTATCACATACAATGCCCAGGATATTTTTTCGAGCTTGTGCCGTTAAAACGGATGTTTCGGATCTTAACATAATTAAGTCACCGGAGCCGGATGCACTGGTGCTGGTATACCTGGGCTTCTGGTGTTTACGATGTTAGGGCGTCCACTGGCAGAACTTTTAATCTCGTCTTTCCGTGCGGAAGTCTTTCCCTTATGTTGGAAGGTTGCAAATGTGCAGCCATTGCATAAAAAAGGTGCGGCTAATAATCCTAATATTTACCGCCCAATCGCATATTGACAGTGCTCTTTAAAGTGATATAGAGCATGGTAAACTGCCATCTCGTTATATATCTGGAGGCGAACTTACTTTTAAACGATCGACATGTATGGTTTTCGGAGAACTCATTCTATTGGCGTTCCTTTCGAAACATTGGAGTCGTTCGATCCACCATCTTGGTGAGACTAAGGAGGTTGCTCTGGATATTTTCAAGGAATTGGATATTTACAATTGAATTGTGACGCTAATATCGAAGCTTAACGCCTTTGGTGTCGATAATGACTTCTCTCGATTTATTTTAAGTTTTTTCGGAGATCGTTTAATGCGTGTTACTATAGATGGGTTCTCATCAAATGAGTTTACGCTTCAATCGGGGGTACCGCAAGGAAATGTTCTTTTTCATACCCTTTTTCTTATATTTCATAACGAACTTCTTTGTCAAACTTGAAATCTTATCTGCTCTTTCGCAGATGACAGCAACATTTGCAATTCATTTTCATTTGATCGTTGAGTTTGAAGGCAAAAGGCAGATTATGAATGACACACTTAATCAGGACATCTTCACAATCTTTTAATGAGATCTTGAGAACAGGGTCAAGTTAAATGCACGCAAGACTCAATGTTGTATGTTGACTTACAGCGTCATCTGTACATATGGGGGGTATAAGCATCGAGGAATCACTCTTGATGTTCTGGGCATATTCAGTGTGATATCCGTTAGTATAATCAGGGTTTTAAAGTGTCGAAAGAAGCATTTAAGTGTTTCTCATTTTTAAGAAGTATTTCACCTCATCCGATCTCCTTACTAAAAATACCACTTACACTCAAAAAAAAAAAAATCTGTAAAGTTAGCAAAAAAAGCTTGTAAACCTACAAGAAAATTTGCTGATTTTGAACCCACAATTTTTTTGCTGAAGTTAGCAAAAACGTTTTGCTAAAAATTAGTTAACTGAAATTTTGTTTATTTCAACTTAGTTCTACGTGTTGAGAGCTACAAAAATGCTTTTGGACTTTTTGTTGTGTCGGCAATATTTACCGAGATATGAGCATCTTAAAATTTTCGGGAATGCTAACTTTTTTGGATCCAAAGTTTGGACCCATTAGGGTCCACACATGTGAAGATATGGAGAGCATATGGAGAGCCCGAGAACCAAAAATGGCCTCCATTTTGCTCTATCTAGCTTAGTTTCCGAGATAGCGCCATTTTAAGTTTTCTGAAAATAAACAAAAATTTACCATTTATTTTTGCTAATATTAGCAAAAAAGCTTGTAAAAATTTGGTCAACTCAATTTTAAATTTAGCAAAAAAAAATTAGTTCAAATTTTGTTTAAAATTGCCAATGCGCTAAATGAATTTTACAAGATATTTTTGCTAACATGCTAATCTCAACTAAAAATTTGCTAAAAGTTAGCTAACCAGCATTAGCAAAAAAAAATTAGAAAATCTACTAATGTATTTTTTTGAGTGTACATCCGAACGAAGATGGATGGAATACAACTCCGGGCAGGGGTTTCAAAGTCTATTTTCGAGCTCTTGGACTTTATGGAGCATCGTCGGAATGTGGATTGTGCGACTATGTTCTATCGATATTACCATGGAAAGTGTTCTGCTGAGATAACTGAACTTATCCCTAGAGCCCAAATTTTTGTTCGCAACACTCGGTTGTCTAGTAGAATACATCCGTTTGTTGTCGATTGTCCAGTTGATCGCAAAGCGCATTATAGAGAAGGTTAGTTTATCAGCCGAACTAGCCGTATGTGGAATAATCCTCCCACAGAGGTCTTCCCAGTCTCTTTCAATGTAGATAAATTCAAGTCAAATATCCACAAACCCTACTCCCTCTATCGTTTTCCTCATAACCTATTCTCCTGATAACAACACAATACACTGCACCCTTTGAGTGTTTGTTCAACGTAAACAAAAATACAAAATATGCAGGTTCCACCTAATACCACGTTTTTTTCCGTCTATAGCCCGAGTTAGAACATCCTCCAGTTCTATCAGCAATAGATTAAAAGACATGAGGCAGCCCTGTCGAACACCGGAAAAGTAATTGATACCATTCAAATTTTCGGTAGATTTACATTAAGGTTGGAAACCAATTTTCGGTACCTTTAATCAATACAATAACAATATTGTACCTGTTCAAAATGTAGGTCACAAGTTTTTACTTTAACCCCATATAGATTACATAGAGGCGAGACTGAGAGTGAAATAATTGTCAATGAATAACTTGTGAGCATATATTTACTGTGAAAGCACGACCTTTGAGCAGCCAACAATTAGCGTGTGTAAGAGTATTTTGTTTTTATTTTCGCCTCCATCTACTCTATCGCTTAAACCATCCTGAATGTATTGACAATAAACAAGTTTTTCCTCTATAACCACTCTAAAAAAACCAAAAAAAAAAAACAACAAACCTAATTTTTCCATTAAAATGCCAAGTTTAATGTTTATAAAATAATTGTATTTTATCATTCCATTAACTAATAAAAGTACTCAACTGTCACATAATAAGGCTTTTAATTCATATGCATATTAAACGAGTATGAAAATTATAACCGGTCTAGATCGACCATAAGATACCCTACACCTAGGATGTTGGGGGGTAAAAATTAATGGGGATCGGTCTTATTAATTAATACTCTAAGACGCACCATGTGAGCGGTAGGAGATGATTTCATAAAATAAATAAAAAAAAAATAAAAAAACAGTTGTATGGGTACCACCTTAAGGGTTAAAGATAGAGGGTAGGTATATTCTAAGAAAATGTTGAGACTCAAAAAATACTGACATCTCTTGGGAGCAGTTAGAGCGGTAGGAGCCAATTTTTATAAAAAGTTTATATCTTCTTTTTTAATAAAAAATATTTTTTATATATTTTTTTTTTTACTAAATAATGTATAGTTAGTCTAAAAAAATATAAATATTAATAATAAAGGGCTTTTCTGAATTAATCCCCAGTTAACATATGTTTCAATCCACTGTGCGTCGGTCAAATTTTGGGCGATCTCTCATGGAATGGCCGATATTTAATAAAAAAATAATTGTAAAAATTTAAGAAATTATATTTTCACTGGAAACTGGTCCAGACCCAAAATAATTGGACAATCCAGGCCATTCCCGGCCGTCTGGCAACCCTACCTACAACAGTATTTTCGGGGAAATGGGTTCCAAGTCCAAACATGGACCGATTAGATCTATCTTTCGTTAGATCTCAAATTAGTGTAGAAAACACACAGAAAACAAATTTGAGAAATTGAAATTGGCTTATTTTTGTCAATAGACCGATTTATTTGAATATCGGGCGGAGTTTTTATATGGGGTCAAAGTCGAAAAATGGTCCAATTACACTCATATTTGATTGGGCTACCTAAGTTCACGTTTAATACCTACAAACAGAATTTTTAACAAATATTTCCTATTTTTATGAATTTTAATGGATTTATGAAAATATCGGGATCGTGGTTTGTGTGGGGACTACAAAACGAACTGGTCCGATTCCTTTAAAATTTGAAATGTTAATTTGTGAAAATTACGTTTACCTGACAAATTTCGAAAAGATACCTATTATAATACGGGTTTTAGAGTCATTTGAGGCAAATCATAAAGGGACGTTTGTATGGGGGCTAGGTCTAAATATGGACCGATTTTTAATTTCAATAGGATTCGTCCTTGGGACAAAGGAAGCTTAAGCTTCAAACAGACGATCATCGCTAAATCGTCTCAGAAAGTGATTCTGAGTCGATCGGTATACTTGAAGGTGGGTCTAGGACCGATATTTCGAATAGTTACAAACATCAGCACAAAATCATTATATCCTGTACCACAGAGTGTTGTAGGGTATAAAAAGACAACTACACTGAACGAACATTTTCTAAAAAACAAAAATTAAAATAAAACATTAAGTAATTATTAAAATTCACTCACAACATTGTTGTTTTTTGAGGCAGACAGGTTTTCATTTTAATATTTTTTGTTAAAAAATTTAACTTAATCACATGCTAAAGTTAATTGGCCACAGTTGCACAAATGTACAACAGCCAACATACTGGCATGGCATGACAGACAGAACGACGGCCGACAGACAGACAGGCACAACTCTCGAGCCTACAATTAACCATAATACTTTGCTTGGAGCGTCATAATCGTCTTCTTTGTCGTTGTCGTCTTATTCTTTTATAAATGTCACCGTATACGAAATGCCTACCGGCTTTTTATTTTCATTTTTCACTTTTACTTGAGAAAAAATACAACAACGTTGGCCTTTTTGGCTGGCAGTGTTGCCAGATATATTTTTCCCTGTTGTCCCCACAAAAAATAACAAAATATACCCAAAAATCCCCAAATCTGTAAAAAATACGAAGCTTTTATTTTGTGCTTGCATTTTTGTTCATAACTTTTGACCTCTAAAACTTTTTACTCGCATGAAATCCCCATTTCCTAAGGTAAATCCCCAAATCTGGCAACCCTAGCTGGTTTAGCTGGTAGTAAAAGAGTAGCAGTCTTTTTTTTTTAAATACCTACTTGAAAATCATTCTTAAATTTACACTGTTGTCTCTGATAAGAATCTTTGTAAAAAAAGGCTTGTTTTGGCAGTTGACAAAATAAAACAAAAACGAAAAGAGCACAATACACATAAAATTAAAGGGGAAGAGAAAAACTCGTATTGAGCATAATCACATGAAAATACAATAGAGTGCAATTATGGTGAGCAAATAAGATAAATTGTTAAGTGAGAAAACCTCATAAAGCTTTTTATTTTTTGTTTATGCCTGGTGTATAACAGTTTTCATTCATTAAACGGTTGGTGTGTAGTAAACAATAAATGCTTTGATAGGGTTGCCAGCTGACGCGAATTTGGCCAAGTGTTGGTAGAAAATTTTTTTTGTACATGGGTGCGTATGATGAAAATCATATGGCATATGAGATTAATCATACGTACCCATGGCCCAAAAAAAACTGGTTAGCTTGTTTGTATTATAAAATTAGTGATTCTAGGTGTATTACGTGCACTTTGGTTACCTAATAAAATCAAATTTTAAGACAATTTTACAACTTATAACTTATTGTTAGTCCCCATTTTAAAAATTTCGCCCAGTATTCAGTTATGGCGTTTCTTTTCTGAAACAAAATGTTGCACCCTTAAATAGTATGATTTGTAAAATGTAGCCACAACCCTTCACACAAAAATTTTTTTTTCCATGAACGATTTTCATAGTATTTATGAACAAATTCATATAATTTATTAACTTTTCCATAATATTTATAAACTTTTTCATAGCATTGTGAATAGAGGCGAATATGTATTAATATTCTAGTTTGTGCACAAACGATTTGTCATTAGACTCGTTTGCTACTTTGTAGTTAATCGTTTCTATTTTTGCTAAATAATCTTGACAATGGAATCTTGACAAATTCCGAAACACGTGTCGATTAAGTCTTGCAAAATGACCAACATAAATAAATTTAAAACAAAAAATAATTTTCTTGAAAATTATGCTATGAGAATATCATGGTTTTAATTAGTAAAGAAAATACTGACCTTGAGCCAGAATAAACATCCTCAAAATATAATATTTTAAAGGTCGAATAAAACAATTTTTAGTTTTAATAAAAATTAACTTGTTCATAGCATTTATGAAAAATGTTAAAAATTCTTAAATTTCACATATTATGATTTATTCATAAATACTATGAAAAAGTTTACAAATATTATGAAAAAGTTAATAAGTTGTATGAATTTGTTCATAAATACTATGAAAATCGTTAATGGAAAAAAAATTGTTTGTGTGTTTTAATATATTGCCAGTTGTGGGATTACAAAAAAAAAAAAATTGAGAAAATTTTTCTTTCAACCAAAACATTTACTATCCCGTCATTATATGAAAGTGTGACATTTTGAAACTTTATAAATAAATGCAACAATTTTAGAAAAAAACATAATAATTTTTTTTTTGCCAGAAAAGAAAACGCCATTAATTTCATCGTCCCTTATATCTGTAAGTGCCCTTTTCTGTATGTGGTAAAGTAGCTTCAATGAAGACATTGAAGCACCAGCCCATACACGAAATTGTATTCCATTTTGGGGAAGACATAGACATTAAAGTTATTAAAGTGCTATATGAGGAATCTAGTTGTCGAATCTTGCATGAAAACAGCTTAAGTTGGAAGATATCTGTTAATAAAGGTGTAAGACAAGGATGCGTGATGTCCCCAATGCTTTTTAATATCGTTTTAGATTTAGCCATGAGGCGAGCCACAAGAGAAGGACGTGGAATAATGTGGGGTCTACAATCGCGACAAGAGGATCTTGATCATGCCGATGACATCTGTCTGCTAGCTCAAATTTTTACAGAAGAACAAGCTTGAAGCAATCGCCAACCCAATAGCAGCATCAGGTCTAAGGGTCAATGTGGCCAAAACCAAGGTATTTCGCATAAACTCAGATGTATCAGAGGAATTTAGAGTTCAGGACAGAGTCATTGAAAATGTTTACACTTTCCGCTACTTAGGTAGTATCCTGACAAAATCTGGAGGGTCTAGCGCGGATATAGCAAATATAATTAAAACTGCTAAGCAAGCCTTTGGTCGCCTTGGTAATGTATGAAAATCTACAACACTATCCCGCCATGTGAAGATTAAACTATTTAATTCTAACATAAAGTTTATCATGCTGTATGTGTGTGAAACCTGGAATGCGGCCCCTCCCGACATTGGTTCAGTACAAACCTTTGTTAATAGATGTTTGCGCGAAGAATTCTCAAAATTTTCTGGCCGAATACCACCTCCAACTCAAAACTGTGGGCAATCACATCGCAAACCCCAGTCGATCGTGAAATACGAAGGCGAAAATTAAATTGAATTGGACACACCCTTCGAAAAACACATGATGATATTGCACGTAACGCAATCAAATGGAACCCTCTAGGAAGCCGTAGAAAGGGTCGTTCTGCACTACATGGAGAAGATAGATAGCGAAGGAAGTTGTAAAAGCCGGTAAAACCTGGGGTGAAATTAAGTACATGGCGTCAGATAAATCCCAATGGAGAACTTTTGCTGAAGCCCTATGCTCCTTACAGGTTCAAAGGGAACTTATATGGATATATATAACGGTCAAGACATCAGGTGTTGTAAAATATCTTCCAACTACTTCTCGCTACTTAAAAAAAAAACAAGTAAGAAAGTTGATGTCGGTCAAGGCCGACCAATAATACCCTAAATCAGTGTTTCCCGGAAAATGGGTCTCCATTTCAAACATGGACCGATTGGATCTATCTTCTGTCGATTCTTCAATAAGTGAAAAAATCACAACAATCCAAATTTGAGTGAAATAGGCTTCTATTTCTGTCCAATAAATCGATTTAACTAAATATTGGGCGAAATTTTCACATGAGACCTAAATCCAAAAATTATACTGCGGAACACTAAAAAATAAACAAGAGTTACGACCATCATTTTTATATATTTCGGACATGCTGATTCGAATGGCGTTCTCCATTTTTCGATGTATGGTACAGTTTTCTTGCAAAATATCGTTAAAAATTTGCTGATTTCGAGCCAGTTTTTCAACAAAAAAATTTGCAAAGTTAATTATTTTTAAATTGTATGGCATGGAAAACAAAGATGTGACTTGTAGCAATATTTCTTATACAAATTTGGTTTAAGGCTTTTCATCTTAAGCCCTTAAATTCGCGAATTTCTTCATTTTTTGAGGTTTTCGCGAAATTAACCGCCAAGTTGGTCTTTGATAAAAAACTTGCTGTTAGTGAATCAAAAAGGCATCCCTAGCAATACGAATAGTGGACAAAAAACAGCTATGTTATATGGACCATCATGATGAAAATCGCGAAAAACCGTTTTTTGAAATATGGCAGCATTACTTTACGAGATGATTTAAGGTTCCATCTTTTAGTATACAATGTGGGAACCTTAAACAATTAACTGACCAAAAATTTGGCCAAAAAAGTTTTCATTTGCAAAAGTTATCTTAACAAAAACTATAATTGTTGTGGGGTTAACACTAAAATAATAGTTTTTGTTAAGATAACTTTTGCAAATGAAAACTTTTTTCGCCAAATTTTTGGTCAGTTAATTGTTTAAGGTTTCCACATTATATACTAAAAGATGGAGTCTTAAATCATCTCGTGAAGTGATGCTGGCATATACAAAAAAACGGTTTTTCGCGAATTTCATCATGATGGTCCATATAACATAGCTGTTTTTTGTCCACTATTCGTATTGTTAGGGATGCCTTTTTGATTCACTAACAGCAAGTTTTTTATCAAAGACCAACTTGGCGGTTAATTTCGCGAAAACCTCAAAAAATTAAGAAATTCGCGAATTTAAGGGCTTAAGATGAAAAGCCTTAAACCAAATTTGTATATGAAATATTGCTACAAGTCACATCTTTGTTTTCCATGCCATACAATTTAAAAATAATTAACTTTGCAAATTTTTTTGTTGAAAAACTGGCTTGAAATCAGCAAATCTTTAACGAGATTTTGCAAGAAAACTGTACCATACATCGAAAAACGGAGTACGCCATTCGAATCAGCATGTCTCAAATATATAGAAACGTTGGTCACAACTCTTGTTTTCTAAAATAGTGGTCAGTTTTGTCACGCTGTGTTATCTGATTATAATCACACATTAAAATCATTAAAACACACACAAACAAAATTTTAAATAAATATTTTATATTTTCATGAAATTTGAAAGATTTATCTGAATATCTGGAAGGTAGTCTCTATGGGGGCTATAAGAAGAATTGGTCCGATTAATTTAAAATTCGGAATGAAGATTTGTGAATATAAAATACGTTGCCTGTCAAAATTCGAAAGGATATGTATCTATTGTAACACGGTTATTAGAGTCATTTCAGCCAAAATTAAAGAAAACCTTTATATGGGGGCAGATCTAAACATGGACCGATTTTTTCCAATTTCAATAGTTACAAACGCGTTATACACTGTACCACAGTGTGGTGTAGGGTATAAAAACATCACAACTAAAAAAAGGGGAGAAAGTACAGAACCCAGTGGTACACATGCGCTTAATATAAAGTTTCTAGAGGAAACCCGATCTACAACAACACGAATAGAGCGTTCACTTAGAAAGCTTGAGATAAAACGAGAAAAATTTACACCAACTCCAAATGCTCTTATCATCGAGATAAACAAGTGCCAACCAACTCCAAATGCTCTTATCATCGAGATAAACAAGTGCTGGAATACCATCCGGACCCGGATATTTGTTGAGTTCGACAGGAGTCTTTTTGAGCGCTCGTGTTATGAAGAATATTTTGGTCATAGAACATGATACCCAGGTATCACAGACAGTGGCTGGTTACTCCCAGATAATGAAGAGTTGTTGGCAAAAGTTTCAGCCATAAGATTGTCCTTAGCAACTAGGTCATCACGTAACATAGTTGGGATAGAAGAGCTCGTATTACTCTTGACCAGCTTGACAAACGACCGAAGGCTTTTTCCACCCTTTGGGATAGCAAGAATCTTAGCACTTAGGCGTTCTTCACTCAAAACCTTTTCACGCCTTAGCACCTTAACACAATTTGTCCTTGTTTGCTTACTGAGCCGTTCGGTAGTTTTTAAAGGTCTGATAGCCTGATAGTTTCCTCTCTGGACCTGATAGCTTCCCTGCGATTTGCATTAAACCAACATTTTCATTTGGTTAAGGGGCGGTAGATTTACTTCGTATACATGATTTCATACCAAGCAATATGATGTTTACAATCTTTCCGAAGAGCCGTTGACATCTTTATCGAGAAAACATATCTTCCAGTTATAGTCCCTATAGGAATTGTTTAACTTCTCCCAACGCGCTTTGTCATACAAAAAAAAAAAACGAGCGGAAATTCGCCCCTGAAGAGCTAGAACAACTTGTAAAAAAACTAAATTTTTTACAGTTTTTTTTTTTGTGGTTTTGTAAAACATTTTTATGTCAGAAGTAGTTAAAGATCCTACACTTGGACCAAGGGAATCAAAATTTGTAATATTTTTTGCCCCACCTATTTTTGTGGGCGTAATTATGATAAAATTGTATATAATTGTATAACTTTAGTGCAAACATTACGTTTCCCGCACAACCCCCCAAAATCGCTCTGTACAGTTTTTTGACAGGCGCGTTTTGGAGGATGGATTGTCTCAGATTCTGAGACATTTTTCGTATAGAAAATGTCTCAGCTTCTCACATATTTTAATATAGAAAAATCTCAGATTCTAAGCCATTTTTCGTATAAAAAAAGTATCAGATTTTGAAACTACTTTGGTTGGAGAATCTAAAAATTTAGCTTGGCAACTCTACCTTTAAAAACTATTCATTCAACAATTACAAAAAAAAAATCTATAAAAAGGAAATAAAAAAAAATCATGTTTCAAAAAAGGTTCTCATTTAATAAAACGACATAATGCGAGTGCATTTACAGTTTGACATTTTAAGAGAACAGTGCGCGTTACGCAAATTTAAGGCTAAATTATATACTTACTACTGACAAAAATCCAAAAAAGGAAAAAAATATCCTGCAACAAACAAATACACATTTGAAAAGAAAAAAAAACATGAAAAGTGTTTACTAACCAAAAAAAAAAAACAGAAACAAGAAACATTTTCGGTTAAACATGATGTTTTCTTTTTGTTGAACAAGTTAAAAAAATACATACAAAACTACTCGAAAAAAATTTAAGTTGTAAAGAACTGTAAAGTGGCTATGAATGGCATATTGTGAGACACCAAGTTTTCTTATGGAATATGACAAGTATAGTTTCAACTACAGAAGTACAAAGATGTGTGTGTATTAAATTCATGAATATGAAAAATAGTTAAATCATGTGTGTGTGTAAATGAGTGCACTATGGGCTAATATTTGTTAAACTTTCTGTTTAAGAAATTAAAATATATAAAATAATGGAAAATATGGCAACATCCAAAGTTTTATAATTATTCAACAATTAAAGTAAGATATTATTTTTTTGTGTTTTGTAAAGAACGATTTTTTATATCCTACACTAATTAAAAGTGATAGAAGTTTCGAGTTTATAAAACTAGACCGGTATTTTTTTGTCCCGTGGCGCCCGGCGATCAAAGTTTTGGTTTTTTAAAAAAATTAAAAAAAAAAAAATTATAAAAAATACGTCTCGCGATACATCATATTTATTAATTTTAAATTTTGCACTGAACACGACTATCACCGTTAAAAAAGTTTTGGAGAAATGACTATTTAAAATTTGCAAAAATGGCGGTTTACAACTCAAATGGTTCGGACACGTTGTACGTATGCCAGAACGAAGGATACCAAAGCAATTCCTGGAAGCTAAGCCAGAAGGAAGAAGACCCATAGGAAGACCGAGAGTATCATATGAAGATTGCATAAAAGAAGCTGGAACAAAAAGAGGAAAATCGCTAAATGAAATGAAGAGAATAGCGAAAAATTGAACAGATTGGAGGAAGTTTATTGCAGCCCCCCCTACGCTTTAAAAGGCAAAAGGGTGAAGACAAAGAAGAAGAGAAGAAAAATGGCGGTTTAATTTTTCTACGTTAAGATTTTTTTTTTAAAAATCACAAAAAATTATTTCTCTTGACCCTTTCATAGAGATTAAGGCGAACTTTATTTAAACTGAATTTCAGCCAAATCCGATTATTTTTACTTGTAGCGCCCTTCGATTAAAGTTTGGGGTTGTAGAAATATTGTGATTTTTAAAATTTTCAAAATAAAAACAAGTAAGAAAATTATAGTCGATCAAGACCAGTGTTTTCCGGAAAATGGATACTTACAAGGGAAGTATCTCAACCCTTATGAACCGATTTGCCTTAAACTTAAAATATATATAAATGAGGCGATTTTAAGGTTGGGGTGTCTCGGCTTATCGGCCATATCAGTGTTTAAAAATTTCGTTGTCCCCTTATGAAACAATGAGGACCTTCGGGAAAATTTCGATAACTCCCGAACTAACAGGAATATCGTCTAGAGCAAAAATACGTGTCGACTTAAATTTAATAAAGATTATTTCGTATTAATATGGATATCGTAGGTCTATGTCTTCATATGAATACCCCCCAAAATTTGCACATTTTCATGAAAAAAATATTTAACGAAGCAGAATTTTTACGGGGTTATGCCACCGTTGAATAGGCATTAAAAAATCCTTTCTTCTCATATGGAAACATCATATAGTTTCTTTGAAAGAAATCGCTAAAAAATCCAAAAAACGATTTTTTCGCCAAATTTTGACCCATTTTTTGAACCCCTAAATCCCCGATATGGCCGATAAGCCGAGACACCCCAACCTTAAAATGGTCTCATTTAAATATATTTTAAGTTTCAGGCAATTCGGTTCATAAGGGTTGAGATACTTCCCTTGTTAGTCCAAACATGTATCAATTGCATGGACGTATACAGGGGGTGGGCACAGGGGGCACATGCCCCCCCCTTTTTAAATAACTTTTCAAGTACTTCTAGTAAAAACTAAATATAAATAGGCGATGGCAAACAATTTTGGGAGTTGTGCCTCCCCCTCCCACCCCTTTCAAATTCCTGGATACATCGCTGATCAATTGGATCTATCTTGTGTTAGATCTTTGTTATATACCGATTCAGTTTGAACATCCATCAACATTTTTTTATGGGGACTGATTTCAAAATGGTCCAATTATATTAAAAGTTGATAAGGTTACCAAAGTACACGTTTAACACCTAAAAACCAAATTTAAATCAAATAATTATTATATTATAATTATAATTTTTTTTTATGAATTTTGAAAGATTTCGGTAAATATCGGGAGGAAAGTTTATATGGGGGCTACAAGTACAAGTGGTGCAATTTCTTTAAAATTTGGAATAAGGATTTCTGCCCGAGTAAAAATTTTTATATGATGCAATATATAATGATATATAACACAATACATATATATTTATACGCAATTTAATCCGAATAATGGTGGATGTTTTTGCATTATAAAATATGATTCGATTTCATCCGAGTTTTGACCAGACATTGCCATATTTCAGTGGATCCAATTAGATCTAATTGCATAAAAACATATAAAATCTTGGTGTGTTTTGGTTTGGGTGAGTTACACCACAGGTCAACGATACATTCACCAAGTATATAATTTTCTAAAACAAAAAAATTGTTTGGGTACGCTTCGAACCAGATAGGTGATATACATAACCCTAACAAGGAAATGTTTAGGAACATTTTAAAAGTTTCTTATACTTTTCCTAAAAATCTTAGAAAATTTTTGGTTAATTTGAAACATTTATATATGTCATATATGAAACAGAATAAAATATATCTAATTTTATATTAAATTATACAGAAAAACAAATTTTGTATTGACCCTCATATTATTTCATATATTTATATCAACCATATACCTCTTAATCCGAATCGTGATTAAATTACATATTACTACATATGACTGCATTTCAAAAATTTAGAAAATATCTCACGGATGTATAATTATATATGATTTATTATGTTTGTATCAAGTTATATATTGTTATATATGTTTATTTTTACTCGGGTGAATACAAAATACTTGTATTTGATAAATTTCGAAAGGATACCAATTATAATACGGTTAATATAGCCAGTTAAGCCAAATCTAAAGGATACGTTTGTATGGTGGTTAGGTCAAAACATGAACCGATTTTTTCCAATGTCAATAAAATACGTTCCTGGGCCAAAAGAATATTAAGTTTCAAATTTCAGCTAAATATGTTCCTAATAGCGGCCTGTATCGTGACTAAAACGTTTACATGGATAAACGGACAGACGTTAAATCGATTCAAAAAGTGAATCTGAGTTGATCGGTATAATGGAGGGTGGGTCTAGGACTAATATTTCGGACACAAACTCATTATACCCTGTACCACAGAGTGGTATACATACAAAAAAAAAACCTTGTCAAATTACTAGAAAAAATCTCGTAATCCCATTTTAACAATATTTGACAGTTTTCCTTGTTTTTTAACAAAAAATGTTCGATCAAAATTTACATTTTTTTTTTTTTTTGAAATTTTACAATTTTTTTTTGTAATTTTACAAATTTTCAACATTTGTTTACAAAAAAAAAATCTAGTAAATTCATGAAATTTCCTTGTAAGTTTTATTGCGCTAAAAAATTTGTAAATTTCATTTCGTTTATTTCAGTCAATAGAACATAAATTCTTTACAGACTAAGATTTAAATACAAAAATGTACATATGTATAAGTATATATATAAATTAAAATATTTACAAATAATACTTAAAAATCTAATATTTTAAAGATTTTAAAAAGATACAATTTAAAACTTTCTTTTGAAGTGCAAAATTCTATTAGAAGATTAGAATCTATACTAATGGCCATATCATTGATGGCATTTAAATCATTTAAAGCGCAGTTTAAGGTACTGTTTTGGGCATAATTTGTGCGATGCGGAGGCAAGTTAAAAATATATTTATGACGGAGAGATCTAGGTGGAACATTAAACGGTATCAGAGATAGCAAGTCAGGGCAATCAATGCCACCAGCCACTATATCAAAAATCAATAAAGCTGATTGAAATCTTCTTCTTAACTCTAAAGTTTGCAAACCTAAGAGTAAGCATCTGGACTTATAGGGAGGTATAGGTTCAATAAATTCAATGGAAGAAAGCGCCCATTTAATAAAAATTTTCTGAACTCTTTCTATACGCGATATATGTATTCCGCAGTGTGGATTCCAAACTACGGCAGCGTACTCCAACTTAGATCTTACATAAGACGTATATAATAATTTTAACGTATTGGGATCTGAGAAATCAGAACAATTTCTTTTTATAAATGCGAGCAAGGCATAAGCTTTAGGAACAATGTAATTTATATGATTAGTAAAGGACATTGATGAATCAAACATAACGCCCAAATCGATAGTTGATTTAACAGTTTTAAGAATATGATTACCAATTCTAAACACTTGTTGAATTGGGTTTTTAGATCGAGAAAACGAAATATGAAGACATTTGTCCAAATTCAAATGGAGACAATTAAATGTACACCAATTTAGGAAACTATCTAAATCATTTTGAATATGTAGAATATCGGTTAAATTTTTAACTCTAAGAAAAATTTTCAAATCATCAGCATAGAGAAGAAATTTTGAATTCGAAAAACACATTGAGACATCATTGATGAATAAATTAAAGAAAAGTGGGCCCAAAATACTACCTTGGGGGACACCTGAGGTTTGAATATATGTTGAAGATTCAAAGCCTTCAACAACAACTTTACATATTCTATTAGACAAGTATGATCTTATCCATTCTAAAAATTTAGAATGAAAACCCATAGCCTTTAACTTGGAATAGAGTATTGCATGCGACACTTTATCAAAGGCTTTAGAGAAATCAGTGTATACTGACTCAATTTGAAAACCTTGCTCTAAAGATGATATGCAATATTCACTAAAAACAGTCAGATTAGTGGTAGTTGACCTACCAGGAAAGAACCCATGCTGATAGGGAGATATAATTGATTTTGTAATAAAATACAACTTTTTATTAACAATGTGCTCAAAGATTTTCGAGATACTCGTTAACTTAGAAATTGGCCTGTAGCATGTGATGTCATCTTTTCTACCATTCTTAAAAATAGGCGTTATCGAAGACAATTTCCACTTATCAATAAAAACTCCTTCTTCAAGAGACAAGTTAAAAATGTAAGTTAGTGCAAAAGTAATGGAAGGCGCACATTTTTTTAGCAAATGAGGGCAAAGACCATCGGAATCCGATTTAAAATTATTATTAATCTGCATTATACCGTTATAAACATCATCATTTGAGATTTCCATGGCACCAATGTCTAGCATGTCAAACGAATTTGAGTATCTAGCTGTATGGGCCATAGGGATTTCAAAATTTGATTGAAAGAATTGAGCAAACATATCAACAACATCATTACAAGATTCAGAAATACGATTTCCATATCTCATAACTGATGGAATATCAGCAACCTGCCTTTTCGACTTTACAAAAGACCAAAAAGATTTTGGATTGCTTTTTATGTCATTCTCTTTTTGCAAAATATATTGCTTATATAAGAATTTATTTAAAAAATTAAATTCCCTTTCATAATAAATAAACTTTTCGTGACTATCAAGATTTCCTGAATCAATGTAACGCTTATGAAATTTATTACGCAGATTCTTAAGTTTTTTAAGACCTCTGGTATACCACGGCAGTTTGTAAGGCTTTTCCTTTTTCAATGGAATATTATTATTGCATATACCCAAAACAGTATTTAAAAAAATATTGTAACATGACGATGTTATTTGATCCGAAAATAACTCCAACCAATCAACATTACTAATTAAAGAATTAAGCAAATCAAAATTACAAACGTTAAAATTAAAATCAGAGCCTAAGCTCGGTGAATATTTAAACAATTTATACGAATCTATTTCCACGACTAAAGGAGAATGATGAGCATTAGATGGAGAAATCGGCAGCAAACCCTCGTATAATGCGAACTTACATTCAAATGATACAAAAATTAAATCCAAAAAGCGATTTAATCTGTTTGAAATGTGATTAATTTGAACTAAATTTGAACTAAGAAAACTATCAATAAGATTTATTTCATGATTACGATTAACATTGCTAGGCAACAAGTAAGATCCATTATGAATTTGAGACCAGGAGACATCTTTGAGATTAAAATCTCCTAACACGCATAGACGAGAGTTTGCTAACGAGTTTTCATCTACAGATAAAATATTAGAAACATGCGCGTCATACATAGCCTCAGGGCTACCCGGTGGAATGTATGAAACACATATATACATTTGAACACTAAGGCCAGAAAAAGATACAACCAGCTGATCTAACAAACCTTGTTGGTCATTAATTAAGTATAAAAATGATTTATATTCACGCTTTACCGCAATTAAAACACCACCCCCTTTGTCGTGGCCTGTGAGAACAGCACTTCTATCCTTACGATAAACATTATAGAGATTTAGATTAAAAAATTCAGCATCGGAAAAATCAGCATTTAACCACGTTTCCACCAGTACTATGACATCGAAATCACCTTGCGAAGAAAAATCATACACAGTTTTTAATTTAGTTCGCATTCCAGACAGGTTTTGATAATAGATTTTTAAGCAAGATTCAGAACAAGCTAACTGTTCTCTGCAGGTGCGTTTTTTTTTGGAAAATTTACGAAAGGGCGTACCCTAATGTCAGTAGGCCAGACTTCAGGATTGACGACTTTTTCATAAAAACACGGTGATATACCAAGTTTGAAATTTATTTTATTAAGAGCAGTTAAATCAGCATCCTTCTTGACTAATTTGTAACATTCAATAAATTGTTTGTTAATATTAGTACGCTTTTCAACATAATTTATTATTTGATCCACAGAAACGGTTGGTTTAAATGAGGATAGATGTACCCATTTTTTTTGAACAACTACTTCTAGTTCATTAGAAATATTCGTCCCCAAAACCACAGGTTGCCTTCTTTGCCTTTTTTGCCTACGCCTCTGCACACGAACCCAATTATTAGTAGTTTGTAAGGGTTGCGTGTTGTCTTCAAACATTTCATTATTATTTAACTCAACATTAGATGCAGCAGTGGGAATAGAAGAGTAAGAAGAGGCAGCAGATAATGCATTTGATACTGATGCTGCTTGTGTGCTAGTCGATTGACCAGCAACAACACCACTAGCAACAACATCATTATTTAAACGAACATTTTTTTTCTTTTTCGATTTTTGTTGATTTGTTGATGTTTCAAGGTTATTTACAAGTTCGTTAAACTTCAATTTTAACACATGAACGTCTTCACCAATAGAATTTGTTGTAATTATATTTTGTTTTAGCTCCTTTACTTCATTAGACAGAGAAGAAATATGCAAAATTAAATTAGATGAAGCATTTAAACATTCATCACAATTAAACACTATGTTTTTTTTTGCTCTAAATATTTCCCGAACTTTTTCGTCAATATCGGCACATATGTAATGTGTTTTAGCTCTGCATATATGGCAGCACACAAAATTATTAGTAATATGATTAAAACATTTCGCGCACAAAGACTTTGGAGGATCCATAACGTCTAAACAGTTTGATAGTCAGGCGAAGACTTACAATCTTATTGGTAAAAATCTTGTAAAATTACGAAAAAGCTCGTAGTTTTTGGTAGGAATTCTCGTAAAATAGGCGATAGCAAAAAATCTAGTATAAACACGAAACCTCCTTGTAAGTTTTATCGCGTTAAAAAATTTGTAAGTTTACAATTTTATTGGTAAAAGCTTGTAAAATTACAAGGAATTGTTGTCAAATAGGAAGTAGAAAAAACAAAAAAAGTTACAAACTTTTCTTGTCGTTGTGCAAGGTATTTTTTTTTTGAGTGTTGGTATAAGTATATATGGGCATTCCATGTCAAATCGGACACTTTGAATAATTTTTTTTTTTAGATTTTCCCAATTTGACAATTTTTAGTACCCTTCGAAAACTTCTTTGTGGTAAATTTTCAGATTTTTATACCCTCCAACTACAGTATGGGGGTATACTCACTTTGTCATTCCGTTTGTAACGCATCGAAATATCGGTCGAGGACCCCATAAAGCAGGCACGTACGCAGGGGGGTGCCCTGGGGGCCCGGGCCCCCCCAAAATGATTTGACCATATACAAATTTCAAGACATTGCACTGTGAAATATATGTTTGTTAACAAAAAAATACTATAATAACTTTTTTCAGTCTTTTTCTATACGAAAAATATTTTAGAATCAAAGAATTTCTGTGCGATTCGCTATCTCGGTCAGATTAGGTTTTGTTTTGCGTACAAAATTTCTAGTCACTCACATTGTACGACATACTGAATCAAGGCATTTATCTATACAAAAATCGTCTTATAGTCGAGTATTTTCTTTTCGAAAAATTACTCAGAATCGGAAAAATCTATACGAAAAATGTATCAGAATCTGTGCATTTTTCTATACTTATTTAAGACAAAATCTGAGAATTCTTCTATGCAAAAATGTCTCAGGATCTGAGAACTTTTCTATACAAATCTGAGATTTTTCTAATAGAAAAATTCTCTTTGTAAAAAGTGTCTTAGAATCTGAGAATTTTTCAATACGAAAAATGTTTCTGAATTCGAGAATTTTTTAATACGAAAAATGTCTCAAAGAATCTCAGAACTTTTCAGTACGAAAAATGTCTCAGGGTCTGACATTTTTTAAACGAAAAGTGTCTCGAAAGCTGAGAACTTTTTCTATATGATAAATGTCTTAGAATCTGAGAGTTTTCCTGTACAAAAAATGACTCAGAATCTTAGAATTTTTCTGTACAAAAATGTTTCAGAAATTGAGAAATTGAAATTATATGAGCAAAATGTCTTAAAATCATACAACTTTTTCTTAGAACTTGAAATGTCTCAGAATTTTTTTATACGAAAAATGTCTCATAATCTGAGAATTTTTCTTCACGATAATTTCTCAGAATTTTACAGTTTTTCTACTCAAAAATTGTCTCAAATTTGAGAATTTTCTATGCGAAAAATGAATAAACATCCTCAAAATAGAAAAATATTTTAAAAGTGAGTATACTGTTAAACTAAAAAAATTTCTCGAAATTTTAGGAGTGTTTTGTTCCAAAAATCTCTCAAAATCTTTGATTTTATTAAGATAATATGTGTCTTAGAATCGGAGAATTTTCTATACCAAAAATGCTTTTTTGCTTAAATATGGTTTATAATCCAAAAACTTTGAAAAAGTATATGAAAAATTCAAAAGGGTCCCAGAGTTTTGAGTTTTAAAGAAAAGTAGCATAAATTTTCAATTTCCTTTTTAAAAAAAAAATACGAATTCATTTTAATCTTAAATTTAAAATAAATGCATTGTTTTCTAAAAATGCACAAACAAAAAAATTAGGCCAAAAACATTGAGACGAAAAAACAAAATTAAAAAAAATGTTGGGCCCCCCCCAAAATAAATTCCTGCGTACGTGCCTGCCATAAAGTATAGATATTATTGATCTATGACGGATTCTAAGACTTTTCTAGAATGTCCGTATGTCCGTCCGTCCGTCCGTCTGTATAAGACACGATGCAGTCCAAAATAAAAGAGATAGACTCGTCAAGTTTGGCAGGAATGTGTGTTTTGGTCCTAGGCAGTTTAAGTTCGTAAACTGGCAAAATCGGACCGGGGGGAAAAAAGTTCACCCTTGAAGAACTTAACTAACCTCTGAAATACGCCATATTTTCACAGGTTTTCTTGTATTTCTGTTAAGCAAATGAAACAATTTGATGTCAGAAAAAGTCCAAGGTTCTGCACTTGGAACCAGGAAATAAAAAAAAAAATAAAATAAAAAAAATTTTTTTTTTTTGCCCGCCCCCCCCTTTTGTGGGCGTGGATATTAAAAATGTTTTTAAATAATGATAAAATTGTATTACTTAAGCTTCAAAAGCATAATATACACAGAGAAAAATTAATTTCCAACAGAATTTTTCAGTTGTACCAACTAAAAATTCGGTTGCCACTACTACATTTCGCTGTAACATACGAATTTTATACTTTTTTCAATTAAAACACAGTTGTATCACCAAAAGTCAGTTGTAACTACCGATATTCAGTTGTTACAACCTTAATAAAAATGCATCAACCGAATTTTTGTTGCAATAACTAAATTTCAGTTGGAAATTCGCAAATTTGTTTTGTGTGTGTATGAATTTTTAAACATTTACCGCATGGGTCTATATGTCCCCCAATGACCCCTAATGACACACATCCCCCCCCCGCCCAAAAAAAAACGCCCCTGCAATTTTTTTTTTTTTAATTTTTTTTTATATGTTGGAGGGTATTAAAGATTCGGCACAGCCAAATTTAACACTCTCACTTGTTTTTTATAACCCGTTCAAAAGATATCGAATTTTTAAAAATTGGTAGTTTGTTTATTTACTCAAATTTCTTTTACTGATAACTTCTTCAATAATAGTCTAAATTGCAAATTTTTTTTTCAAAATTTTTGTTTTTTTACGTACTTAAAAAAAAAAAAAAATCCAAAAAAATTCTTAAAAGTGCTCTAGCATGCGATTTTTAAGTTTTTAAATTTAAATCTCATTTTTGAAAATGTATGTACTCTTTGATTTTTTTTTTAATTTTTTGTGAAAACTTATGGAATGCCCCACATATATTATGTTTATTATTTTTGGATGCTGAATACAATAGTCAAGAAATTTCTTAAATCGTTCAAAAAAAAAATTTCAAATATTGCGGTCTTATATTTTTTTTTAACACGTTTTCGAGAGCTTGAGGAAAAAAATAATTTTAATTTAATTTGAGCCAAATAAGATCATTTCAGCCCGTGGAGCCCTTCGAAGAAAGTTTTGAAGTTTTTCAAAAATCTAAAATTTTGATTGACGGGCGTCAGGGGTGTAAATTATCGGATTTGGCTCAAATGAAATGAAAGGCCGCATTAAGATCTTTGAAAGAGTGAAGGGAAATTTTTATTTTTTTTATATAAATTTCCCGTATTTTTTTTTAAATTTGTTGTCGTGTTCAGCGCATCATAAAATATAATGTATCGCCAGGAACATTGAACAGAGTTTAAATTAAGTTTAAAAATTTTTTGGCACAAAAGACCCATTAGGGTCGCAGTGCTAGCTATAAGGGCTTGTACCGCAAGGAATATTTTTTTTTTTATACCCTCCACTCTAGTGATAGAGGGTATATATAAGTTTGTCATTCCGTTTGTAACACCTCGAAATATTGGTCTAGGACCCCATAAAGTATATATATTTATGATCCTCGATCGATTTTAAGTCGATCTAGCGATGTCCGTCCGTCCATCCGTCCGTCCGTCCGTCCGTCTGTCTGTCTGTCTGTCTGTCTGTCTGTCTGTCTGTCTGTCTGTCTGTCTGTCTGTCTGTCTGTCTGTCTGTCTGTCTGTCTGTCTGTCTGTCTGTCTGTCTGTCTGTCTGTCTGTCTGTCTGTCTGTCTGTCTGTCTGTCTGTCTGTCTGTCTGTCTGTCTGTCTGTCTGTCTGTCTGTCTGTCTGTCTGTCCGTCCGTAGAAAACACGCTAACTTTTGAAAGACTTTACAGAGGCTACTGAAGTTTGGCATATATGTTTGTCATTTACCTGGTCAGGTTGGTATTGCAATCTAGCCAAATCGGTCCAGTGGTTCAAAAGTTATGAGCAAAAGAGTAAATTTCGGCAAGGGTGTTTCTCGAATTTACGAAGTAAAAAACACGATAACTTTCGAAAAACAATAATGATACTACTGAAGCTTGGCATATATCTTTGCCGTTCCCCGGGTCTGTTTGGTATTAAATTTCAGCTCAATCGGTCCAGTGGTTCAAAAGTTATAAGCAAAACCCTGAATTTCAGATTCGGTTCATCTAAAATGCCACGTGTTTTAACAAGTTTTAAAAGCATTGGTGGTAATTATACAATGCTTTTCAAACTTGTGTAATTTTAAAGCAATGCTTTTTAAACTTGTTTAGTTTTAAAAGCATTGGTAACTTAAAAATTACACTCGAAAAAAATTTTACACTCAAAAAAAAATTTCACACTCAAAAAAAATTTTACACTCAAAAAAAAATTTACACAAAAAAAATTTCGTTTTTTATACCCTCCACTCTAGTGATAGAGGGTATATATAAGTTTGTCATTCCGTTTGTAACACCTCGAAATATTGGTCTAGGACCCCATAAAGTATATATATTCATGATCCTCGATCGATTTTAAGACGATCTAGCGATGTCCGTCCGTCCGTCTGTCCGTCTGTCTGTCTGTCTGTTGAAAACACGCTAACTTTTGAAAGACTCTACGGAGGCTCCTGAAGTTTGGCATATATGTTGGGCATTTACCTGGTCAGGTTGGTATTGCAATCCAGCGAAATCGGTCCAGTGGTTCAAAAGTTATAAGCACATGAGTGAATTTCGGCAAGGGTTTTTTTGGAATTTACGAGATAAAACACACGGTAACTTTCGAACGGCAATTCTGAGGGTGCTGAAGTGTGGCGTATATATTTGTCGTTCTTCAGGTCCGGTTCGTTTTAAATTTCAGCCAAATCGGTCCAGTGGTTCAAAAGTTATTAGCAAAACCGTAAATTTCAGATTCGCCTCACCTTAAATTCACGTGTTGAAAACCCGTTAAACATGTTTTAAAAACATTGGTAAGTCACTAAAATATTTTACATCGCATTTTTGTAACTCAAAAATATTTTTACACTAAAAGAAAAAAAATATATACTCGAAAAAAATTTTACACTCAAAAAAAAATTTACAAAAAAAAATTTTGTAAATTATTTTTTTTTTTAAAAATTAGTTAAAATAAAAAGTTTTTTTACACAAAATAAAATATTTCTAATCAAAAATTTTATTTTTTCACTCTAGAAAATTTACTATAACTTAAAAAGGGCATTGTGGAGGGTATTCATAGATTCGGCCAAGTCGAATTTAATTTTTCTACTTGTTTTTTTTAATTTTCATTAATCCAAGACATTGATCGCAGTGCGTCACGGGTTAATTTAATTGGCCTCAAATTTGTATAACAAAAGCTTTAAGACAATACAAATTTTCCCGGACACTTGGGAAACCAAAAATTCAAAAATAAAATGCCGCTCTTATGTAACCCATATTGTTCTATGGCTCCATACAGTTTATTGTTCCCTGGTCAAATTGAAGTCGTTTTTGAGTTTTTCTTAAATACAACAATCTTTAGATAGAAAAATTCTAATGATAGCAAAATATATTTTTTTTTTAAAGAAATATGTTCCATAGTGCTTAAATTGTATAAGTTTTAAAGCAGTCATGTATCTTTCTTTATTGTTCTAGGTTTTTATACCTATAAATAGAATGTGGGCATACTCACTCTGTCATTTCGTGTGCAACTCGTCGAAATATCTGTCCGGGACCCGATAAAGTATATATATCTAAGACGTTCTATGAATAACCGTCCGTCCGTGGAAAGCACGATGCATGTTAAACTTAAAGAGATAGACTAATAAGGCTTGGCACGAATATGTTTTATGGTCATAGCCTGGTAAAGCAAAATCTGATTGGGAGGGAAAAATTTCCCCCTTAAAGAACTAAACCAACATCTAAAAAAAGCCAGTTTTTAAGGTTTTGTGCATTTTTGTTAACCAAATGAAATATTTTTCTATCAGAAGAAACGTTTTTTTTTCGCCCGCCCCTCTTTTATGGGCGTGGATATAAAAAAAAATGTTTTGTTAAAGATAAAATTGTACTACTATTTTTTAAGTGCTAAAATCATAAAAAAGGGTATCAAAGATTCGTCATAGCCGAATTTAACACCCTCACTTGTTTAATTTGATTTTTATATTTTTGATGTTATTATAATTATTATTTTTTATTGTTTATATGATAAGGTAAAATTTATGATTTAAATAAATAAACAAACAAACATTTACTTACACTTGTACTAAATAATACTCATACACTCATTTAGTCTCCCAAAACGACACATACATGGGGCGATTAAATAATTAGATTAAAGTTAAATTTGTTCAAAAAAAAAAAAGAAGAAAACAGCCTAAATGAGCATAAAACAAGTCTGTTGTTCAAGATTTACATGCATAATCTCTTTTATGAGTAAAAATACAAACAAACAGACACTAACATCAAAAGACAGACACCCAAAATTTAGGTGATTAAAAGTTACATGGAATAAAAATTATTGGTGAAGGGAAAAAAATATTTTTCGTTTCGTAACAAAGTGGATTTTAAACAAAATTAGGAATGTTTATAAAAAAAAAAATCAAGACTGCTTACAAAATTTTACCAAGGAATACTTGTGATTTATGAGATTTTTTACTTCCTACCTCCTAGTATTTACGAGATTTTCAAGTAAAAATTACAATATTTTTTGTAATATTACCAGATTTTTTTTTTGGGTACAGCAAACATCACAGACATTTTTCGACACTTAGAAAATTTTTCAAAATTCTCCTTAATTTTTATTAAAAAATATAAACTGTTTTTTTCAACCTTTCAAATATTGTCTTTTGAGTAGTTTTAATCTAGCTCGAGGTCATTATTTTCTGTACTAATTAAAACAATGATATTCTTATGGAATCTGATGAATTCCGAAACACGTGTCGACTAAGGCTTGCAAAAATGACTAACGTAAATAAATTTAAAACAGAAATATAATTTTCTTGAAAATCATTTTATGAGAATGTCATAGTTTTAATTAGTAACCCGGCTAAAAATGTTGTATATCATCATATATGATATCATATATGAGACCATATACAGTATCATATATAGTATCAAATATGGTCTCATATATGACCATATTCCAAAATTGGCGCTTATATAAGACACGATCATATATGATCCAATATATGTGATCATATATTAGATCATATATTGAATCATATATTGGATAATATATTGAATCATATATGGGATCATATATGATGTTTTCAATTTGTTTTACATTCTTTTTCATATTTTTTATTTATTTTTTCATTTTAAACTATATGTAATAGATTATTATGTATATATTCACCAGAATTGCAAACGGTGTACATAAGTATAATTTAAAATTAAAAATATTTTTTTTTATTAATTTTGGTGTTTTCATATATTTTAATGAAACCCTTTAGTTTGATGATTTTCATTTTTTAGTTACTATCGTTTGCATTTTTGGTGACCATATAAAAATAAATAATTTAACTTATAGATATGAGAATACATTTTGATAGTAAACAAAATAAATTGAACATAAAAGATCTTATATATCAAGTTTTTCAATTGATATCAATTACGAAAGATGCGAACAAAGGGCTTATTAAAGGAACGTTGATTTCCATTGTGTTTTATTGTTTTAGTGTTAATTCTGATTATCTTCAGACTTAGCGTTTTTGTTATGGTATAAGCCTCTTTTTTACAATATTTATAGTCAAAATCTAAAAAAGGATATAAAATAATATTAATATTTAAGATATTTCTAGAATTTTTATTGTATTAAAGTATTACCAACGACAGCATTTGGTGCTAATAGGTTAATGATAACACGGATGTCATTTAACGAAGCAACCATTTACCTTTAAAGATTGGCTAGATACTGCTAGTTACATACATACATGTTCGAGTGTATTTTGTTAAGACCATGGGATGCTTAAGCCCATTGGATGCTAAAGACTATGGAATGCTTTTTAAGGAAAGATATATTGTCTTTCAGAAATCCATCTGAAAAAATTTTAAAAATTATTACACATTTCTTTTTTATTCCAGCAAAAAAGAACTTGCTACTACTAAATGCACGCATCAAAATTCATAGCAAGCAAATAATTACTTAAGACTTTGATTAAAAGCAATATATTCTGTAGTACATATGTATTTTATTTTGCTGGGTTATGTTTGTAAGAATATTTGAAGGATATGGATAAACACTATTTCTACTTACATCATGTTTGTAAGGATATTTGAAGGACAGGGATAGTAACTATTTCTACTTACATCATGGTGACAATGTGCCAGATTGTCACTTTCGCTTATAGACAGCTTTCTTGTAATTGTATAAAAACGTTGTCCTTCCCAAATCGTTACTCAACCTTAAAACTGATCGTTCTTTTCATTTCGATTTGCTATGGCGATAGTAAGCGATTTCAAAATAGTTTGTAGTGTTGGAACCGTAGTGATAACGTTATGCTCGTGCATATGCCCTCTGCTCTAAGTTAAGCGAGCTTAACGTCCCTCTGCATGGTTGAATTTTCTAGTAACTCGGCCTTCAAACTTCTTATACGTTCTTTCCATTTCCAATTTTCTACAGTAAGGGATTTCAAAATAATTTATAGTGTTGGAATCGTAGTGATAACATTTCTGGTGGTGCATATGTCCTCTTCTCCAAGTTGAGTGAGCTTAACCTTATTCGGGCTCAAAACTGCTTATACGATCTATCATTTCTAATTTGTTATGGCGACATTAAGGGATTTCAAAATAGTTTGCAGTATTGCAATCGCAGTGAAAACATAATGGTGGTGCATATGCCCTCTCCACGAAGTTGCACGAGATTAACGAAGATGTGTAGTTTAATTTTCTTCAACATCAAAGCACTCTATATATATGATCCTTTTGAATATGATCTTGTTTTGGAATAAAATGTACACGCTTATACTTGTTATGACGATGAACTGGAAAAAATAATACATATGATTTTAAAATTCTAAATTCATTTAAAATTCTAATTAAAACTTACCTTTTCCATTATCTTTATGTAAAAGTAACTTTTTTAATCAGAATATTTTGCAACTAGGAAACAATATTTTTTAAATTATTGATACGAATCGGTATTAAGGTATAAATATGGTAATAAAATATAATTTCAATCCTACAAAACTTTTGTTTTGTAATTCCGGTTGATATTTTCATACACATGCACTAAAACTTAACATTTTATGATAACATATATGTTTCCATATATGATATCATATATGGCACATATTTTATATACGGCCACATATATGGGATCGTTTCTTGCATATATGGTCACATATATGTTTCCATATATGTCATTTATGATCATATAAAGATCTATATATAAGCATATACGAACATACACATTTATTTTTAGCCGGGAAAGGAAATAATGGCCTCGAGCTAGAATAAACTTACTAAAAATATATATATTTTTTTTAATTTGTAAAAAAAAAATTCTAAAATCATTTCAAATAAAATTCTTATCTCAAAAAAATGATTTAGAAAATTTTCAAAAATTATTTCGAGATAAAAAATTATTTGAAACTTTTTTTCCTAAAAGCATTTAAAATAAAATTTTTTATTAAGTTTATTTAATTTTTATTAAAAATAAGAAAAATTGTTATTTATTTGACATTTGATTAATGCAACAAAAACGAGTTTATTTTAGTTCGAGGTCATTTTTATGTTCGCCATTATGAATTAACATAACAAGTAAACTTATGTTAACTCTACTTTCTTTATTAGGATATTCTCCCAACACACTCTCAAGATTCCAACATCAAATTGAGGTTGAAGCAATCAGTAGATATACGGTTGTGGCAACCGACAACAGCTATGTTTATTATATTTTCGATATTATGCCAAAATAAAAAAAAAAAAATTTTTGGTTTTTTTATTGGTTGTAAAAAATAAAGTAATATAAACGTATAAATACTAAAAATATTTAATAAATGTTACATTATAATGTTGTTTTAATACGTATGCTTACTCAGTCTCAGATTCTGAGAAAATTTTTCTATAGAAAAGGTCTCAGATTCTGAGACATTTTTTCTATAGAAAAAGTCTCAGACTCTGAGACCCTTTTTCTATAGAAAAAGTCTCAGATTCTGAGACATTTTTTCTATAGGAAAAGTCTCAGATTCTGAGACATTTTTCTTATAAAAAAAGTCACAGATTCTGAGACGTTTTCTTATAGAAAAAGTCTCAGATTCTGAGACCTTTTTCTTATAGAAAAAGTCTCATATTCTGAGACATTTTGATTATAGAAAAAGTCTCAGATTCTGAGACAATTTTTCTATAGAAAATGTCTCAGATTCTGAGACAATTTTTCTATAGAAAAAGTCTCAGATTCTGAGACAATTTTTCTATAGAAAAAGTCTCAGATTCTGAGACAATTTTTCTATAGAAAAAGTCTCAGATTCTGAGACAATTTTTCTATAGAAAAAGTCTCAGATTCTGAGACAATTTTTCTATAGAAAAAGTCTCAGATTCTGAGACAATTTTTCTATAGAAAAAGTCTCAGATTCTGAGACAATTTTTCTATAGAAAAAGTCTCAGATTCTGAGACAATTTTTCTATAGAAAAAGTCTCAGATTCTGAGACAATTTTTCTATAGAAAAAGTCTCAGATTCTGAGACAATTTTTCTATAGAAAAAGTCTCAGATTCTGAGACAATTTTTCTATAGAAAAAGTCTCAGATTCTGAGACAATTTTTCTATAGAAAAAGTCTCAGATTCTGAGACAATTTTTCTATAGAAAAAGTCTCAGATTCTGAGACAATTTTTCTATAGAAAAAGTCTCAGATTCTGAGACAATTTTTCTATAGAAAAAGTCTCAGATTCTGAGACAATTTTTCTATAGAAAAAGTCTCAGATTCTGAGACAATTTTTCTATCGAAAAAGTCTCAGATTCTGAGACAATTTTTCTATAGAAAAAGTCTCAGATTCTGAGACAATTTTTCTATAGAAAAAGTCTCAGATTCTGAGACAATTTTTCTATAGAAAAAGTCTCAGATTCTGAGACAATTTTTCTATAGAAAAAGTCTCAGATTCTGAGACAATTTTTCTATAGAAAAAGTCTCAGATTCTGAGACAATTTTTCTATAGAAAAAGTCTCAGATTCTGAGACAATTTTTCTATAGAAAAAGTCTCAGATTCTGAGACAATTTTTCTATAGAAAAAGTCTCAGATTCTGAGACAATTTTTCTATAGAAAAAGTCTCAGATTCTGAGACAATTTTTCTATAGAAAGTCTCAGATTCTGAGACAATTTTTCTATAGAAAAAGTCTCAGATTCTGAGACAATTTTTCTATAGAAAAAGTTTCAGATTCTGAGACAATTTTTCTATAGAAAAAGTCTCAGATTCTGAGACAATTTTTCTATAGAAAAAGTCTCAGATTCTGAGACAATTTTTCTATAGAAAAAGTCTCAGATTCTGAGACAATTTTTCTATAGAAAAAGTCTCAGATTATGAGACAATTTTTCTATAGAAAAAGTCTCAGATTCTGAGACAATTTTTCTATAGAAAAAGTCTCAGATTCTGAGACAATTTTTCTATAGAAAAAGTCTCAGATTCTGAGACAATTTTTCTATAGAAAAAGTCTCAGATTCTGAGACAATTTTTCTATAGAAAAAGTCTCAGATTCTGAGACAATTTTTCTATAGAAAAAGTCTCAGATTCTGAGACAATTTTTCTATAGAAAAAGTCTCAGATTCTGAGACAATTTTTCTATAGAAAATGTCTCAGATTCTGAGACAATTTTTCTATAGAAAGTCTCAGATTCTGAGACAATTTTTCTATAGAAAAAGTCTCAGATTCTGAGACAATTTTTCTATAGAAAAAGTTTCAGATTCTGAGACAATTTTTCTATAGAAAAAGTCTCAGATTCTGAGACAATTTTTCTATAGAAAAAGTCTCAGATTCTGAGACAATTTTTCTATAGAAAAAGTCTCAGATTCTGAGACAATTTTTCTATAGAAAAAGTCTCAGATTCTGAGACAATTTTTCTATAGAAAAAGTCTCAGATTCTGAGACAATTTTTCTATAGAAAAAGTCTCAGATTCTGAGACAATTTTTCTATAGAAAAAGTCTCAGATTCTGAGACAATTTTTCTATAGAAAAAGTCTCAGATTCTGAGACAATTTTTCTATAGAAAAAGTCTCAGATTCTGAGACAATTTTTCTATAGAAAAAGTCTCAGATTCTGAGACAATTTTTCTATAGAAAAAGTCTCAGATTCTGAGACAATTTTTCTATAGAAAAAGTCTCAGATTCTGAGACAATTTTTCTATAGAAAAAGTCTCAGATTCTGAGACAATTTTTCTATAGAAAAAGTCTCAGATTCTGAGACAATTTTTCTATAGAAAAAGTCTCAGATTCTGAGACAATTTTTCTATAGAAAAAGTCTCAGATTCTGAGACAATTTTTCTATAGAAAAAGTCTCAGATTCTGAGACAATTTTTCTATAGAAAAAGTCTCAGATTCTGAGACAATTTTTCTATAGAAAAAGTCTCAGATTCTGAGACAATTTTTCTATAGAAAAAGTCTCAGATTCTGAGACAATTTTTCTATAGAAAAAGTCTCAGATTCTGAGACAATTTTTCTATAGAAAAAGTCTCAGATTCTGAGACAATTTTTCTATAGAAAAAGTCTCAGATTCTGAGACAATTTTTCTATAGAAAAAGTCTCAGATTCTGAGACAATTTTTCTATAGAAAAAGTCTCAGATTCTGAGACAATTTTTCTATAGAAAAAGTCTCAGATTCTGAGACAATTTTTCTATAGAAAAAGTCTCAGATTCTGAGACAATTTTTCTATAGAAAAAGTCTCAGATTCTGAGACAATTTTTCTATAGAAAAAGTCTCAGATTCTGAGACAATTTTTCTATAGAAAAAGTCTCAGATTCTGAGACAATTTTTCTATAGAAAAAGTCTCAGATTCTGAGACAATTTTTCTATAGAAAAAGTCTCAGATTCTGAGACAATTTTTCTATAGAAAAAGTCTCAGATTCTGAGACAATTTTTCTATAGAAAAAGTCTCAGATTCTGAGACAATTTTTCTATAGAAAAAGTCTCAGATTCTGAGACAATTTTTCTATAGAAAAAGTCTCAGATTCTGAGACAATTTTTCTATAGAAAAAGTCTCAGATTCTGAGACAATTTTTCTAAAGAAAAAGTCTCAGATTCTGAGACAATTTTTCTAAAGAAAAAGTCTCAGATTCTGAGACAATTTTTCTAAAGAAAAAGTCTCAGATTCTGAGACAATTTTTCTAAAGAAAAAGTCTCAGATTCTGAGACAATTTTTCTATAGAAAAAGTCTCAGATTCTGAGACAATTTTTCTATAGAAAAAGTCTCAGATTCTGCGACAATTTTTCTATAGAAAAAGTCTCAGATTCTGAGACAATTTTTCTATAGAAAAAGTCTCAGATTCTGAGACAATTTTTCTATAGAAAAAGTCTCACATTCTGAGACAATTTTTCTATAGAAAAAGTCTCAGATTCTGAGACAATTTTTCTATAGAAAAAGTCTCAGATTCTGAGACAATTTTTCTATAGAAAAAGTCTCAGATTCTGAGACAATTTTTCTATAGAAAAAGTCTCAGATTCTGAGACAATTTTTCTATAGAAAAAGTCTCAGATTCTGAGACAATTTTTCTATAGAAAAAGTCTCAGATTCTGAGACAATTTTTCTATAGCAAAAGTCTCAGATTCTGAGACAATTTTTCTATAGAAAAAGTCTCAGATTCTGAGACAATTTTTCTATAGAAAAAGTCTCAGATTCTGAGACAATTTTTCTATAGAAAAAGTCTCAGATTCTGAGACAATTTTTCTATAGAAAAAGTCTCAGATTCTGAGACAATTTTTCTATAGAAAAAGTCTCAGATTCTGAGACAATTTTTCTATAGAAAAAGTCTCAGATTCTGAGACAATTTTTCTATAGAAAAAGTCTTAGATTCTGAGACAATTTTTCTATAGAAAAAGTCTCAGATTCTGAGACAATTTTTCTATAGAAAAAGTCTCAGATTCTGAGACAATTTTTCTATAGAAAAAGTCTCAGATTCTGAGACAATTTTTCTATAGAAAAAGTCTCAGATTCTGAGACAATTTTTCTATAGAAAAAGTCTCAGATTCTGAGACAATTTTTCTATAGAAAAAGTCTCAGATTCTGAGACAATTTTTCTATAGAAAAAGTCTCAGATTCTGAGACAATTTTTCTATAGAAAAAGTCTCAGATTCTGAGACAATTTTTCTATAGAAAAAGTCTCAGATTCTGAGACAATTTTTCTATAGAAAAAGTCTCAGATTCTGAGACAATTTTTCTATAGAAAAAGTCTCAGATTCTGAGACAATTTTTCTATAGAAAAAGTCTCAGATTCTGAGACAATTTTTCTATAGAAAAAGTCTCAGATTCTGAGACAATTTTTCTATAGAAAAAGTCTCAGATTCTGAGACAATTTTTCTATAGAAAAAGTCTCAGATTCTGAGACAATTTTTCTATAGAAAAAGTCTCAGATTCTGAGACAATTTTTCTATAGAAAAAGTCTCAGATTCTGAGACAGTTTTTCTATAGAAAAAGTCTCAGATTCTGAGACAATTTTTCTATAGAAAAAGTCTCAGATTCTGAGACAATTTTTCTATAGAAAGTCTCAGATTCTGAGACAATTTTTCTATAGAAAAAGTCTCAGATTCTGAGACAATTTTTCTATAGAAAAAGTCTCAGATTCTGAGACAATTTTTCTATAGAAAAAGTCTCAGATTCTGAGACAATTTTTCTATAGAAAAAGTCTCAGATTCTGAGACAATTTTTCTATAGAAAAAGTCTCAGATTCTGAGATTCACCCGATATGAATTTCGCTGCAATCGGTCCAGTACTTACTGATTGGCAGAAGTATTTAAAAATAAACTACTGTCCACCGTTGCGTATAATTGTTATTTAAAGGCTATTACAAAATTAATTATAATTATAATAGTTCGCCAACTTGAAATGCGTCTAAATCTAGCAAAAAATGTCCACTTTGATCTGCTTCTTGTTTTATCCCATTCCGATTTTGTGTGTTGCACTGTGTTATTTTTCGAATTGCTCAAAAGAGTTTAAAGATTTTAAAAAAGGATTTAAAGACTTTTTCCACAGATATTAATTTAATATTTTTTCTCTTTCTTTACAGGTATGTTCACATATTTCCCCAATCCGAAATTTTAAAATTGTGAGTATGTAGATTTAACAAGTAAAAAATTAAAATTCCACTTGGCCGAATTCATGAATACAAATATTATTTTATTAAAAATATTAGTAAAAACAAAACAAAGTGAACATTTTTCGACTATCATAATTGTTAAACAAAAACCGTAACAAAATTTGTTTGAGCGTGATTTTCATTATACGTATTCGATAAGAGTATTATTCAAGTTCGAGGCCCAAAATTCTAATTATGATACATAATCTTATAATAGACTATTTATTACTTTAAAAAAATTACTCATCTAAATCTACATCTGTACTGATCTGTTACAACCTTACTCAGAGATCATCAGCAGATGATTTTCATACATATATTTTTTTTTTTAACTAAAACGTTCATTACTATTTAACGATAATGTCTCTCTTAGTATAAAGAATCATCCATTTTTGCTTTATAAAAAATTCTTTCTTTAATATAAATTAACTATAAATTATAAAACTTGCCTTTTTAACCCCAATCAATGACAACTAATTTACTCTAATAAACACTTTAATAGAATTTATTTATTTTTAGACTTAAACGAAATAACCACTCCTAGTAGAAAATTGCATAGATTTTTTTTTGTTTAGTTTTGGGAAGTAAATATATAAACTAACTAACATTAGTACTAATTTTAAATCAAACGCCAATTTTATCGTGTTATGACACTATCTAAATACGAGTGCTAAATAGCACAGCTGACCCAAATTATTGTATTCTTAACATTAAGAAAACTTAATTACGTCAAATGACACAAACACACCCTGATATCAATTCATTTTCCCAAGACGTTAAAAATAAGAACTTTTGCTTTTAGTTTTTTTGAACACCATTTACAAATTTTTTTTGAGACTTCTTCAATAGGAAAAAATGTCTCAGAAACCGAAACTTTTTCTATAAGAAAAATGTCTCAGAATCTGAGACTTTTTCTATAAGAAAAATGCCTCAAAATCTGAGACTTTTTCTGTAGAAAAAATGTCTCAAAATCTGAGACTTCTTATATAGAAAAAGTGTCTTAGAATCTGAGACTTTTTCTATAAGAAAAATGTCTCAGAATCTGAGACTTTTGCTATAAGAAAAATGTCTCAGAATCTGAGACTTTTTCTATAGAAAAAATGTCTCAGAATCTGAGACTTTTTCTATAAGAAAAATGTCTCAGAATCTGAGACTTTTTCTATAAGAAAAATGTCTCAGAATCTGAGACTTTTTCTATAAGAAAAATGTCTCAGAATCTGAGACTTTTTCTATAAGAAAAATGTCTCAGAATCTGAGACTTTTTCTATAAGAAAAATGTCTCAGAATCTGAGACTTTTTCTATAAGAAAAATGTCTCAGAATCTGAGACTTTTTCTATAAGAAAAATGTCTCAGAATCTGAGACTTTTTCTATAAGAAAAATGTCTCAGAATCTGAGACTTTTTCTATAAGAAAAATGTCTCAGAATCTGAGACTTTTTCTATAAGAAAAATGTCTCAGAATCTGAGACTTTTTCTATAAGAAAAATGTCTCAGAATCTGAGACTTTTTCTATAAGAAAAATGTCTCAGAATCTGAGACTTTTTCTATAAGAAAAATGTCTCAGAATCTGAGACTTTTTCTATAAGAAAAATGTCTCAGAATCTGAGACTTTTTCTATAAGAAAAATGTCTGAGAATCTGAGACTTTTTCTATAAGAAAAATGTCTCAGAATCTGAGACTTTTTCTATAAGAAAAAAGTCTCAGAATCTGAGACTTTTTCTATAAGAAAAATGTCTTAGAATCTTAGACTTTTTCTATAAGAAAAATGTCTTAGAATCTTATACTTTTTCTATAAAAAAAAATGTCTCAGAATCTGAGACTTTTTCTATAAGAAAAATGTCTTAGAATCTTAGACTTTTTCTATAAAAAAAAAATGTCTCAGAATCTGAGACTTTTTCTATAAGAAAAATGTCTCAGAATCTGAGACTTTTTCTATAAGAAAAATGTCTCAGAATCTGAGACTTTTTCTATAAGAAAAATGTCTCAGAATCTGAGACTATTTCTATAAGAAAAATGTCTCAGAATCTGAGACTTTTTCTATAAGAAAAATGTCTCAGAATCTGAGACTTTTTCTATAAGAAAAATGTCTCAGAATCTGAGACTTTTTCTATAAGAAAAATGTCTCAGAATCTGAGACTTTTTCTATAAGAAAAATGTCTCAGAATCTGAGACTTTTTCTATAAGAAAAATGTCTCAGAATCTGAGACTTTTTCTATAAGAAAAATGTCACAGAATCTGAGACTTTTTCTATAAGAAAAATGTCTCAGAATCTGAGACTTTCTATAAGAAAAATGTCTCAGAATCTGAGACTTTTTCTATAAGAAAAATGTCTCAGAATCTGAGACTTTTTCTATAAGAAAAATGTCTCAGAATCTGAGACTTTTTCTATAAGAAAAATGTCTCAGAATCTGAGACTTTTTCTATAAGAAAAATGTCTCAGAATCTGAGACTTTTTCTATAAGAAAAATGTCTCAGAATCTGAGACTTTTTCTATAAGAAAAATGTCTCAGAATCTGAGACTTTTTCTATAAGAAAAATGTCTCAGACTCTGAGACTTTTTCTATAAGAAAAATGTCTCAGAATCTGAGACTTTTTCTATAAGAAAAATGTCTCAGAATCTGAGACTTTTTCTATAAGAAAAATGTCTCAGAATCTGAGACTTTTTCTATAAGAAAAATGTCTCAGAATCTGAGACTTTTTCTATAAGAAAAATGTCTCAGAATCTGAGACTTTTTCTATAAGAAAAATGTCTCAGAATCTGAGACTTTTTCTATAAGAAAAATGTCTCAGAATCTGAGACTTTTTCTATAAGAAAAATGTCTCAGAATCTGAGACTTTTTCTATAAGAAAAATGTCTCAGAATCTGAGACTTTTTCTATAAGAAAAATGTCTCAGAATCTGAGACTTTTTCTATAAGAAAAATGTCTCAGAATCTGAGACTCTTTTTCTATAGAAAAAATCTCAGAGTCTGAGACTTTTTCTATTAAAAACATTTTTTAGAATCTGAGACTTTTTCTATAGAAAAAATTTCTTAGAATCTGAGACTTTTCCTATAGAAAAAAATTTCTCAAAATCTGAGTATTTTTTTATAGAAAAAATTTCTTAGAATCTGAGACTTTTTCTATAGTAAAAATTTCTCAGAATCTGAGACTTTTGCTATAAGAAAAATGTCTCAGAATCTGAGACTTTTTTCAAAAGATATGAAGGTTTCTATTTCAAACGTACCACGAAAAAAAAATGTTGTTGGATCAAAGTCAAACTTTGAGAGCTTATTTCCCTATATGAAAGTAACAAATCGTGGAACAAAAGTTTTCGTTTTTCGAAAAAATGGGCGAGATAGGCGTGGTCAAACATGGTAAAATTGAGCAATTTTTGCATGATGTCGCTTTATATTTAATTTTTTCTACAGTAACTCAACGATTCTGAAATTTTCGAAACACATTTATTTTATAGTGTTTTGTATGGGCTATCGATTGGCATTATTAGTTCTTGGAAAAAATTCAGAACTATGTCTGAATTTTTCAAATGAAAAATAAAAATCAATGTAGCAAAAAACACGCCATTTTTAATTTTTTTTAAAAAAAATTTAAATTAAAGTTCATTTCATTCTCTACATCATATCAAATTTTCAGAGAGCAGTTATTTTTGGTTTTCGAGAAAATTGGCTTTAAAGTTTAAATGTCTTATTTTATTTTCTATATCACTCATACGCCACGATACATTTATTTTTGTACTTACCAAAAACTTGTTTAATTCTGTTTAGATAACAGATTTAGAGCTGATTTGTCTTATTTATAGGAATTTGACTGTTTTTTTGTTGACCAGAGACATACAGTGCCATCGCTAACTCGTCTTCTGTGTAATAAGAATGGCAATTTTTTTGAACTTTAAAATCTTTGAAATGATGAAAAAGGTTTGTAAAATTTTTGAAGTGCTGACTTTAAAATATTTTTTGGAACTTGTCTACTTCTGATATATTTTAAATTTTTAGTTGTAAGGCAATGTGTTTAATATCAGAGTATTCTTAAAAATTAACAACGACTGTGAATATTGTTGCCTGGATTTATTCCAGTAAATGGCTAAGCGGCGTCCCAGAATTTCAACAATCATAAGGCAAAGATCACTTCTGAAATATTGTCATTTTATTGATATTGAATGCAACCTTGATACGAAGAATCTTGAAAAACAGTCGAGTTCTTATTATAAATATGACAAATCGATAGAGTCCGGCAAAAACCAGTTTTTCGACGCCAAATCGAAACCGAACCAAAACCGAAACTAAAAAAAAATTAATGCCTGGCTGAATAAAATTTTTATTTATTTCTTTTTTAAAATAAATATACAGCACTTAATGTTTTTAAACCATCGGAATTGTTGTATTTATTAAAAAATATACATATTTTTAAAAACTTAAAAAAAATCATATTTAAATAAACTCAAAAAAAAATTGTTCATTAAATCTGTAGATTAAGAAAAAAAAATATTTGAACTGTAACAGTAACACGTTAATTGGAAATCCTTGCTACATTTTTAAAATGTACTGAATCAAGTGTAATTATACTCGAAATTGAAAAATTCAGCAACTTTTTTATATATTTTTTAAAATACTAAAAATTTGCCGAATACCGAATAGAGGCCGAAACCCAATTATTCGGCCGAAGTCGAGGCCGAAACCGAATATTCGGTTGGACTCTACAAATCAGCTCTAAATCAATTATCTAAATAGAATTAAACAAGTTTTTGGTAAGTCAAAAATAAATGTATCGTGGCGTATGAGTGATATGGAAAATAAAATAAGACATTCAAATTTTAACGCCAATTTTCTCGAAAACCAAAAATAACTGCTCTCTGAAAATTTGATATGATGTAGAGAATGAAAAGAACTTTAATTTAAAATTTAAAAAAAAAAATAAAAATGGCGTGTTTTTTGCTACATCGATTTTTATTTTTCATTTGAAAAATTCAGACATAGTTCTGAATTTTTTCCAAAAACTAATAATACCAATCGATAGCCCATACAAAACACTATAAATTAGATGTGTTTCGAAAATCACAGAATCTTTGAGTTACTGTAGAAAAAATTAAATATAAAGCGACATCATGCAAAAATTGCTCAATTTTACCATGTTTGACCACGCCTATCTCGCCCATTTTTCCGAAAAACGAAAACTTTTGTTCCACGATTTGTTACTTTCATATAGGGCAATAAGCTCTCAAAGTTTGACTTTGATCCAACAACATTTTTTTTTCGTGGTACGTTTGAAATAGAAACCTTCATATGTATATATTAAATATGATTTCTATAATTTTTTTTCACTACATGATTTTACATTCCAAATTTCATATTTCCATTATCAAAATACATTTTTTACCTCATTAGAATCGAAATATCTAAAAGGAACTTCATATTTTGATTAGGTTTATTCTAGCTCGAGGTCAGTATTTCCTCTACTAGTTAAAACTATGATATTGTCAAAGAATAATTTTCAAGAAAATTATTTTTCTCTTTAAAATTTATTTTTGTTGGCCATTTTTGTAAGACCTATTCGACAGGTGTTTCGGAATTTGTCAGATTCCATTTGTCAGATTCCGTTTTCTTGAAAATGATTCTATGGGAATATCATAGTTTTAATTAGTAAAGAAAATAATGACCTCGAGCTAGAATAAACATACTCAAAATATAATTTTTTAAAGGCGAATAAAACAATTTTTATTTTTTAATAAAAATTAGTCAGAATTTGTAAAAGGAACTTCTTTTGAAATGTTTCTTGTGATGACAAACCCTTTTTAAAAATTTCTCTTCAAATCGAAACTTTCAAAAATACTTTTTCCAAAAGGTTTTTTTCAGTGGAGGAATATCCAAATAGTTTTTATGACTATTATTTCAAAAAGTCTGAAAAAGTACTCTTCTCGAATATGTATTTAAGAATTCATTCGTATACTTTTTGCTCTAAAAAAATACAAGTTTATTTAAAAAAAAAAAATATTCCTCGCCCATAAAAGGGGGGGGGGCGGACCGAAAAAACGACATTTTTTAATTCTGTGGGTCCAAGTGCAGGACTTTGAACTTCTTGTAGCATAAAAATGTTGCATTTGTTAAACAAAAACAAAGAAAATCCTGTAAAAATATGGTATTTTTCAGAGGTTGGTTTAGTTCCTCAAGGGGGAACTTTTTTCCCCCTGGACCGATTTTGCTCCTTTACGAACTTAACCTGCCTAGGAACATTAGACATATTCGTGCCCAATGTCGGGAGTCTAGCTCTTTTATTTTGGACTGCATCGTGTTAACTACAGGCGGACAGACGGACGGACGGACGGACGGACATCGCTAGAATGTCTTAGAATCGATCACTGATCATAAATATATATACTTTATGGAGTCCTAGACCGATATTTTGATGCGTTACACATGGAATGACAAAGTGAGTATACCCTCATACTGTAGTTGGAGGGTATAAAAATCTTCAAAAGATAGATACTAAGGAGTGAGATCATAAAAATGTTAACACACATAAAGTTAAATAAAAAACAGACTACTGAATTTTAAGACTTCAAACCAAATTTTTATTAAATAAAATTTAATACAAAATCATAACAAAAAAACCGCATGGAACTCTAACCACTACGAACAAAGTTATCCACTTTTTCTGGAAACCCTCCCATTAAGGCTTTTATGGTAGTTTCTGTCACCTTTTTAGAGCAGGTGGTCCATCTACGTTTGAAATCTTGCATGTCCTGGGAGACCTTTTTTGTGCCCTTTAATTCTTTTTTAACAAGAGCCCAATATCTCTCCACTGGCCTGAGCTCCGGGCAGTTTGGTGGATTTGCCTCTCTTGGTACAAAAACCACATTATTATCATTATACCACTCCAGCGCTTTCTTGCTGTAGTGACAAGATGCTAAATCGGGCCAAAAGTAAGTGGATACATTGTGCTGACTCAAGAACGGAAGAAGTCTCTTCTGCAAACACTCCTTGATATAAATTTCGCTGTTTATAGAGCCAGATGTCACAAATGACTGGCTTCTTTGGCCGCAGCTACATATGGCTTGCCATACTAGGAATTTTTTGGGGAATTTCGTTTGCTTTTTTGACCGAAATTTTTCCGCAACATTTCCTCGAACATCGGAAACATAAAATTCTTGACCAGGGAGCTGCGCAAAATCAGCTAGGACATAAGTTTCGTCGTCCATTACACAACAGTTGTATTTTTTTATAAAATTTGATTTCAATTTTCTAGCTCTGGTTTTGGCCTCCAAATTTTTAAAAGCGTTTCTATCGGGAACTTTTTGAACTTTGTAGGACTTTAGTCCCGCCTTACGTTTCACTTTACGTACAAAAAAGTCTGAGCATTGGGCTAACCGAGCTGTTTTTCTGCCAGATGTGTTAGGAGCTCTCTTAAGGATGCTTTTAACTTTATATGCCTTACCAATGTTACGATAACCAGTCGTTGTTCCTGTTCCCGGCTTCCTTTCAATTGTTAGGTGTTCCAGATACCTTTTTACCACTTTTGAAACTGTTTGGCGGCATACATTAGTTTCTTTGGCAATTTTTTTGTATGTCCATGTTTGGTTTTGTTGAAAATATTTAATTATTTTCGAACGCACTTTTCTTTCATCGTCCATTGTGTAAAAAATTGCAAATTAAAACTCATGATGTAAATTAATTTATTAACTGACATATTTTTAAAATGTAAACTGCCGAAAAAAAAAAAAATTTGGAAGCTTTACACCAAAGTTGTAGGCAAAAATGTGTGTTAACATTTTTATGATCTCACTCCTTAATATAGTATCAAGTAGATTAAAAGGGTGGGAATATACAGTGGCCGACAAAAGTCTACGCTTAGGTGTACTAAAACTAAATAACAATAAAATCTTTTCTTTGTTTACAAAAAAATAATGGTCAAAAGAATTGGAGGTCAAAAGAATTGAAGTTCAAAAAATGCGGATTCCTTCTACTGCATTTAAAAAATTGTTATTTTGATTTGAGTCATTGGAATTTTTTTTTAATAACTGAGTTTATATCAGGATAATTTTTTTAATTTTTAATGTTTGAGCTGGGAAAAAATTGACTTACAAATTTTTTTTTTTTTTTAAATTTTCTAAAAAGACCTTTCAATAATTTTAATTTCCATTTCGACCCTCGCAGCATATTTAACATTTACTCAATCTGAACGCCATTAAGCTTAAATTAAAGCACTTTTTCACAAAAATACTTGTTTGATATTAATTATACCTATTATTTTTAATTTTGTTATTAACAAATTACCTCTACTATGTAGTCGTACGTATACTTTTGTCGGCCACTGTATTTGAGAGAGAGGAAAAAACAAACAAATTGAAAATATAAAATAATTTAGAAAAAAAATTTCAAAAATTTTTTAAAGTAATTAACAAACAATTAAAAATATGAAAAGAACATTTCATATCATTTCCAATATGATTTTTCAGACTAATTTTCAAATTAGTGTTTATTTTCGTATATTGTATTAATAAATCTGTTGCCAATAGTGGGTTATTAACACTATAGTCGCCTGTTAATTATAAACAAAATGATTTACACTTCAAATGGAGTAAACAAATATGTATTTAAAAAAAAAATATTCTTGACAATACAAAGTGAGTAAGAGGAAAAATTAAATCCCATAGACAGTGGCCAACAAAAGTCTACGTACGAATACATAGTAGATGAAATTTATTAACGACAAAGTTAATTACACCGCTCAACACTCATTTTCCGGTTTGAATTCTGATGATCAATTTTAGTAGACTTTGATCTCCTGATTCCAAATCTGTTCTCCAAATTTTCCCATCACGTCCAGATTTTTAGTTATTCACGGTTGAAAATGCGAAAAATGACGATTTTTGCATTATTTGAAAGCCAATCAGTGGAATACAAATCTGGTATAAAGCGCAAAAGTATAATTTGTCTATGGTCTCCAACATAAAACACAATTTTTTTCAAATTATTACGTTTGGTTAGGCTTTACTTGCATTTTAAAATGATACTGTTAAAATTTCCATTTTTGTAAAATTTACCTTAGTTTTTTGATATTTTTCAAAGAAAAACTCCAAAAAAAAATAAATATTTTACAAAATTAAGCTTTCTGTGTTATTTTTTGTATAAACCGGAAGATATCTTGAATGGGTTTAAAAGTCTTAAGAAAGAATGAACTTTTGCCTAAATTTTGAGCTCATCGCAGTAAAGATTGATCATCTGGTTTTTGCTGTAGAGCCTTTTAAAAATGGTGCTTTTTCTAATTTTTTTGACAGTGTTTTTTTAAAATGCATGTTTGGCCAATAATAGTGCAACAACTTAAAATGTTTTTGATCATATTTTTGAGATCATAGTTCAATTCTGCTCTCACGCTTTATACCAGATTTTTATTCCACCCAGGGGCTGCTGTGCAGGCTTTCAAAAAAGGCAAAAATCGCGTTTTTTCGCATTTTCAACCGCGAATAATTAAAATTCTAGACGTGATGGAAAAATTTGGATTACGAATTTGGAATCAGCGAGATAAAATCTTTAAAAATTTTATATGAAACTTCAAACCGGATCCAAAAACCTTCGATTTGTTAAGCGGTGTTATTATCAAACAAGTAATTTTGTAAAACGTGCTGTGTAGATAATTTATCAAGCTTTAATTTAAGCTTAATGGCGTCCAGATTGAATAAATATTGAATGTGCTACGAGGGACGAAATGTAAATTGAAATTATTTTAAGACCTTTCTAAGAAAAATTTTTAAAGATATTTCTAAGCCGATTTCTTCTAATCTAAAACATTAAAAAAATTTCAAAAATGGTCTTATAGTTTATATTCAGTTATCCGAAAATGTTTCCAACGACTCAAACAAAAATCAAAAAAATTTTATATACAGTAGAAGAAATCCGCATATTTTGACCTACAATTCTTTTGACCACCAACTTTTTGTAAACAAAGAAAAGATTTTATTGTTTAATTATTTTCGCACATCTAATTGTAAGTGTATAGTGATGAGTAGGTTTGAGATTTTCATGCTCTAAAAAATCGAAAATACGCGCTTAAAATATGCGCTAAAAAATTCTAAATATGCATCAAAAAACCTAAAAATATGCACTAAAAACTAAAACGTGTGCAAAAAAATTTTGTTTTCATACTAAAAACTTCTTAAAAAGCAAAAAGTAACGCCGGTTTTAAATAGTAACATGTCAAACTTGATGTAAAAAAAATTAAAAAAAAAATATTTTTTCATATTTTCAAAATAATTTTTTAAAATTTAAAATAGTTTTGAAACAAATAAATTTCAATATGTAATTTTGCTAATTTATACCAAAATATGCAAAACTGTGCACTTAAAAGTTCAAAATATACACAAAATATGGATTTAAAACCAAAATATGCAAAAATATGCATTTTCACCAAAATATGCAAAAATAAATCAAATTTCTTGATTCGGAAAGATAACACTGTGCTACATTAAAAAAATACCTTTGATGTGACATAGTATAGGTTGTTGGTTTTGTCGAGTAGATCACAAAAATGTCATTAAACTTGCCAGACACTCAAATTTTAGAGTTATTGTCTAAAAACGTTTTTTTGATGTTTGATGGACATTTTTGTGATCTTTTCGACGAAACCTACTACCTAATTTGAAAAGTATATTCGATTTTGTTATTTTTGTAGTGTAATTAAACATTTTCTTTGTTTACAAAAAATTGGTGGTCAATAGAATTCGAGTTCAAAAAATACGGATTTCTTCTGCTGTATTTAAAAAATTTTTGTTGAGTCATTGGAAAAATTTTTTGATAACTAAAAATAAATTATTAAACCATTTCTTAAATTTTTAATGTTTGAACTTGGAAGAAATGGTCTTAGAAATATTTTTAAAAATTTCATAAAAAAAGTCTTTTAATAATTTTAATTTCCATTTCGATTCTCGTAGCACATATAATATTTACTCAATCTGGACTCCATTAAGCTTAAATTAAAGCTTTGAAAATTACCTACACAACAGTTTTTTACTAAAAACTTTGTCCTTAAAGAATTACATCTTCTATGTAGTCGTCCGTAAACTTTTGTCGACCACTGTACATTTTTTTCAAACATACAAAGAGGTCAAAAATCTTTTATAAAATATACAATTTCAAGTGGTTTTTAAGAACAAAAAAACAGACTGTAACCATTTAAAACAATTTTTTTGAAAACACTTCACTACAGTATCCATTAAATTTGCTTTATTTAAAATTGCAACCAAAATTAAAAATCAATAAAAATAAAAAAAAATTAAATATTCTGAATTCCAAATACTTTCACATATTAAAAATAGCTCAAGTATAATCCTTTGTTTCCAAAAAATAAATAACGAAAAATTTACAAATATTTATCATGAATGAACATATGGATGGATGTTAAAAGTTTTTCAACTGAAAACCAAATTAAATTCAACAGTTTGCAATTCAATATATTTTCACATATGGATAAATATTTTACAAGAGATCAAACAGTGAATTTACTACTATACGTACAATAAAAATGTGGGTGTTTGTATTTTTTTTTTTATTTGTTGGCCTAAAATATAAGCCAATATTCATTATATTTGGTAAGTGTTGCATTCCTAGAGAATGCAAAGAGGCGAATCTGCCATCACTATTTTTGTAAATTTAATAATTAAATTTGGGCCCAATAGAATCTTCTGATATATAGAGGTAGGTTCTTCCATATTTTTCTGTCTTATGAAAATTTCATTTGTCTCTCTCTCTATCTCGCTTAGTTTTTGAGATATCATTATTTTGAGTTTTGAACTAAAACTGATTATAAATTGGTTTAATTTTTTTTTTTCTTATAATTAGGAAAATTTCCTAAATTTCTGTGAAATTTCACAAAATTTTAAGAAAACTCACTATTTTGGAGGATTTTTTTTTCCTAAATTTTGGTAATGATTTTTTTAAAGTGCACTAATGCACGCCAAAATTCAACTCTGTTTTAACTCAACTCTATTCTTTGATAGCAACCAACAAATTATACAAATAACATAGACAATTTAATTACAATTTTATTAGAGCAGTAGTTGTTGTCCCTACAAAAAATATGACCTTACCAGTAACCACATTAGATAAAAAATCATATAATCAAAAACTAAAATGAAAATGAAATAAAAAAATACACAAAAACCGTAATAAACCCCTATATAATAGACAATTTTATATACAAAGTATGTTAGTTTAGTTAGGGTGAAACTTATTTACGTGATCAGCGCAAAGCTCAAAAGCTAGCCATTGAAGCTGCGAACGCATTTAAGCGGGCACATTTATGCAATAGCATTCCAAATATTTTGTATGAAATTTTTAGTTGGCGGTATTATTTGCAGATTTAGGATGGCTTAAGCTAATTAGAAATCTAAAAGTTCCCACTTAAATGCGCTAGTGAATACATACGTGAACTTTTTGACGTACATAAAAGGGGCATGTTTTATTTAAATACACCTAGTTAGGGTGAAACTTATTTAAGTAATCAGCGCAAATCTCAAAAACTAGCCATTAAAGCAGCGAACGCATTTAAGCGGGCACTTTCAAGCGACGTTTCAAATAATTTGTATGAAATTTTTAGTTGGCGGTATTATTTGCACTTTTATGATGGCTTAAGCTAATTAGAAATCCAAAAAGTTCCCACTTAAATACGCTACTATATACATACGTGAACTTTTTGACGCACTTAAAGGGGGCATGTTTTATTTAAATATTCATGTTTTATTTAAATATTTTAATATAACTAACATTAAAAAAAAATTAACAACGAAATCTGTTATAAAAATATTTAAATAAAACATTCCCCTTTTAAATGCGTCAAAAAGTTAACACATTCAGTGACACATTTGAGGGTAAACCTTTTTGATTTCTTATTCAATTTAGCTTTCCTAAATTTGCAAATAATGCTGCCAACTAAAAACTTTATACAAAATATTTTGAATGCTATCGCTTAAATGTGCCCGCTTAAATGCGTTATATACAATGTATGTTAATTTAGTTAGGGTGAAACTTATTTAAGTAATCAGCGCAAATCTCAAAAACTAGCTATAAAAGCAGCGAACGCATTTAAGCGGGCACTTCCAAGCGACATCATTTCAAATATTTTGTATGAAACTTTTAGTTTGCGGTATTATTTGCACTTTTATGATGGCTTAAACAAATTAGAAATCCAAGAGTTCCCACTTAAATTTGCTACTGAATTCATGCGTGAACTTTTTGACGCACTTAAAAGGGACATGTTTTATTTAAATATTCTAATAACAGACTTATATAACTAACATTAAAAAAATTAACAACGAAGTCTGTCATAAGAAAATTTAAATAAAACATTACCCTTTTAAATGCGTCAAAAAGTTAACACATTCAGTGTCTCATTTGAGGGTAAACTTTTTTAATTCTTATTCGATTTAGCCTTCCTAAATGTGCAAATAATACTGGCAGCTAAAAACTTAATACAAAATATTTTCAATGCTATCACTTAATAATGCCCACTTAAATGCGTTATATACAATGTATGTTTATTTAGTTAGGGTGAAACTTATTTAAGTAATCAGCGCAAATCTCAGAAACTAGCCATTAAAGCAGCGAACGCAATTAAGCGGGCACTTGCAAGCGACAGCATTTCAAATATTTTGTATGAAATTTTTAGTTGGCGGTATTATTTGCACTTTTATGATGGCTTAAACAAATTTGAAATCCAAGAATTCCCACTTAAATGCGTTAGTGAATACATACGTGGACTTTTTGACGCACTTAAAAGGGGCATGTTTTATTTAAATATTCTAATAACAGTCTTATATAACTAACATTAAAAAAAAAAAATTGACACCAAAGTCTGTTATAAGAATATTTAAATAAAACATTTCCCTTTTAAATGCGTGAAAAAGTTAACACATACAGTGACACATTTGTGGGTAAATTTTTTTATTTCTTATTCGATTTAGCCTTCCTAAATGTGCAAATAATGCTGCCAGCTAAAAACTTTATAAAAAATATTTGGAATGCTATCGCTTTAATGTGCCCGCTTAAATGCGTTATATACAATGTATGTTTATTTAGTTAGGGTGAAACTTATTTAAGTAATCAGCGCAAATCTTAAAAGCTAGCCATTAAAGCAGCGAACGCATTTAAGCGGAACTTTTTGACTTTTTGACGCATTTAAAAGGGGCATGTTTTATTTAAATATTCTAATAACGGACGTATATAACTAACATTAAAAAAAATTACCAACGAAGTCTGTTATAAGAATATTTTACAAAAACATTCCCCTTTTAAACGCGTCAAAAAGTTTAAACATTCAGTGACACATTTGAAGGTAAAATTTTTGATTTCTTATTCGATTTAGCCTTCCTAAATGTGCAAATAATGCTGGCAGCTAAAAACTTTATACAAAATATTTTGAATGCTATCGCTTAAATGTGCCCGCTTAAATGCGTTCGCAGCTTTGATAAAAAAAAAAAGTTTTTTACTGAAATTTTTTTCTTATCAAAATTTAATATTTATAAATGACACCCTATTGAAAATGTATAACAAATTGTCTAAAAATGCCATAACAATGATAACGCATTCCAAATATGATGACATTACCAAATTACAGATAAGCCTAATCGAGTGATATACCTTAAATTAAAAAAATTAACCACAATACTTAAAAACAGACAAAAAAAACACACTCACATAAATACAAAAAAACTATTATTATTAGGAGCATAGATGGGAATTTTGCATTACCTTTGACTAAAGCTAATAGCAATCAAAAACACGTTTAAGCTTTATTACGGTGAGACGAAACCAAAATATTCTCCATGATTTTGTTTGGATTTCAATATTTTAAATTTTCTTTAATCCCGATTTTTCCAAAGTTTGTTTATTTCTCTGAAATTTTTTGTGTAAAATAAAATTTCAGAAGAATTTTCGAAACTATCTCATTTTTTTTATTTTTGCATTTTCATGAATATTTTAAAATTTTTCTGATTTTTACTGAATTTTTCTATGTTTTTTTAAATTTTTCTGTATATTACTGATTTTTTTTTTGGATTTTTTGTTTAAGTTTTCTAAAATTTTCGATTGGTGTATAATTTTAACTCGATTCCCCAAAAAAAATTTAGCTCGAGGCCCAATTTTTTATTTTTAATTTTCCGGTATTTTACAAATATTTCAAGGTTTTTTTGTTTAAGGTTTCTAGAATGTTCGATTAGTGTATTATTTTAGCTCGATTCCCAAAAAAAAATTTAGCCCGAGGCCCAAAATTTTTTTTTAATTTTTTAGTATTTTTCCGATATGTTTAGGGTTTTTTGTTTAAGTTTTCAAGAATGTTCGATAAGTGTTTTATTCTAGCTTGATTCCCAAAAAAAATTCTAGCTCGAGGCCCAAAAAAATTTTTAGAATGTTTTATTTTTGAACTTTTTGATTGTTTAAAAATTTGGTCACTAAACCGGCCACTTAATTAATAACTCCCTTCTTTAATTTTTTTACATTACCAATGAAAATTAGTAAATTAACTTGAAATTAACCACAAAAATATAAATGTTTGTTTGGCATTTAAATGAATATTAATTCATAGAATTTATGCAAGAATTAACACAAACAATGTTAAAATAAAATGCAGATAAAAATGGTATTCGAAATTGTTAATGTATTTATTTTATATGTATGTACGAGATGTAAATCCAATATACATACATTGATATACATTTTATGTATTCACACATATCAATAAATTTCAATTGAAATGTAATTTTAAGGCGAAAATCCTTCATGACCTTTAAATGAATGTGGCAAATATTTGGATTAATTTATTTGCAATTAAAACGAATGAATATAATAATCTTAAATACTCGCATGCATGAACAGAAGTTTTTAAAAAGGAAAAAAAAATCACCAAATGAATTAGCAAATTAAAAAAAATGTTATTGGTGATTTTTCTGTAAGTACAGATCTAGCTCGGACTCTAATTATTTTTGTTAAGTTGAAAACATGCAGAAGAAAAATTGAATTTCTAAAAATTTTAGACAGTTCTGGTATTCCCATACCGGTTTCAAACACTCCAGTCAGTGTTATCATCAGTAGGATTTTAAATGTCGGTTTGTCTTGTAAATAAAAATATATTTTATTGAATTTTTTAGCTATTGTTATATTTGCTAAATGATGCGCTGAACACAAAAATAGATTTTTTTAAATTAATCAAACGGTTTTTGGAATAATGCCATTTGAAATGTGCAAGAATAACGGTTTTTCATATTTCTTCGCCTTGACATTTTCATATAGGCGAACTTTAAACTTAATTTGAGACATCACCGATCAAAACTTTGGATTTTTGAAAAATTTTTTAAGAATTCAAAATTTTGATCAAAGGGCTCCACGGGTTAAAATGATCTGATTTTGCTCAAATTAAAATTAAACGAAATACAATGTCTCAAGCTTTATTAAAGTGTGAAAAAAACAATTTTGAGATTTTTTTTATTTCTTGGACATAGGAAAAATTTGCCATTTTTGGAAATTTGGTGGCAAACTATTAGTGATATTATACCGAAAACCGTTCACCGATTTAAAAAAACTTTAGATATTCGTATTCAGCGAAATTAATGAAAATAGCTTATAGCAAGATATATATTTTTATACCCTCCAACCACAGTATGGGGGTATACTTAGGGTGACCATTTTTTTCTGAGCCTAAATCAGTACGCCCAAGTTTTTATGTTTTTTTTTTTCTAGAAATAACTCTCTAAAATTTTTTTCTATGAGAAAACACTGATGTTTTTTCAACACTCAAAAAATGTCGGTTAAACTAACTTGACCCCAAGTACTTTGAGTAAAAACAACTATTAAAAACAACTGCAAAAAACAACTGTCGTGATTTTGCAGAAAATTTAGTTGACTTTAAACGACTTCATTTGAATGTTTTGATCGTTTCAGTGCAAAACATATAACAAAATTCCACAGGTTTTGAGAGTAAGAAAATCCCGAAGACTTTTAAGACTTTTTCCGTTGTGACAACTTTTCCTGTAAGAAAACTTCACAGCTAATAAGCACATGTTTTTTTTATAGTCCCTGATTTTCTAAGCGCTTTTTGGAATAAGCTCTGATGTGATTGCCTTATCTAAAATCTCAGAATCATTTAGATCAGTGATGGTCATTTTTGTAATTCCTATTCCCGCGGGAATAGGCTAAAAATGCTGCTTGTGCGCTGTCGACACACGCACACTATAAAATTCTGTTGCTTGAGCAAATTTGTTGACTTTTCGCTTGCTACTACCCACACAAGCATAAATGTTATAGTATATGTGTGCGCACCACTGATTTAGATTCATGCAATTTACATCATCGTTTTAGAAAACCTCAAAGATTCTGTGCGGCTTTTCATATAAATTTAGGAAGATCAAAAGAATCTCATGCTCAGATTAATTTTTGCGTTAAGGAACCTCTTGATTCACGAACTTTAATCTCCTTAGAATAAGTTCATTATAAATTATCTCATTTTCAGACTTAAGTTATAAAAAACAACTCTGACGACTTATATTATGGAAATTCAAGTTTTTGTACAGAATTTTCGAATGAAATTATTTTTTATATTAAAATGTTCAAAAATCAGTACAATCAGTACATATTTTAAAAAATCAGTAAAATCAGTACAACGTTTTTTGATCAGTACACGTGATCAAAAATCAGTACATGTACTGATCAAATCAGTACGAATGGTCAGCCTAGTTATACTATAAATGTCGGTCCCCATAAAGTGTATATATTATTGATCTATGATCAATTCCGTCCGTCCGTATGTCTGTATATAACACGATGCAGTCCAACATAAAAAAGCTATACTCCTGAAATTTATGATCTTATGATCGTCAACAGGTTAAGTTCGTAAATGGGAAAAATCGACCAAGGGGAAAAAATTTTCAACTTGATGAACTAAACCAACTTCTAAAAAACGCTATTTTTTACAAGTTTTTTCATATTTTTGTCCAGCAAATGAAACATTTTTATACTAGAAGAACTTCAAAGTACTGCGCTTGGACCCAGGGGATAAGATTTTGGCATTTTTCGTCCCGCCCTATTTTGTGGGCGTGAATAAAAAAAATAATTTAAATATTTATAAAATTTGTGTAAATATTTATCGCGTAAAATTTGAAAATATTTATTGCGAGGGGGATGGTAGCCCCCCATGACGTCCGCCAACCCTCCTTCCCTCAACAAAACATATCTGGAAAGTTTTTTTTACCATATTGGAGGGTATAAAAGCTTCGGTACAGCCGAATTTGATTTATTAAAAAAAATTTTGAAAATCATAATTACACAGTGATACAAAGTTGAACTTTCTGAATCGGAATGTAACGAAATTAAAAGCAAATGAAAGCTGACATTGTACATAACTAAAACCCTCAAGGTGTTTTTGTAGTTCAGCGCTAGATTATTTCTAACGCGCATTTAAAGTTTGTGATTTTAAAGCGTTTGAAGTTTTTGTGTAATAAACATGTCTTTTTTTTGTGGGCCCCTGGTGGTGCCCTTATTGGACATGTGGGGTCCAGCGTCCATACTTAAGTTTGAAATTACGTTAGCCATAACCGGTATGCATTTCGTTGTAATCGATTCCGTAACTACTTACTGAATAGCCAATTTATTAAAAATAATTCACTGTGCATCGTTGCGTATGATTGTTATTTAAAGGCAATTACAAAATTAATCATACGCCTTTTCAAGCAATTATTATTATAATTATAATAAAAGTTCGCCAACTTCAAATGTGTGTAAAGAAATATCTAGCGCTGAACTTAAAAAAGCCTTGAGTGTTTTGTTATGGAATATGTCAACTTTCATTTGATTTTGCCCATTCCGACTTTTGCGGTTGCACTGTGATATTAAAAGATATTTTCCAAAAATCATAAACATTAATCTTAAGGTGACACGGGTTAAAATAATTGGATTTGGCTCAAATTAAGTTTAAATAAAATTCATCTCAAGCTCTATGAAAAAGTTATGGAAAAGAAATTTTAAGATTTTTTTTTTAAATATTTCTTGGGAGTGGGAAAAACTTTTTGGGAATTTTAAATAGTGAAATCTCGAAAACCGTTCGAATTTTTGAAAAAAAAAAAATTAAAACTTACTTTTATTGCTGCCAAAACCTTCTAAAAAGTGATGATATCAAAAAATCCACAGAAATAAGTCATTGAAAAACGCACTCTAATATATAAGTTTGTCATTTCGTTTGTAACACCTCGAAATATTAGTTTAGTACCCCATAAAGTATATACAGGGTGATTCAATCACAACCCGCCGAATTTCACCAGCGTATTCCTTGGCTCATTTCATGAAAATAACTCCACTACGACAATCCAGGAAAATGCAAGTGTGCGAAATGGCAGCGGTTTGAAAATTTTCGGAATAGCGGTCGGAGGGTAGTAGGGTAAAATTGCTAACTTCTGAACCAGTGGTCGGATTTGTTTGTTTTTGGGCTTGTTAGAAAGGTTTTTTTGATGCCTTTAAGAGGCGGGTCGTGAATAAATCACCCTGTATATTCATGATCCTTGATCTATTTTAAGACGATCTAGCTATGTCCGTCCGTCTGTCTGCTTAAAACACGCTAACTTTTGAAAGACCTTACGGCGGCTTCAAAAGTTTGATATATATGTTGGACATTTACCTGTTCAGGTTAGTATTGCAATTCAGCGAAATCGGAAAGTAAGTTTCGGCAAGGGTTTTTTTTCGCGAATTTACGATATAAAAAACACACTAAATAGTTCTGAGCTGAAACTTGCCAAATATATTTGCCGTTTCCCCTATCTGGTATTGAATTTCAGCCAAATCAGTCTAGTGCTTCAAAAGTTATTAGCAACATCGTACGATTCGTTTCATCTTAAATTCTCGTATTGAAAAAACAGAGCTTTAAAAAAACAAACTTTAAAAACTTCGGTAAACCACAAAATTTTTTTAACGAAGTATTTTTGTCATCAAAAATATTTTTACACTAAAAAAGTTTACACTCGAAAAAAATTTTACACTCAAAAAAAAAAAAAAATTAGCAATTTTTTTTACAAAAATGACACAAAAGTTTTTTCTCAAAATAATATATTTCTAATCAAAATTGTTAATATTTTTTCATGCAAGAAAATTTACTATGCTTTAAAAAGGGTATTGCGGAGGGTATTCATAGATTTGGCTAACAATAAGTCGAATTTATCTGTTCTACTTTTTTTTTTTCAAAAATTTAAAACTTTGATGTTGGGCGCCACGGTTTAATGAAATAGGCCTGAAATTTTAACCACAGAAGTTTTAGGACTAGGACGATAAAATTTGCCCCAACACTTGAAAACTCGAAAGTTAAAAAAATGCTGCTTTAAATCTACGTACATTTTAGTTTTTAAAATCCATTCAAGGTAAAAAGTAATTTTTGTCATTACATATTTCAATGGAATTTTAATAAAAATTTTCCACATATAGTATGTAATTGTAACTGTAATGATTTTATAATGAATTCTTGGAATGCTAAAATTAAAAGCACTTAATTAAGCTTTCCCTGTTTAATAAAATGAATGTTTTAAGATTTCACATGGCGTATGTGTAATTATTAATAAAGCGGTATTTATAAAATATTCATCATACGCACTGTGAGATATTGTGATTATTATTGTCATATTATTATTTATGAACAAAAAAAAAAAACAGAAAACATGAATAAATGAAAAAGATTGGAATTGATGTAAAAAACAAAAATATGTATTAATAATAAATTTAATGAATATTAAATGAGACATTAATATGTAAATGAAAAATTAAATCTCATGATTATAAAAAAAACAAACATAAGGAAAATGAGTTTTGGATATTAAAGTGGGTAGACAAAAAAAATAAATTTTAGAAGAATTGAAAATAATTTTTTAAAACATAAAATAAAAGTGTAATAGCATTATCTAATTTTTTTTATATTTTTCATTGAAAAAATCGCTTAAAATTATTCAACATTTGTTGTCAAATTTCTTAAGTGCCAAATTTTAGGGTAAGGAATTTAAAGAAAAATCAAAGATATGAAACCATGTTTCCCAATTATAATGAAAGGTATGACAAATAATTTTTTCACTCTACTCTAATGTTTAAGAGTTTAATTAAAATTTAAGAGTAGCGGAAAATAAAAAACAACAACAGATAAGATAAAAAAATTAATTTAACATACAGCCTAGATATATGCAACGCTATTTATTTAATTACTTTAAGTAACAAAGTAATATTTGATTGATTGATGCAAAATAAATATAAAAAAGAATGGTTCGAAACAATTTAAATTTAGCAAAACGAGCACAAAAGTTCTTCAACTCAGGATGTGATGCTCATTTCTCCACACGCCTCTTTAAGCAAGTTTAGGTTGTGTTAAAATGATGACAAATTCAGCTAATGGCATTTCACTCCTATTTATTTTAAACTTTAAAAATCGTTAACACGAAAGTCCAGCTGATCCTGTTTTCGAGTTATTGCTAAATAATTACACTGTTCGACAAAGAAAGCCTCCCAGTAAAATATACAAGTGATTCTTATAGATTTTTCTCTCCTGAATTGAAATCTGCATTTCAGTTTTTTCCAGCACGTACCGTTTTTGAGATATTTCTTTTATGACAATATCATAAATAGAAATATTTGTTGGGCCTCGAGCTAGAATAATACTGTAACCGAAAATTTTCTAAAATCTCTGCTTTCTGATCATAAATTTATTTATTTTTTTTTCGCATCTTTCTATTTAATTCTCCATAATTTTTCTTAATTTTGCTGACTTTTTGTTAATTTTACCGAATTTATTAATTTATTCTACACTCAAAATGATACATTAGTAGATTTACAATTTTTTTTTGCTAATGCTGGTTAGCTAACTTTTCGCAAATTTTTAGTTAAGATTAGCGTGTTAGCAAAAATATCTTGTAAACTTCATTTAGCGCATTAGCAATTTTAAACAAAATTTTAACTATTTTTTTTTGCTAAATTTAAAATTGAGTTGACCAAATTTTTACAAGCTTTTTGGCTAATATTAGCAAAAATAAATGGTAAATTTTTTTTTATATTAAAAAAATTTTAAATGGCGCTATCTCGGAAACTAAGCCAGATAGAGCAAAATGGAGGCCATTTTTGGTTCTTAGAATCTCCATAGTATCGCCGGTCCTCTTCACATGTGTGGACCCTAATGGGTCCTAACTTTGGATCCAAAAAAGTAAGCATTCCCGAAAATTTTAAAATGCTCATATCTCGGTAAATATTGCCGACACAACAAAAAGTCCAAAAGCATTTTTGTTGCTCTCAACACGTAGAACAAGAGCTCTCCGAGTAATATTTTTGAAGTTATCGAGTTTTGTAATTCTCAAAGCCCCGGTGGTCCCCTAAAATCACGTATCTCAAAAATTAAGCAAGGTAGAGCTAAACGGAATCAGCAAATTTTTTGGGTTCAAAATCAGCAAATTTTCTTGTAGGTTTACAAGCTTTTTTTGCTAACATAACAGTTTTTTTTTTTGAGTGTAAACTTTGCTAAAAAATAAAATACAGAAAAGTTTCTTTATAATTCAGAAAATTCAGAAAAATTCTGGAACATTTTAAATAACAACCAGAAATTTTCTAAGAAACTCAGTTTAATTCAGAAAAAATCACAAAAAAAAATTAGAAAATTCAAAAAATAACTTTGAAAAATAAAAAATCTGCAAACTTTGAAAAATAAAAAATCTGCAAAGAAAACCAATAGAAATTGAATTTTAAAAACAAATTTTTGTTTGAAGATATAAGTTTTAGCTTTGAAACAAGAGTATTAAATTATATATATTAAATTCGGTGGTGCCGAATCTTTTATACCTCCCGATATGTAAAAAAATTAAAAAAACGAGTAAGAGTGTTAAATTCGGCTGTGCCGAATCTTTTATACCCTCCAACATGCAAAAAAATAAAAAAACAAGTAAGTAAATTATAGTCGGTCAAGACCGAACATATAATACACTACACCAAAGTTTACCGGAAAATGGGTCCCAAGTTCAAACATGGACTGATTAGATCTATATTTTGTCAAATCTTTAATAAGTGTTAAAAACACTCTTAAATCAAATTTGAGTGAAATAGGCTTCTTTCTGTTGACAATATACCGCTTTAACTGAATATCGGGCAAAATTTTCAAATGGGGCGGGCCTAAGTCCAAAAATGGTCCGATGATAATCAGATTTCATAAGGTTGTTAATGCATGCGTTTAACATATACAAACAAAATTTTAATTAAATATTTTTCTATTTTCATGAAATTTGAGAGATTTATGTGAAAATCGGGAAGGTAGTTTGTATGGGGGCTACAAGAAGAAATAAAACATGATTACCTGCCAAATTTCAAAAAAGATATCTATTAAAATGCGGTTATTAGAGTCATTTGAGCCAAAGCTAAAGAGGATCTTTGTATGGGGTCTAAATATGGACCGATTTTTTCCAATTTTGTCCTTGGGCCAAAAGAGCTTTAAGCTTCAAATCAATTGATTAGAAATTGCGACCTGTATCGTGTTTACAACGTTTGCATGGACAGACAGACGGACGGATGAACGGACATCACTAAATCGACTCAAAAAGTGATTCTGAGTCGATCGGTATACTTAAAAGTGGGTCTAGGACCAATATTTTGGGTAGTTACAAACAACAGCACATTATACTCATTATACCCTGTACCACAGTGTGGTGTAGGGTATAAAAATTAGTGGCGTTTTATTTTTTTTTTTTTTTGGGGGGTGGGTCGGTAGTGGTAATGTGTGGGTGGCAAATTTCCTCCGAAAAAACGACATTTTCTAATTCTCAGGGTCCAAATGCAGGACTGTGAACTTCTTGTAGCATAAAAATTTTGCATTTGTTAAACAAAAACACAAAAAATCATGTAAAAAAAATAAATTTTTCAGAGGTTGGTTTAGTTCTTTAAGGGGGAACTTTTTCCCCCTCGCCAGATTTTGCTCATTTACGAACTTAACCTACCTAGGAACATACGCAGATTCGTGCCAAATGTCGGGAGTCTAACTCTTTTATTGTGGACTGTATCGTGTTAGCTACAGACGGACAGACGGACAGACAGATGGATCTCGCTAGAATGTCTTAGAATCGATCACTGATCGATAATATATATACTTTATGGGGTCCCCGACCGATATTTCGATGCATTCCATACGGAATGACAAAGTGAGTATTAGCCTGACACGAAAAATAAAATTTAAGGTAATACCAAAAAATCTATGCTCTTTCGAGAGCTGATAATGGGAAAAACTTATTCAATTTTTATTGCAAAAACTAGTAAAAAAAATATTTTTTTTCGAATTTTTTTTCTACTTTTTTTAAGTGGCTTAAAATGGTACTTAAAGAACATAGATGATTTCAATACCCTTCTGAACATGATTGAATTACATTCGCGTCAATATAAAAATGTTAAGTTCAAAATTGCAAAAAACTTTGATTCAGTCCTTCTTAAAATGCTCTGGTGGACCAAAATTATTCGTTGAAAACTTTTTAAATATTTTTCCCTTAATGTACTACACGTTTCGCGAATTTTGACACAATACACTCAAAATAATCACTCTGTTAAATTACAGAGATACTCTGCTGAGCCAGCAGAAAATACCATAGATTTCCAACCAGCAAGATTTTTTGTTATTTTACGAAGAAAACTCTGTAAAATGATTTTGATAAAAAAAAACTGTAAATTTACAGAATTATCTGTAAAATATTGATAAAACCTAAAATAAATTTACCAAAAAACAATCTGTAAATTTACAAAGTTTTATTTAAATGCATTTTATAAGTTCAACATTTTACAAAAAAAAAACTCTGTAAATTTACAAAGTTTTAGTTAAATCCATTTTATGAATAAAACTTTTTATTTTTGTGAAAATTACGAGTTTTTAACGAGTAACTCCAATTTTACAAAATATTGTTTTTCGGTCACAAGAAAATACAAAGTATTTTTTTTTAAATCTGTATTTCGACAGATAACTTTGTGAAATATCTGTCGAATTGAGATTACAGTCATTTTACAGAGTATTTAACAGAATAATTATTTTGAGTGTAGCGGTCGAAACAAAAATATTTTTTTTTGACAAAATACACTACGATTGAGAACTTTAACCGGTTGTAGGAAGGCAAAGACAGACTTCAAATTTTTTTGGATTATTTTTCCCATAATCAGCTCTGTAATACGCATCATTTTTTTGCTATTACCAAGCGAAACTACAAAAAGCGGCCATTTTCGGGAAAGGCTAGTGAGTATACTCCCATACTGTAGTTGGAGGGTATAACAACAAGTAAGAAAATAATAGTGGGTTAGTAGGTCCCAAAAATTAAGAAATTCTAGAAAAACTCAAGAAAAAATTTTCCAAAAAAAATTAAAAAATTCGGAAAAAATAAAAAATCGGCAAATTTTAGAAAGTTTAGAAGAAAAGATGTAAAAATATCAGTAAAAACAGAAATACTATGAGAAGTCAGAAAAATATCATTTAGAAAAACTAAACAAATTATAGAAAAATTTATAAATTTTTAAAAATTTTTTAAATTCAAACTAATTATAAATAAACCCAAAAATTCGAAAAAATTTAAAATTAGGAATTGTGGGGTGTGTTTGTGATTCGACGTAGCTCTGAAAAAAATTAATAAAATTAGTTAATAAAAAATTAAAACTTAAAAATTAAAAAAAAAAAATCATTAAAATAAGAAAAACTAAGAAACATGAAGAAAAATCTAACAATAAGTCGTACAAAAAATGACCAACATTAATAAATTTAAAATAAAAAATAATTTTCTTGAAAATTATTCTCTGAAAATATCATGGCTTTAATTAGTAACGAAAAAAGGCCTCGAGCTAGAATAAACCCATTTAAAAAATAAAGCCGTCCGACAAAAATGAAAAAAATCGTTAAACACGAACTATAAAACATAAGTTTGGAACTAGAGACTAAATGTAGTAAAACTGCATTTATAGTTTTTCTTTTCGTGGTCCTGTTTCTTTTTAAAAGGGCTTCAAAGTTTTAGAGGAGTAAATTTTATAAAATATTTTTTTAATGTTTGTACTTAATATCATCCAAATTTTCAACAAAATATTTTGATAAAGTTTTCAAATAACTTTATTCACATTCTCTTATCCTGATATGGCAAAATTAAAAAATGGAAAACTTGTTGGAGATTCTCCCCCAGTCTGCACAGTTTCGAGGCGACAATTTTTTCGAAGTTTTTTCGAAGCTTTTCCGCAAAAATGATTCGATGTCGATATTATATACAGTCGATATTTTAACGTTTCTCGAACTCATATTTTTTTTGAAAAACAAATCGATTTCGAAATGATTTCCAATCTACATTTTAGGAATTCTCGTATTTGTTGCTCCATCGAAAAAAATATTTATTTTCGATATAATATCGAGTTTTAGATTTATTAAATTTTACAAAAATTCCACAAATTTTAGTTTTATTATTAAAAAAAAATAATATCTAACACTAAAACAATAAAAAAAACAAAATTAAAAAAAAAAACCGCGACCGGGGCTTGAACCAAGGCCAAAAATCTCCAAATCATTAGCTGCCGAACCTGCTAGCCAACTAGGCCATACTCAACTTGAAATTTGTTTGTACTAATATATATTTTGAAATAAAAATATTTTCAAATTATGAGAAGTATGTCAAAACAAAATAAAATGAATATAAAAACAGGGTAATTCAAATAATAATACAAATTATAAATTAAGGGCAATTCAAATAATAATAAAAAATTCAAATTTTAGTAAAAGTAATTTTAAAAAACTACTTTTATTATCAAACTTTGGCTGAAGGAGTAAGGCGTTCAACCAGTAAACTGGGAGTTCTGGGTTCAAATCTCAAGTGAGGCAGATAAAAATAGTAATTAGTAAAAATTAAATTTAAATAATAAATAAATTAAATTAGTAAAAATTAGTTAATTGTAAGTAAGTAGTAGTAAGTAATAAAGTATTTTTTTTATTTCTTTCCGTTTTTAAAACAATTAACTAAATTATTAAAAAACAAATGTTTCGAAATTCATGAAATTTTCGATTAAAAATCGAATCGAAACCTGTACCAAAACACGATTCTATATCACCTTGCATGCCACATAGGAAAACACGCTTTATATCGACAATATATCGAACTCGATATCGATGAAATTCTTAGAGAAAACGACTCTTTTTCGAATCGATATCGACTCATTTTGCATACTGGGCCTCTTTCAATTATCATCACCAAAACATTTTACAAAATGTATCCTTTAAAACTTTGAAGCTATTTTAAAAGGAAACAGGATCACGAAATTAAAAACTGTAAATGCAGATTTACTCCATTTGATCTCTACTTTCAGATGTATATCATTCGGTTTATGTTTAATATTGGCTGCCGGAAGGTGTAACATTTAAAAGGTCAAATAAAATAATTTTTAGTTAAAAAAAAAATAAATTAACACTTTTTTCTGTGTTGATAAAAAATTCAAATCAAACAACTCCAAGTTGTCCAACAGAATCAAACATTATAACCCTGTAAGTCAAATAAAAAACCCCAAAAAACACCAAGGATAAGAATCTTATTTAAATGACCATTCAGGTCTTTTCACTCCATAACAAATGTAGTCGTCATCCACCCTACATACACACACCCAATTGAATAATGAATAATTGTGGAAATGTCAAAATTGACCTATGTTTAGTTTTTTGAATAATGTTAAATCAATTTTGACAGAATTAGGCTAAAGAAAAAAATCAGAAAAATTATATAAAAACCAAAGTCGTCGTATGTTAATCTGTGACATTTTTTACTGACATCGTGTTGTTATATTGCGTAAAAATGAAACTAAAGCGTCAATGAGAGAAAAAATAAATTTGAAAAACTGAATGAAGAAAAAAAAACCCACAATTTATGCACGCTACCACAACAACAATAAAAAAATGTGGAATAACAAATCAAGTATAAGGACAGACAAACTTAACTAACTTACTAACACTAACACAGTTATTACCAGTCAGTAGTTTATATTTTGTGTGTTTGAAGGGTTTCTATTTTTATTTGTACACACACTCAAGCATGAGTAATAGGAATTTCAAGCATACTCAAATGGAAGGTCCTTGTACCGTTACCGGAAAAAGTTTAAGAAACTTTTGAAAAAATCTGAAAAATTCAGGAATATTAAGAAAATTTTTAAAAATTTAAAAAAATACTTACATTACACTCAAAAAAAACCTTGTAAAATTACAAGAAAAACTTATAACTTTTTTTTTGTTTGCTACCTCATATTTGACAAAAATTCCTAGTAATTTTACAAGATTTTTACCAATAATTTTGTAATTTTACAAGGTTTTAACCAAGAAAATTGTAAATTTACAAATTTTTTGACACGATAAAATTTACAAAGATTTTTTAATTTACTAGATTTTTTGCTAACTCCTATTTTACGAGAATTCCTAGTAATTTTACACGATTTTTACCAATAATTTTGTAATTTTACAAGCTTTTTACCAATAAAATTGTAAATTTACAGTTTTTTGGCGCAATTAATATTACAAGGAATTCTCGGGAATTTACTAGATTTTTTTTGTAAACTTATTTTGAAACTTTGTAAAATTACAAAAAAAAAATGTAAAATTACAAAAAAAATGTAAATTTCGATTTGTTAAAAAAACAAGGAAAACTCTCAAATTTTGGTAAACTGGAATTACGAGACTTTTCCTAGTAATTTGACAAAGTTTTTTTTGTGTGTAAAAAGTTCTGAAAAATTGGTAAATTTTAGAAAAACAAATCAAACAAGTAAGAATGTTATAGTCAGCCATATATATACCCTACACCTGTGTTCCGGAAAATGGGCCCCAAGTCCAAACATGGACCGATTTGACCTATCTTTTGTTAGATCTTTATTTAGTGTAGAAAACACACACAGATCAAATTTTAGTGAAATTGGTTTATATTTTTGCCAATAGACCGATTTAACTGAATATCGGTCGAAATTTTTATATGGGGGACTAAGTCCAAAAACGTCCCAAATGTATTCCGATTTGATAAGGTTACCAAAGTACACGTTTAACACATACAAATAAAATGTTAATCAAATATTTAAATGTTAATGAATTTTGAGGGAATTATGTGAATATCGGGAGGGTGGTTTGTATGGGGACTACCAGAAGGACTGATCCGATTCCTTTGAAATTTGGTATGGTGGTTTGTGCATATAAAATATTATGACCTGTTAAATTTCAAAACGATATCTATTATAATATGGTTTTCAGAGGCATTAAAGTGGAATTCAAAGGGGGCGTTTGTATGGGGCTAGGTTTTAACATGGACCGATTTTTTCCAATTTCAATAGGCATCGTCCTTGGGCCAAAAGAAGCTTAAGTTTCAAATTTCATGTCAATTGATTAAAAATTGTGACCTGTATCGTGTTTAAACCGATAGATGGACAGACGGACGGACAGACGGACGGACGGACGGACATCGCTAAATCGACTCAAAAAGTAATTCTGAGTCGATCGGTATACTTGAAGGTAGGTCTAGGACCAATATTTCGGGTAGTTACAAACATTAGCACAAACGCAATATACCCTGTACCACAGAGTGGTGTAGGGTATAAAAATTTCGTTATAATTTAGATCAAGTGCGGCAGTATAATTCAGCTGTTACATTCGGTCGAATCTTGCATCTTTTCAAAGTGTAAAATAATATAAAAATAAATAGAAAATTTAAATTCGACTTTGCCGAATCCATGAATACCCTCCACTATGCCCTTTTTAAGTGATAAAAATTTTTTTAATGTGAAAAAACTTAAAAATTTTGATTAAAAACCAGCATTTGTGGACCAAATTCCCATTTTTTTTAATTTTTTAAAATATTTTTCCAATAAAGTATAAAAAATGTTGGTAGAAATATGTTTTTTTTTTTAATTTTGCAAAAATTTTTCATAAATTTAGAGCTGCTTATGTGAAAATTTATGAAAAAATTTAGCAAGGGCATTTTAAATCGGCAACCAGCGGTCAAAGTTAAAAAAAAAAAGTACGAAAAATTCATATCCAAATTTTTTAACCAAATCCTGCTCAAAAATACGGAAATTTTGCATACTTTATGGAAAAATATTTAAAAAAATTAAAAAAACCGGGATTTTTGTCCGCAGATGCTTGCTTTTAAACATAAAAATATTTTATTTTTCCAAATTTGGAAAATGTTAAGTAATGTCTAAAAAATATGTAAAAAATATATAAAAACGTGATTTTGGTCCACAAAATGCTGATCAGCGATTTTGGTCCTATCAGTATTATTGGACCAAAATATTGTTTTTAGAATTTTTTAATATTTTTTTAAATAACATACTTATTATTTGCTGTTTTGAAATTTTTTGAATACTTTTCCAATAAAATACACAAAATTGAACTTTTGAGCCGGATTTAGTAAAAAAATTCCAAAAGCAAGACTTTGGTCCATAGATGCTGATTTTTAAACATAAAAACACTTTTTCCCAAATTGGTAAAAAAAATTGGAAAATGTCCAAAAAATATTAAAAAAAATATAGAAACGTGATTTTGGACCAAAAATGCTGATGAGTGATTTTTGGTTCACAAATGCGATCAGCATTATTGGACTAAAATATAATAAAATATAAATAAATAAAATATTTTCAAATTTTGTAGACCAATTTGAATAAAAAAATAATTTGTATGTTTAAAAATCAGCATCTGTGGACCAAAATCGCAGTTTTAAAATTTTTTAATATTTTTCCAATAAAAATACGCAAAATTTCCGAACTTTTGAGCCGGATTTGCTAAACAAAATTCGAATATGAATTTTGGTCGAAATACGTCATTATTTCCAACTTTGACCGCTGGTTGCCGAATGAAAATGCCCCTGCAGAATTTTTTCATAAATTTTCCCGTAAGCAACTCTAACGTGGCCATTGTTTAACAGGTATTACGGCACGAAATTCGAAAGTTAAAGTTTAACGGCGCGCCCTATTGTTTAATGGGGTTTTTCAACACGTGTTCACAGTGTGCTCAAAACTTTTGAAGCACTAAACCGATTTTTCTGAATTTCAGTACCAAGCAGACCAGGGGGAACGCCAAATATATAATCTAAGCTTTAGAAGCCTTAAAATTGTCTTTCGAAATTTTTTTCGTAAATTCTCGAAAACCCATTTGCCAAAATTCACTTTTTTGTTTATAACTTTTGAACCACAACACTGATTTCGCTGATTAGAACACCAAAATATATGCTAAATTTCAGGAGCCTCAGTAAAATCTTTCAAAAGTTATCGTGTTTTCAAAAGTTATCGTCTTTTCAACAGACAGACAGACGGACAGACGAAAGGACGGACATCGCTAGATCGTCTTAAAATCGATCGGGGATCATGAATATATAAACTTTATTTGGTCATAGATCAATATTTCGAGGTGTTACAACTGGAATGACAAACTTATATCCCTTATATCACTAGAGGGGAGGGTATAAAAAAGGACTCTATTTTTTTTTTTAAATTCCCAAAACGAAAACCCTATACACACCACTTCAATATGTACATAGATTTTAGTAAATAGTAGCAATTTCATCGTCGCAACACACAACGGATACCACAGTACAGAAGTAGTATGCAGTCAGGGTTGCATTGAATGTGTACAATTACTACACCATTTCCAATTGTATTTCGGAATTCATCAATTGTGTCTCAGAAATTATCAATTGTATTTCGGAAACTATCAATTGTATTTCAGAAATTGTTTTTTGTATTTCAGAATTTATCAATTGTATTTCAGAAATTATCAAATGTATTTCAGAAATTATCAATTGTATTTCAGAATTTATCAATTGTATTTCAGAAATTATCAATTGTATTTCAGAATTTATCAATTGCATTTCAGAATTTATCAATTATATTTCAGAAATTATCAATTGTATTTCTGAAATTATTAATTGTTTTTCAGAAATTATCAAATGTATTTCAGAAATTATCAATTGTATTTCAGAAATGATCAAATTTCAGAATTTATCAATTGTATTTCAGAAGTTATCAATTGTGTTTTAGAATTTATCAATTTTATTTCAGAAAATATCAATTGTATTTCAAGAATTATCAATTGTATTTTAGAAATTCGAAAGGTTCTTACGTAAGAATTTTTCGATATTCGTATTCAGCATGCCAAAATGCAAGAAATTTTTAGAATATTCAAAATCAGTAGAAAACTTGTGCCGCTCTAGCGGCCATATTAGAAATACCTCAAATACATTCCTGTTTGCATACTATTTATATGTACTGTAACGGATACACAAGTAAAATAGGAGTGTATTTTTAGATAAAATATGAAGAACACAAAAAAATACAACGACAACAAAAATAACAAAAAAATATAAAACTTATAAGGTTATTTTGCATATTCATTCATTAATATGAATTGCGTGAATTGTTAAAATAGCTACGTAATATTTTGCATATTTTTTGACAGCTACAAACACAACGAACGAAAGAAACAACACACACACATACAAAAGAACAACGAAAAAAAAATTAACAAAAAGAAAATGCTAAATATACTTTCAAGGGAAGTCACCGCTACCGTTAAACACCTATTTTCCTGAAACTTAAAATGTATATAAAAGAGACAATTCTAAAGTTGGGGTGTCTCAGCTTATCGGCCATACATTCAGAGAAGAGATATGATTGTGGCATCCATAACTTAAGAGCGTCATAATACACAGTCCGACAGCCAATGTTAAACATTAACCGGATGATATACGTCTGCAAGTGGAGATCAAATGGAGTAAAACTGCTTTACAGTTTTTCATTTCGTGATCCTGTTTTTAAAAGAACTTCAAAGTTTTAAAGGATACATTTTGTAAAATATTTTTGAAATATTTATACTTGTTTTAGGATGAGATTGATGATGGAAAGTGAAAGAGGATGCTCTCTTCTCATTTTTCCTTTTTGTTTTATTTTGCCACATCAGGATAAAAGGATTTAAAGTAAGTCATTTGAAAACTTTATCAAAATATTTTGTTGAAAATTTTGGATGATATTGAAGGATACATTTTAGAAAGCAAGTAACTTACCTCCTTTTTTCTAAAATTTAAATATAATCAAATAGGAAAATTAAAGGGAAATCCTCTTCTTTCATTTGCTATCACTAGTAGCATCTTAAGACAAGTATAAATATTAAAAAAAAAAAAATTTTATAAAATTTAATTCTCTAAAAATTAGAAGTCCTTTTAAAAGGAAACAGGATCAGAAAAAAAACTGTAAATGCAGTTTTTCTACATTTAGTCTGTAGTTTCAAACGTTTATTATCCAGTTCGTGTTTAACGACTTTTTTCATTAATCAATCATCAAATTTTTGTAGCAATCATATTATGGTCCTAAACTATAACTTTACGATTATTTGGGATCATAACATGATTGCAGAAAAAAAATTAATTTCAATCATAATATGACGCTCTAAAAACGTGGTTGCCACAATCATATCTCTTCTCTGCGTGTATTGGCTATTGAAAATAGGTTTGCCACCTTATAAAAATTTCGGGAAATTTCCGATAACTCCCGAACTAACACAAATATCGCGTAGAGCAGAAATACGTATCGAATTAAATTTTATTAGGTTTGTTTCATAACAATACCTCAAAACAACTCAAATTTTCATATTTTCGTGAAAAAAATTTGAAGAAGTCGAATTTTTACAGGGTTATACATACAAACGGTATTAAATAGGTCTCTCGTTACATATAAAAAGATCAGCTAGTTTATTAAGAAAAAATATCTCAAAAGTTGAAAAAACTAGAAAAATCTAAATTTTTTTACCCATTTTTTGAACCCCTAAATCCCCGACATGACCGATAAGCCGTAATACCCCAACCTTTAAATCATCTCTTTTATACATATATTAAGTTTCTGGAAAATCGGTGTATTACGGTTAAGATAGTTCCCTTGTTAGACATACTTATTTGCTACACACCATGACACTTATTAGCATACCAACACAAATTCTTTAGACTGTGTTCATTTTTTTGTATGAATACAGATTCTACCGGAGTATTTATTATCATAATAATGATAATCAATAAATCAATGAAGTGTATGTGTGTGTGGAAAAATCTTTTAATATTTTTTTATTTTTCCATTTTACACAATAGCAAAAGCAGTCAGAACAACTGTATCAGCATCTGAATGGAACGGAAGTTGGTTATTTTTGGGGTGACACTTATATTTTTAAAAATACTGTGTTCTAAATTTAAAAATGTTAAACGAAAGTCCAAGGTGAATTGATAAAATGTTGTTTTTATTTTTGTTTTTCAATAATGAGATACAGATTGATATTGAATAAATCTTTAAAGTATTTCATACATATGTGAAAAATAATTTAAAAAATTCAATAACGAAATAACAAAATAAGTAGAAAAGTTAAATTCGACTTGGCCGAATCTATGAATACCCTCCACAATGCCCATTTTAAGAGATAATAAATTTTCTAACGTGAAAAAATAACAGTTTTGATTAGAAATATTTTATTTTGTTTAAAAATATTTTTTTTTAGTAATTTAAAAAAAAAAAAAAAAAATTATTTACTAATTTTTTTTTTGAGTGTAAAATTTTTTTTGAGTGTAAAATTTTTTTCGAGTGTATTTTTTTTTGTTTTGGTATAAAAATATTTTTGAGTGGCAAAACTACGTTGTAAAATATTTTTGTGACTTACCAATGTTTTTAAAACTGGTTTAACGGGTTTTTAACACGTGAATTTTAGGTGAAGCTAATCTGAAATTCACGGTTTCGCGAATAACTTTTGAACCACTGGACCGATTTCGCTGAAATTTAATACGAACGAGACTGAAGGAACGCAAAATATATATGCCAAGCTTCAGCATCCTCAGAATTGCTTTTCGACAGTTATAGTGCTTTTTATCTCAAAAATTCACGAAAAACCCTTGCCGAAATTCAGTCTTTTGCTCATAACTTTTGAACCACTGGACCGATTTCGCTGGATTGCAATACCAACCTGACCAGGTAAATGCCCAACATATATGCCAAACTTCAGGAGCCTCCGTCAAGTCTTTCAAAAGTTAGCGTGTTTTCAACAGACAGACAGACGGACAGACGGACAGACGGACGGACGGACGGACGGACATCGCTAGATCGTCTTAAAATCGATCGAGGATCATGAATATATATACTTTATGGGGTCCTAGACCAATATTTCGAGGTGTTACAAACGGAATGACAAACTTATATATACCCTCTATCACTAGAGTGGAGGGTATAACAAAATAACTTTAAAAGAAACAGAATTCGTTACATTTTCTACAAATATTTTAAAGTGACTTTTAACAACCTAGGTAGAAATTGTCAGAAGTTCAATAAAAAAATTTAAGTCGTAAAAGAATTATAACTATTTTCTTAGAAAAAGTCTTATATATATTTTTTATAGAAAATATCTGAAACTATAATTAAAAACTTTTTCTTCGAGAAAATTTTTCAAACTTTACTTAAAAAAGTGTCTCAGAACATTTTTTTTTTAATTAGGAAAAAAATTTTAAAATCTGAAAAATAAAATGAAATAAATATATCACGTTTTTATACCCTCCAACCACAGTATAGGGGTATACTCACTTTGTCATTCCGTGTGTAACGCATCGAAATATCGGTCTAGGACCCCATAAAGTATATATTTTATTGAGCAGTGATCGATTCTAAGACATTCTAGCGATGTCCGTCCGTCCGTTCGTCTGTCCGTCTGTAGAAGACACGATACAGTCCAAGATAAAAGAGCTAGACTTCCGAGGTTTGGCACGAATATGTCTTATATTCCTAGGCAGGTTAAGTTCGGAAATGGGCAAAATCGGACCAAGGGGGAAAAAGTTCCCCCTTGGAGAACTAAACCAACCTAAGAAAACCCGCATTTTTTGCAGGGTTTTTTGTACTTTTGCTTAGCAAATGCAACTTTCTTATCTTAGAAGAAGTTTAAAATCGCAAAGGGGATGTGCCCCCTAACGTCACCCACCGACCCCCCACAAAAAAAAAGACGCCCCTGATTTTTTTATATATTTTTTTTACATTTTGGAGGGTATAAAAGATTCGGCACAGCCGAATGTAACATTCTCACTTGTTTTAACTAAAATGTGTCTAAATCTGATCATTTTTCTATAGGAAATTTTTTTCGTAGAAAATAATATCAGAAATTTATATCAATCACATGACAAATTTTCGTTTTAAAATTATATCGTTAGAAAATTATATGACAAATTTTCTGTATAAATCAAATCACTCCACTGAATTTTGAAAGACATTTATATTACAAGAAAAAACTACAGATTCTACCGTAGTTATTTTACAAAAATTATGTTATACGAGGATTTATGTTGTTTAACAAAAAAAAAAAAAACATTTTTTTTTCTTTGGTAAATTTTCTATTTTTTTTTTTTTTTTAAATTTTCCAAGTCTCGGACAATTTTTTTTTTTTGAAAAATATTAAAAAAAAAAAAATTTACAAAATTTTGAAAAATTTATTACGAGGATTCTAGTAGATTTACAAAAAAAACTGTTATTTTACAAAAATTATGTTATACTAGGATTTATGTTGTTTAACAAAAAGAAAAAAAATTTTTTTTGTTATTTTTTCTATTTTTATACCCTCCACTCTAGTGATAGAGGGTATATATAAGTTTGTTATTCCGTTTGTAACACCTCGAAATATTGGTCTATGACCCCATAAAGTATATTTATTTATGATCCTCGATCGATTTTAAGTCGATCTAGCGATGTCCGTCCGTCTGTCTGTCTGTCCGTCCGTAGAAAACACGCTAACTTTTGAAAGACTTTACAGAGGCTACTGAAGTTTGGCATATATGTTTGTCATTTACCTGGTCAGGTTGGTATTGCAATCCAGCCAAATCGGTCCAGTGGTTCAAAAGTACTGAGCAAAGAGTTAATTTCGGCAAGGGTGTTTCGCGAATTTACGACATAAAAAACACGATAACTTTCGAGAGACAATAATGAGACTACTGAAGCTTGGAATAAATCTTTCCCGTTCCCCGGGTCTGTTTGGTGTTAAATTTTAGCTTAATCGGTCCAGCGGTTCAAAAGTTATAAGCAAAACCCTGAATTTCAGATTAGTTTCATCTAAAATGCCACGTGTTTTAACAAGTTTTAAAAGCATTGGTGGTAACTAAACAATGCTTTTCAAACTTGTTTAATTTTAAAGCAATGCTTTTTAAACTTGTTTAGTTTTAAAAGCATTGGTAACTTAAAAATTACACTCGAAAAAAATTTTACACTCAAAAAAAATTTTACACTCAAGAAAAAATTTACACAAAAAAAAATTAGTTTTTTTTTACAAAAATGACAATATTTTGTGTACATACGTACGTGCATTCATTCAGAAATATTTTTACAGTAAAAAAAAAACATTACACTCGAAAAAAATTTTACACTCAAAAAAAAATAGTAATGTTTTTTTTTTTTTTTTTTTTAATGACAAAAAAAGAGTTTTTACTCAAAATAAAATATTTCTAATCAAAATTGTTAATTTTTTCACGTTAAAAAATGTACTACCCTTTAAAAAAAGTGCATTGTGGAGGGTATTCATAGATTCGGCAAAGTCGAATTTAATTTTCTACTTGTTTTTTTTTTTTTTAATTTTCCAAGTCCCGGATTTTTTTTTTGAAAAATATTAAAGAAAAAGTTGACAAAATTTTGAAAAATTTATTACGAGGATTCTAGTTAATTAAAAAAAACAGTTATTTTACAAAAATGATTTTATTACAAGGATTTATGTTGTTTAACAATTTTTTTTTTAATTTACCATTTTGGTTTGTAAATTTACCATTTTTTCTTGTAAGTTTACCATTTTTCTCCGGTTTCAAAACAATATTTTCACCAATAAAATTAGTTATTTTACCAATTTTTGGCGCATTCAAAATTACGAGGAAATCTTTGTAATTTTACGAGAATTTTACCTACCTTTTAAAAAAACCTTGTCAAATTACTACCAAAAGTCTCTTAATACCATTTTCCCACTATTTGACAGTTTTCCTTGTATTTTAACAACAAATATTTGGTCGAAATTTAATTTTTTTTTTGTAATTTTACAATTTTTTTTGTAATTTTACGTTTTTTTTTGTAATTTTACATTTTTTTTTGTAATTTTACATTTTTTTTTTGTAATTTTACAAATTTCCAAGGTTTTTTTACAAACAAATTTACCAAATTTACGAGATTTCCTTTTAAGTTTTATTGCTCCAAAAAATTTGTAAATTTACAATTTTATTGGTAAAAATCTTGTAAAAATACGAAAAACCTCGTAATTTTTACTAGGAATTCTCGTAAAATAGGGGGTAGCAAAAAATCTCGTAAAATCACGAAACCTTCTTGTATGTTTTATCGCGAAAATTTTTTTTACAATTTTATTGGTAAAAAACGTGTAAGGTAAGAAAATTATTGGTAAAAAGCTTGTAAAATTACAAGGAATTGTTGTCAAATAGGATGTTTGTAACAAAAAAAAGTTACAAACTGTTTTTTTTTGACCAACACTCAAGGGATGTCCCCTATAAGTACATAGGTATGAGTTTTTTTTGAGTGCAGAGACTGAAATCTATATGGTTTTGCATTTTACTTTTTTTTTAATATTTAATAAATAATATTTGACACAGTCGACTTTAAAACTCTCACAGAATTTTGTCTGACACTAACAATTTTTCTTAATTCTAAAACTCTATATGGTTCTTTACGAATATTTAAGTTATCTCAGAGTCTAATAGACTGATATTTATTTAGCATTATTGAATAAACATTAAACCAATGGTTCCCAACCTTTGATTCTCGCCCCACTGGGGGGCAATTTGAAGGTTCCAGGGGGCAACGAGCAAATTTTCAAGATTTTCTTTAGTCAAATTAACTACAAAAACTTTTTTTTTGCAAAATTAACTACAAAAATCTTGTTAATTTCTTAACATTTTTTCTAAAAACTTAATTTAAATACTTATTTTACAAAATTTTTGCTAAAAAAGAAGTACACTCAAAAAATTATGTTAGTAAAATCAACTGAAAATGTCAGTTAAAATAACTACTTTGTAAGTTGTTTTGGGGTTAACTACTTTTTCAGTTAAATCAACTAACAATGTTAGTTATTTTAACTAACAAAAAACAACTGACTTATGTAGTAAAAACTACTTACATTTGTAGTTAAAACAACTAAAATGTAGTAAAAATAGAATAATCAAAATATAACTTTTTTTTTTTAATTTTCAGAAAAAAAAAAATTGAAGACCAAATTTTTTCCAAGTTTTCTTTTTTTTAAGTTGTGAAAAATAAAAAAACAAAAATTTATTTTTTGGAAAAAAAGTTTGAAAATTTTTCAGAGACAAAAAAAATAAAATTAACTACTTTAAATAACTGTTACTACATCACAGTACTTTTTTGTTAGTTGATCAAAAAATCGACTTAAAATAACTAACAGAAATAGTTGTTTCATATTTTTCATACAAAAACAACTGACTTTGTAGTTGAAAACAACTAACTACTGTAAAATATACAAATAACTAACATGTAGTAACTTACATAATTTTCTGAGTGTAATTTTTCATTAGATACAAAAATTTGAGAAACTAAAAAATTTTTCCTTAATGTAGGGGGGACAAGACAATTTTTTTAACTTAAAAGTGGGGTGTGGCGTAAAAAAGGTTGGGAACCATTGCATTAAACTGAAAAATTTCCACCCTTGAATCCGTTAAAAAAGTGTCATCCTATTCCCAACTTAAGTATAAAATTGTAAACTTTGAAAATGGCAAAACAAAAGGTCATACTTCTTTTATCAGTACACACATTTTTCACAATTTTTGTCAAGGTATTTAATTTTAAATAAAAAAAATGTTCAGGAAACAATGTTAAGTTATATATAAAAAAATAAAAATTTATGGTTTCTAATAATATTTACACCCTACAGCATGTAATGCATATAAACGAAAATAAAAATGCTTTCAATTTAAATATGAAACTTTTTGTTAGTATAGTACAATTTCTTCGTCGAATATGTATTAATATTTTAGTTTGTGCACAAACGATTTCTCATTAGACTCGTTTGCTACATTGTAGTAAATCGTTTCTATTTTTGCTTAATAATCTTGACAATGGAATCTGACAAATTCCGAAACACGTGTCGATTAAGTCTTGCAAAAATGACCAACATAAATAAATTTTAAACAGAAAAATAATTTTCTTGAAAATTGTGCTATGAGAATATCATGGTTTTAATTAGTAAAGAAAATAATGACCTCGAGCCAGAATAAACATCCTCAAAATATAATATTTTAAAGGTCGAATCAGAATTTGAAACTTTGGTTTTGTTCTACAAATTTGACACTCAATACAAATCATTAAAACTCTATTGAGATTTGAAAACTCTGCAATTCCCGATCATGTTGGCAACCCTTGCGAAAAGAATTAAGAGACAAGAAAATTGAATTATGTAAATACAGCAGTAATAAAACAAGAAACGACTATTTGTCAAAGCATATCACATTAATGTGGTGGTTGTATTGTCTAAGGTGCCGGTCAGCCTGTGTTGTTAATGGCATAAATATGACAAAATAGCCATGGTTCGATTCTCGAATGGGGCACATGTTTAATAAAAAATTCACATTTATGTATAACAATTTCCTATTATCAAGACAAACCGACATTTAAAATCCTACTAATGATAGCACTAAAACTTGGAGTGTTTAAAACCGGCATGGGAATATCAGAAATATCTCTAATTTTTCGAAACTAAATTTTTTTCTGCATTTTTCGACTTTTATTAAAAACAATTTTTTTAGGTAGCATTTCTTACAGCCGTTCTTTACCTTTTAAATATTCCATCTCGATTTTAATTTAATTTTTTCTATTTCTATTTTGAGTTTTTTTTTTCTATGCCATTTAGTTATAAAATATTGTCAGGCACTTAAAAAATTGCTTTTGTTAAATGCTTTGTATTGGATACATAATCGGATTTGTTGAAAAATCTAATATTGTATTTTAATAAATTTATGGCCATCATAATATAAATGAATTTAAGGTAGAAAGAATGTGGTTGTGGTAAAAACAATAGAATTAATAATGGTTTTAATAAAAAAAATCTTCAAAATTGTGTGTGTCTTATTAATTTAATACTAAAAACAAAAAATATTGCCTACTTTAAGGATTTAAAAAGATTTTCTATTATTATTTGTTCTTTTTCTAAAGAATTTTTTACATTTTTTTTAGCAGGAAATTCTGATTATTAGATTTCGGAACTAAAATTTTAGATATAACTTATACGGAAAAAGTTCTTAAATAAGATTCAGAACTCGTTCTAGAAGAACCTAATGTAATTGTAAATGATAAAATGTGATTTTGGGACAATTTCAAGTACTATACATTAATTCGAAAACAGAAAATAGAGTAATTTTTATTCAACCATATGTCGTTCTATAGCCGATTTTTTTTAACCAAAAATTTTTCTGTTGCTAAAATTAAAAACAATTTCGTTTACATAAAAAATTAATAATCGTGTCATTTATTTACCGGATATTGCAGAATTTTTTTGTTGTAAGCATGAGTGAACGTGATTTCATCTATCTTAATACACATTAATACTACTGCTGTAATTTAAAATAATGTTTGTAACTTCCAGGAGGAAGAAAGATGAATAGTAAAATTATTTATTTCTATTACTTTGTGTATGACGTATACACCAACACCTTGGCTTACGGTCCCTCATAACACTGTTCAAAACAAAAGTGCTACCCCCCGAAGTTTAGCAGGAATGTGACTTATGGTCATACAGACAAAAAAAAAACTTTGTCAAATTATTAGGAAAAGTCTCGTAATCCCATTTTACCAATATTTGAGAGTTTTCCTTGTTTTTAACTAACCAATTTGGATCGAAATTTATTTTTTTTTTGTAATTTTAAAATTTTTTGTGTAATTTTACAATTTTTTTTTTTGTAATTTTACAAATTTTCCAAATAATTTTACAAAAAAAATCTAGTAAATTCTCGAAAATTCCTTGTAATTTTAATTAAGCCAAAAAAACTGTAAATTAACAATTTTATTGGTAAAACGCTTGTAAAATTACTAGGAATTCTCGTAAAATAGGAGGTAGCAAAAAAATTTAGTAAAGTTACAAAACCTCCTTGTAAATTTTATCGTGTCAAAAAATTTGTAAATTTACAATTTTATTGGTAAAAACCTTGTAAAATTATAAAATTATTGGTAAAAAGCTTGTAAAATTACTAGGAATTTTTGTCAAATAGGAAGTTACAAGTTTTTCTTGTAATTTTACAAGGTTTTTTTTTTTTGAGTGTAAAAAGGTTGGCTGATAGTATCTTGAGAATTTTAAAAACTGGATAACTCAAAAACTATAGCTCGGAGGCTTTCAGGTATTTTGTGTAGTGTTCTACGAGTTAAGAGATAGTGTTCTACGAGTTAAGGGATACAAAAATGGTATTTGACCGAGAGATTTGCACATGAGCAAATTCATGGGAAATTTAAGTGACGGATCACTGATTTTGCTTATTTTTTGTTATTCGATAGAGCTTCGTAAATGATTAAAACCATTTTTTTGGATCACTACTTTGGAAGATATGGGCGATTAAAAAATCGCTTTTTTGACAATATTGACTTTTAGACAATTTTTTAATATTTTTGTGCTCGGAAACCGTAAGTTGTACGAAAAAACATATAAAAACAAAATTGTATAAAAAATTAGGAAGATTTAAAATTTTGAAACAAATTTTTTTTTTTTTAAATTTCAACAAAAAAATTTTGAAACCCATATTTGAATGTCTATTTTTCCTGTAAAGGACAGCATGGATTTCCAAAATCAAAATTTTGTATTAAAGTTTAGAATGTCCTTTTAACGCTGTTAAAATTTCAGAGAGGTTTTTATACCCTCCAACCACAGTATGGGGGTATACTCACTTTGTCATTCCGTTTGTAACGCATAAAAATATCGGTCGGGGACCCCATAAAGTATATATATTATTGATCTATGATCGATTCTAAGTCGTTCTATGAATGTCCGTCCGTCCGTCCGTCCGTCCGTCTGTATAAAACACGATTCAGTCCAAAATAAAAGAGCTAGACCCCTGAAAATTGGTCAGAATATGTATAATGTTCATAGGCCGGTTAAGTTCGGAAATGGGCAAAATCGGGCCAGGGGGAAAAAAGTTCCCCCTTAACAAACTAAAAAAACCTCTTAAAAAACGCCATTTTTACATCTTTTTTTGCCATTATTGTTAAACAAATGAAATCTTTTTTATGTCAGAAGGGGTTTAAACTCCTGGACTTAGACCCAGGGGGCTGGAAAATTTAGTTTTATTCTACCCGCCCCCTTTTGTGGGCGTGGATTTAAAAAAACCATTAAAATAATGAGAAAATGGTATTACTAAATTGCAAAAAGCATAATAAATAAATTAGTTAACATTTATCACGATGGGGAAAGTATCACTCACCACCCCCACCGAGCCCCCCCAAAAAAAACGAACCTGAATTTTTTATATGTTTTAACATGTTGGAGGGTATCATAGATTCGGCATAGCCGAATTTAACACTCTCACTTGTTTGTCATATTGTTGAGCAATTCATTTTTAAAGTTTGTTAGATCGCCAAATATTTGATTTTTTTTCAAAATTTTGGCAAAAATCCCAAAATTTAGCTTTATCACCAACTTTAAAAATTTATTTTTCGACAACACGAAAAAACACCTCTCTGAAATTTTAACAGCGTTTTAAGCACATTCTAAACTTTAATAAAAAATTTTGGTTTTGGAAATCCATGGTGTCCTTGATAGCATAAAAGGACATGCCAATATTGTTTAAAAAAAATTTTGTTAAATTTTTTTTTTTATTTTTTTTTTCTAAATTTAAAATTTGCCAAGTTCAAATTTTATCCAAAACAATAATAATTTTATAAGGGTTCAAGTTGAAAAAATGCAGAAGAAAAATTGAATTTCTAAAAATTATAGACATTTCTGGTATTTCCTATACCGGTTTCAAACACCCCAGTTAGTGTCATCTTCAGTAGGATTTTAAATGTCGGTTTGTCTTGTTTATGAAAACTGTTTTTTATATATGTGAATATTTATAGTTTCTACAGAATAAATTTTGACAGTTTTCAACACTACAATTCTATTTCTAGCAATCTCAACCTAACTTCATACTTTCTTTCAACTTTTTTGTCTCTTACATTGTTTTGCAAGGGTTACCAACATGATCTGGAATTGCAGACACAAATGAAGGAATTTGCTTTTTCTGTTTCGGAGACGTGCCTAATGGCGACATATTTTGTCAGTAATTTTATTTGATTTTTTCTGTAAGTACAGATCGAGCACGGGCTCTAATTATATTTGTTATAAGGGTTATAACAAATATAATTAGAGCCCGTGCTCGATCTGTACTTACAGAAAAAATCAAATAATAATTTTAATAAAAACAATATTGTATATAAAATTATGAAGATTTAAAATTTAGAAACAATTTTTTTTTTTTTTTTTAAATTTCAACAAAAAATGTTGAAAACCATATTTGAATGTCCTTTTTTCTGGAAATGACACCATGGATTTTCAAAATCAAAATTTTGTATTAAAGTTTAGAATGTCCTTTTAACGCTGTTTTAATTTTAGAGAGGTGTTTTTTCGTATTGTTGAACAATTAATTTTCAAAGTTTGTTAGGTCTTCAAATATTTGATTTTTTTCAAAATTTTGGCAAAAAATCAAAAATTTTTGCTTTATCACCAACTTTAAAAAATTATTGCTCAACAGCGCAAAAAAACACCTCCCTGAAATTTTAACAGCGTCTAAAGAAAAGAAAAACTTTAATAAAAAATTTTGGTTTTGAAAATCCATGGTGCCCATGATGGGATAAAGGGACATTTCAATATTGTTTTAAAAAAATGTTTGTCGAATTTTTTTTTGTTTCTAAATTTAAAATTTCCATAATTTTATCAAAAACAATAATAATTTTAATAAAAACAATATTGTATATAATATTATGAAGATTTAATATTTAGAAACAAAATTTTTTTTTTATATTTCAACAAAAAATGTTGAAAACCATATATGAATGTCCTTTTTTCCTGGAAAGGACAGCATGGATTTCCAAAATCAAAATTTTGTCTTAAAGTTTAGAATGCCCTTTTAACGCTGTTAAAATTTCAGAGAGGTGTTTTTTCGTATTGTTGAGCAATTAATTTTTAAAGTTTGTTAGATCGCCAAATATTTGATCTTTTTTTCAAAATTTTGGCAAAAAAACAAAAATTTAGCTTTATTAACAACTTTAAAAATTTATTTTTCGACAACACGAAAAAACACCTCACTGAAATTTTAACAGCGTTTAAAGGACATACTAAACTTTAATTAAAAATTTTGGTTTTGGAAATCCATGGTGTCCTTGATAGGATAAAAGGACATTCCAATAGTGTTTAAAAAAATTTTTGTTAAATTTTTTTTGAAAAATTTTTTTTTGTTTCTAAATTTAAAATCTCCATAATTTTATGGTGACATGACATAATCCCCACGGACATAATCCCCACTTCCTTTTTGGGGATTATGACCAAATTAATTTCGGTCATAATCCCCATAATGGTAGTGGGGACTATGACCGAAAATTATTTGGACATAATCCAAATAAAAAACGGACATAATTCCCAGATTAATGGGGATAATGACCACGTAATAAATTGCCATAATCCCCATTATGGGGATTATGTCTTCTATACTAGTTGGTCATAATCCCCAAAATTAAAAGAATTTTTTTACTTAAAAGTTTTTCTGCATAGACGGCCTTCGGCCGGGCTTAGGGATTACAAACTCCATGCATTAAACCCTCCCTCTCTGCAGAAATCGGGGATTATGACCAAAATTGATTTGGACTTACTCCCTATAATGAGAATGGGGGTTATGACCGAAAAAAGTTCGGTCGTAATCCCAACAAGGAACGGACATAATCCCCATTGGGATTGTAACCGTTTTGGAAACGGTCATATTCCCCACAACTATTATGGGGATTATGACCGAAATGAATTCGGTCATAGTCCCCATTTCCGTTATGGGGGTAATGTCCGTGGGGATTATGTCCTGTCACCTAATTTTATCAACAATAATGTCACAGCAAGTTTTTTCGTGCAATTTACGGTTTCCTAGTAAAAACGCTCAAAAAAACTGTCTAGAGCCAACTATTTGGTTTTTTGCCAAAATTTTGAAAAAAAAAAATCAAATATTTGGCGCTCTAACAAAACTTTATAAATTTATTGCTTAACAATACGAAAAAACACCTCTCTGAAATGTTAACATCGTTAAAAGGGCATTCTAACAAGTAAGAGAGTTAAATTTGGCTGTGCCGAATCTTTTAAACCCTCCAACATGCATAAAAAATAAAAAAGATCCATGGGCGTTTTCTTTTTTTTTTTTGGGGGGGGGGGGGGGGGCAAATTTTCTCTCGAATATGTGTTTAAAAAATAAGATGTTTTTTGCACAAAAGAAATACAAGTTTATCATGATTTAAAAAAATGTTTTATTCCACGGCCACTGGGGGGGGGGGGATCGAAAAAAACAACATTTTCTAATTCTCTGGGTCCAAGTACAGGACTTTGAACTTCTTGTAGCATAAAAATGTTGCATTTGTTAAACAAAAACACAAAAATTCACGTAAACAAAATGCTATTTTTCAGAGGTTGGTTTAGTTCTTCAAGGGGGAACTTTTTCCCCCTGGTCCGATTTTGCTCATTTACGAACTTAACCTGCCTATTGACATAAGACATATTTGTGTCAAATGTCGGGAGTCTAGCTCTTTCATTTTGGACTACATCGTGTTAACTACAGACGGACGGACAGACGGACGGACGGACATCGCTAGAATGCCTTAGCATCGATCACTGATTATAAATATATATACTTTATGGGGTCCGAAAAAAACGAAATTTTCTAATTCTCTGGGTCCAAGTGCAGGACTTTGAACTTCTTGTAGCATAAAAATGTTGCATTTGTTAAACAAAAACACAAACAAGTAAGAGTGTTAAATTCGGCTGTGCCGAATCTTTTGTACCCTCCAACACGTTTAAAATTAAAAAAAAAATTGCAGGGGCGTCTTTTTTTTTTTTGGTGGGGGGGGCCGGGGAGTAGGTCGGAGACACCTGTACCCCCGCTATATATGTTTACAAATTATTTCTTTATGATATTTACGCTTAAATAATAAATTTTTATCGTTATTTTTAATTAATTTCTATAACCACGCCCCCAAAGGGGGGTGGCCTGAAAAAAATCGAGTTTTCTAACCCTCTTGGTCCAAGCGCAGGTCTATGAACATAATATGGCATACAAATGTTACATTTGTTGAGCAAAAATTAAAAAAAAAAACTCGTAAAAATATCGTATTTTTCACACTCAAAAAATTATGTAGATAAATTCCAGTGAATATTCACTTAAAACAAATGAACGTTTATTTAAAAACCATTGTAGTGTTTTTTCTTTTAAAATAAAAACACAATACAGTCAATTTTAAATGTTAGTTTAATAACTTACCAAAACATTAAAAAACTAGTGAATATTCAGTTATTTTGTATTGAAAAACAGTAAAACTATAGAAGAAATTTTTTACTGCCAAAATTAAATGTAACAGAAAATTCGTTTTTAATACAGTAAATAATTTTTTTTAAACTACAGAAACAGTAGAAAATAAGAAGTCCATAATAAAATTAATGATTTTTCTTTTAAAATAACTTTACTGATTACTTTTTGAAATAACCTACAAACAGTTAATGACATAATTTTCTTAGTGCAGGGGTCGTTTTAGTTCTTCAAGGGGAAACTTTTTTCCCCCTGGTCTGATTTTGCCCATCTTCGAACTTAACCTTACCAGTTGCATAAGAGATATTCTTGTCCAATTTCAGGGGGTCTAGCTCTTTTGGTTTGGACTGCATCGTTATTTCTACAGACGGACGGACGGACATCGCTAGAATGTCTTAATTCTATCATGGATCAATATTATATATACTTTGTGGGGTCCTCGACCGATATTTCGATGTGTTACACACGGAATGACAAAGTGAGTATACCCCCATACTGTGGTTGGAGGGTATAAAAATCACGTTAAACCCGATATTTTGATGCGTTACACACGGAATGACAAAGTGAGTATACCCCCATACTGTAGTTGGAGGGTATAAAAAAAAATTTTGGTTTCTAAATTTTAAATCTTCATAATTTTATATACAATATTATTTTTATGTTTTTTCGTACGACTTAGGGTTTTCGAGCACAAACATGTTAAAAAATTGTCTAAAAGTCAATATCGTCAAAAAGCGCCTTTTTAATCGCCCATATGATATCGCCCAGGGATATTCAAATATTTTTTTCAAAGTTTTTGGTTGAAGTTTTGAAAAAAAAAAAATTAAACAAATTTTAAATCTTCATAATTTTATCTACAATATCATTTTTACAAGTTTTTTCGTACGACTTACGGTTTCCGAGTACAAAAATTTTAAAAAAATTTCTAAAAGTCAATATTGTCAAAAAAGCGCTTTTTTAAACGCCCATGTCTTCCAAGGTATTGATAAAAAAACGGTTTTTAATCATTAACGAAGCTCTATCAAACAACCAAAAATAAACAAAATCGGGGATCCGTAAGTTAAATTTCCCATGGATTTGATCATATTCATTACACAGAAAAAAATAAAAAATATATAATTTTTTAATGGTATTAAGTAAAAAATTATTTAATTTTGAACCGATTAATGAATAATTAGTATTGGGCAAAGTTTTAATAAAAATTTTCCACATTTTATTAAAAATTTAATTGACACAATTAAAAATATATTTAAATAACAAAAAAATTTTAATTAAACGTTTACTTAAATTTATTTTTGAAAATTTTGTTCTCTGTTGGTTGCATTTTTTTCCTAACACGCAATTTTTTGATTTTTATATTTCTTTTTTCTTACCTCAGTTTTATGTAGAATTTCATTATTAAAAAAAAATATATATATTAATTTTTAATCCCAAAACCCTTGTTAAATGCCACATCCTAATCATTACCAGAGCACAGCAAATACGAGTATATATTAATATGTCACTATAATATTTGCAATATAAGCATTTGGTTTACAGTAGAACAAACACAGAAACTAAACATTTTCATTTAAAAATAATAGTATGTAAAATGACTTTGTCCTTTCATTTTTATTATTTTTGTACATATTTTTTATATTTTATTTTTATTTTGTTGATTCATGTAGCACACATAACATTATGTTAATATTTTTTGTTATATCCTTCATTAAAAAACTTGTACTTACAAAGTCATACCATTTGTAACGTATAGAAATATGTTTTTAGAACTTATTTATCGATTTAAATTCCATGCCCGTCTGTTGAAATCAGGATATAACCTTAACGAAACGAGCTAGACTGCTGAAATATGGTAGACATATTTCTGATACTGCTTACCAGTTTAAGTTCGTAAATGAACAAAATCGGTTCAGAGGGAAACATTTTATACAACTTCTCAAAAAAATTTCATAAGTTTTGTTGATTTTTTTTTTAATAACTTATTTTTTTGGGATCTGCTGGATCAAATTTTTTGTTTACAATGCCTCTTTTTATGGACGTCCTTATTTTACGACTCCGGGTTTATAGGATTTTCCTAAGTCGAATTTAACACGCTCTTTTGTTATAAATACATGTATATATTTTTGTTAATATCTAAACATAAAAATGCTTTTTAATCTGTATGGCTGTCAGAATGTATTTATGTTTGTTTGTACATATGTTATGAAATGGTATATAAACATTGTTTAATCTTAAACATTATGTGGTATATTTATATAATACGAGAGGATCTTTTAAAAATAAAAAAAAAAATAAAAAAAAACAAGAATATAAAAATGAAAAGCAAATAAATGTTGTGTAACCTCCACAATAAAAGCTCCAAACAACCTTCCTTTTAAAAATGAATAAAAAAAAAAAAAAAATTAAAGAAAGCAGAACGAGAAAAAACACCCTAGACGAAACACTACACCTTTCTTGATATTTCTGACATCATTACCATTTCATTATTATTTTCTTTAAAACACTCATAAGAAAATGATAATTTACAAATAAGAATTACAGAAAAAATCAAATAAAATTACTGACAAAATATATATTTTCCCCATTTTTTGATATTTGGATTTTGGGAAAATCGTAAAATCGCAATTCAAAATCCCAAAAAATTTCTACTACTTAATTGTACAACTATGGTTTTTCACAAAATAATCATCCCTAATGCCTTTTTGCAACGTTGCACACGATTTTTTTTATCAGCTGTTGTTGTTTTTTATAAAGTAAAAAAACAATTAAAATTTATTTTTTAAAAACTACACTCAAAATAATTACTTTGTTAAAAACTCTGTTAAATGACTGTAATCTCAATTCGACAGACATTTGACAAAGTTATCTGTCGAAATACAGATTTTAAGAATATACTTTGTATTTTCTTGTAACCGAAAAACAAAATTTTATCTGTAATTTTACTTTTTACTTTGTAATCTCTATTTTACAGATAATAAACAGAGTTTTTTTTGTTAAAATACAGATTTTATACATTTTATCGTAACCAAAATACTAAATTTCAACTGTAATATTACTTATTGCTCTGTAATACAGTTTTTAAATAAAAACTCTTCAAAAAACTCCCAAATATTTCAACCGCTCTTTAAAAAGCGTCTTAAATTACAATAAAACCTGGTAAATTTTACGCGGATGTCGGGTAAAATTGGAGGTACTCGTAAAATACATCGTAATTTTCACAAAAATAAAAAAGTAAATTTACAATTTGGAAGCATTAAAGCGGGCATTAAACTCGGTGGCATTTTGCAATTGTCAACACTACTTACACATTAAGGAAAGAGAATTTGATCAGAAATCAAAAAATAAATAAAATAGTAAAATTCTGGTCGCTTTTATCAATATTTTACAGATGATTCTGTAAATTTACAGGTTTTTTTTATCGAAATCATTTTACAGAGTTTTCTTCGTAAAATAACAAAAAATCTTGCTGGTTGGAAATCTATGGTATTTTCTGCTGACTCAGCAGAGTATCTCTGTAATTTAACAGAGTGATTATTTTGAGTGTATTAAAAGATTAATAAAAACAATGTTTAACAATGTTTCATTTAAAATTTACCATTGCAAATGGTAATCGCACAATTTAGTTGACCAATTTGGTCTTCCTAACAAAGAAAAACACTCAATGGTGGCAGCCCCAAACTTGGCAAATATGTTAATTTTCTTGCATTTAAAGAAGCAGCTCTACATAAAAACACATTTTCTGATATTGTGGTCCCAACATATACTAATGGGATTGTAAATATTGGTTCCGGCAAAGAAAAATCATTGTTTTTAGAAATATTTATAAAATTGGGTAATTCTCCCACTAACAACCCTGTACACAAATCAAAAGAAAATACAGAGTTAGTACAAACAAAATCCCGCTAAATGTCAAAAAAGCATATGTAAACGGTATAGATTTTAATTGGATTTGAAATCCAAATTTATATGGAATTCGGGGTATATGTAAATAGCATATTAAATAACAATCATACGCAACGGTGCAAAGTGGTTTTGCAGCGAAATTCATACCAGTTATAGCTAATGTAATTTCGATCTTAAGTTTGGACGCTCGACCCCAGTAAGGGCACCTACAGGGGCCCCTAAAGTAGGACATGCTTAGTACACAAAAACTTTAAATGCTTTGAAATCACCAACTTTAAATGCGTGTAAAAAAATATAGCGCTGACCTAAAAAAAGGCCCTGTTATGTATGTCAACTATCATTTGCTTTTGGTTTCATCCCCTTCCGATTCGGAAAGTTCGATTTTGTTTCACTGTGTAATCATTTTTTTACATTGTAGAGTGTAAAAAAGAAAGACATTTAAAAAAGTGTGTTAAAAAAATAAACTTTTACACTCGAAAAATTTTTTGTATAATGTACAAAAATGACTGAAAAAGCTTTTTATTTTAAATAAAATTTTCTGTTCACATTTTTTGAACACTTTTTTAACTAAAAAAAATAAAATCATAAAAATGTGTTTTTGCCAAGTTTTTTACTTTTTTTTAGTTATTTAACCAACAATTTTCTTTGAGAGTCAGAAATATACCTGAGAGTATATAAACGAAACCATTAGTTTGTCATGTTTAGGATTTTTTTTCTGTAACGGAAATTGTTGTGGGAAGGTAACAATATGAATACAACATATATATTAGGGTGGCATTTATTTTTAATATTTTAATATTTTACCCTTTGGTTGCATTTAAAAAAAAATTGCTAAAAAAGTAGCAGAGGAAGTTTAAAATATTAGAAATTTAAATTTGAACAAATAATTATAATATCGTATTACATAAACCTGTGACGCCCTGCGATCAAAGTTTTGGATTTTTGAATATTTAAAAAAACAAGTAGAAAAGTTAAACTCGACTTGGCCGAATCTATGAATACCCTCCACATTGCCCTTTTTAAGTTATAGTAAATTTTCTAAAGTGAAAAAATAACATTTTTGATTAGAAATATTTTATTTTCTGTAAAATTTTTTTTTTTTTAACTAATTTTTGAAAAAAAAAATAATTTACTAAATTTTTTTTTGAGTGTAAATTTTTTTTGAGTGTAAAATTTTTTTCGAGTGTATTTTTTTTCTTTAAGTGTAAAAATATTTTTGACTGACAAAAACGCGTTGTACAATATTTTTGTGACTTGCCAGTGTTTTTAAAACATATTTAACGGGTTTTCAACACGTGAATTTTAGGTGAGGCGAAATTTACGGTTTTGCTAATAACTTTTGAACCACTGGACCGCTTTGGCTGGAATTCAATACGAACCAGCCCTAGGGAACGGACTGACGGACATCGCTAGATCGTCTTAGAATCGAACGAGGGTCATAAATATATATACTTTATGGGGTCGGAATGACAAACTTATATACATATACCCTCTATCACTAGAGTGGAGGGTATAAAAATATATATTTATGTCGCGACCTTAGGACATCAAAGTTCTACTTATTTGTACAAATAGAACCTTGTTGTCCTGAGGTATCGATATTTCTTGCGACACATCATTTTGTTGCCCTGAACACAAATATCAAAATTGGTCGAGCGGTTTTCGAGATATCGCTATTTGAATTGGCGGTTTTTTCCTACGTTTAGGAATTCAAAAATAACTCAATTTTTTTTTCCCTTAACACTTTAAAATTTCAAACAGCGATATCTCGAAAATCGTTCGACATATTTCCATTTTTTTTTTATATTAAATATAAGTCACAACACACAAAAAAAATTACAATGAACGACTTTCATAGTATTTATGAACAAATTCATACAATTTATTAACTTTTTCATTATATTTATAAACTTTTTCATAGTTTTTTGAATAAATCATAATATGTGAAATTTAAGAACTATTTAACATTTTTCATAAAGACTATGAAAAAATTTACAAGTATTATGAAAAAGTTAAAAAATAAATACTATGAAAATTGTTCATTGGAATTTTTTTTTTAATTTAAAAAAAACCAAATCTTTGATGACCGGGCGCCATTGGTTAATTTAATCTGATTGGCCTCAAAATTGAACCACATAAGTTTTAGGTCTAGGAGAATAAACGGACACTTGGAAAAATCAAAAGTTTAAGAAAAAAAATGCTACTCTAATGTAATATATATGTTACCAGTACCAAAACCTGCAGCAGCAGCAGCAACAGCACAAAAACAAAACTATTACGAAATTAAGGATAAAAACATAATAAAATCACGGAAAAGCAATTTAAAGAAATTGTTTTCTATACACAACACAGTACGTCAATGTTAAAATGTTTATTTTTTTTCTCTCCTTCACTTTTTGTTATTATTTAAGTGATGTTACGAAACTTTTAAAGAGCAGGTGAAGTAATTTTTCATTGTAATCTCACACACAAACGCCAAATATATGAGGCGTTTTAGTAGCAGTGGGTATTTTCGTCCTCGTTTTTTTTTTTTTTATGTAGTATCTGTTGCAAAGCAGACACACTCATTTAGAGGACACAAAATCCTTAACAACCATGACAATAATATTCATTTATGTGGGCCATACTTATCGTAGATTAATAATTTCTCGCTATTGTCCTGTTCATAAAACGTTTATTAATTTTCCTTTTTTTTTGTAAGACAAAACGTGGGCGAGGTTTTATTTGTAAAGAAAAAAATCTCTAATAATGGAAATGAATTTGAATGAATTGAATTTTTAAAATTGAATAAAAAATTGCAAGAAAAAAAGATACCACTGAGAGTGGGATCATCTGGTGAGTGGAAATGGAATTAGGTAATAACTTAAATAACTCCTTCTAATTGGATACAATTACATTTCAGTTTTTTAGTCCCTTTTTCAAATATTCTCATAGAAACCCACTAAAACGTGAGTTTAAAGAGTTAAATAATTTTACAAACATTATCTGTATCAAATTTTACTTAGAAAGGAAGTATTCCAATCCATGTTAACCGATTTGCCTGAAACTTAAAATATATTTAAAAAAGACAATTCTAAGGTTTGGGTGTCTTGTCTTATCGGCCATATCAGAGATTTAAGAATTAAAAAAATGAGGGGAAAAATGGCGAAAATGATTTTTGAGCCATTTCTTCTTACGCAACTGTACGATGTTTAATGGGGAAATGGGTTTTTATGCTGAAGATCGATATTGTTTGATAAGGTGGCAACAAAATTCTAACATAATAATGTTTTTAGGCTGATATCTAATTTTAAAAGTGATGCAGGACGCCACCTCAGTTTGACTATATCAGCTAACGAATAAACCAAAATAAAATAAGTGTCATTAGCCCTGTTTGTCGCTTACCCATACAAATTTTAAATTATCCACGCTTATTTTTAACGTTTATAATTATCGGCGGTAATTTTAAGCTTCGATAAAAAGTGAAGCGAAGTTCACATTTTTAATAAAATACCATAGACACAACCCTTTTTTTCTTGGTATATTATAGACATAAACCTTTTTTTATTGTTTGCCTTAATAAATTTTGACACACAAAAACAGTGATGCCAAGTACATTTTTTAAAACGTGGATCCGTTTTCGGTTAATATTAACATATATACGGTTATGCGAAAACAGGGCTATTGTTTTTATTTTCTTAAACCAAAATGGTTTGTAACTTGGATAAAAATTCTCTTGCTGGTGAATAAAAAAGTTTTTTACAAATATTTCAGGATATAAAAACGTAATTTCTAAAAAAAACTTTTTTTTATTATTTACCTTACCCCTCTATAAACGAAATTTCCAAAAAGTACTTTTTTAGAATGCTTTCTTTCACAGAAGTATCCTACATTCCAAATTTGTAGTTCGTATAACCATTACATCGGGAAGCAAAAAAAAAAAAAAATACCAAAAGTACAAATGTTTACCCCTTTACCATCATAAAAAGCGAAATTTCCAAAATAAACTTTTCCCGGAATGTTTTTTTTTTCATGGCAGGATCCTACATATTAAATTTAAAGTTTCTATAATCATTATTTCAGAATATATAAAATGTAGCAAAAGTACAATTGTTTACCACTATAAAAAACGAAATTTCGAAAAAAATTTCCAGAATGTTTTTTTTTTCGCCGATCATACATTCCAAATTTCAAGTTTCTATAACCATTATATCAGGTAATAAAAAAAAGTACTAAAAGTAAAATTTTTTACCCCACTAAAAAACTAAATTTCCAAAAAGGACTTTTTCATTATATCAGGTAATAAAAAAAAAGTACCAAAAGTATAATTATTTACTCCACTAAAAACGACATTTCCAAAAAGTACTTTTTCCAGAATGTTTTCTTCACCAAATTACAATTTTCTATTACCATTATATCAAGAAATAAAAAAAGTACCAAAAGTTACATTTTTATCCATTTTACCCCCCTTAAAAACGAAATTTCCAAAAAGTACTTTTCCCAGGATGTTTTTTTAGCGAAGGTTCCTGCATTTCAAATTTCAAGTTTCTGTAACCATTATATCAGGTAATAAAAAAAAGTACCAAAAGTACACTTTTGTACCCATTTTACATCCTTAAAATCAACACAGGAAAAACTCCCGCGTTAGTGGAGTTTTCGGAAGATGAATCTACATTTCAAATTTTAATTTTCTGTGACTTATTATTTCAGTAAATTTTTCAAAAGTAGACTTTTTTGGTGACATGACATAATCCCCGCGGACATAATCCCCATTTCCGTTATGGGGATTATGACCAAATTCATTTCGGTCATAAGCCCCATAATGGTAGTGGGGACTATGACCGAAAATTATTTGGACATAATCCCAATAAAAAACGGACATAATTTCCAGATTTATGGGGATAATGACCACGTAACAAATGGCCATAATCCCCATTATGGGGATTATGTCTTCTATACTAGTTGGTCATAATCCCCAAAATTAAAAGAATTTTTTTTTTACTTAAAAGTTTTTTTGTGTTGCCGGCCTTCGGCCGGGCTTAAGGATTACAAACTCCATGCATTAAACCCACCCTTTCTGCGGAAAACAGGGATTATGACCAAAATTGCTTTGGACTCACTCCCCATAATGTGAATGGGGGTTATGACCGAAAAAAGTTCGGTCGTAATCTTAACAAGGAACGGACATAATCCCCATTGGGATTGTGACCGTTTTGGAAACGGTCATAGTCCCCACAACTATTATGGGGATTATGACCGTAATGAATTCGGTCATAATCCCCATTTCCGTTATGGGGGTAATGTCCGTGGGAATTATGTCCTGCCACCCAATCACTCACTCATCCAACTCTTTTATATAAATATAAATTTTAGCATTTTATGATACAATTTTATCATTTTTATATCAATGCCCTCAAAAAGGGCAGACGGGAAAAATATATTTTTAAGTAATCTGGGCTTTACACTCAAAAAAAAAAGTTTGTAAAATGACATAAAATCCCAGTGATTTTACGGGGCAGGTTTTGTAAAATATGTACTAGCAAGAATCCCCGTAAAGTTACGGGGATAATTTGTAAATTGATTTAACAAAAGAAAATGTAAATTTACAATTTTTTTTGTAAAATATTATCTTCGAGGTGAACACTTTTTTTGTAAATTTGCAAAAAATTTGGTAAATTTACAAAACAAAATTGTAAACTTACAGAAAAAGGTTGTTATTTTACAAGGAAAAATAGAAAATGAAAAAAATAAATTGTAGATTAACAAATTATTTGGTTAAACTACTGTTTTTTATGCAAAAAACTTGTATATTTACAATAAAAAGTGGTAAATTTACAATTTTTATTGTATATGTACCGTTTTTCTTATTTTTTTGCCGTAAAAACAGTAGTTTAACCATAAAATTTGTAAATTTACAATATTGTTTTTGTATTTTCTATTTCATTTTTGTAAAATTACAACTTTTTTCGAAAGTATACAATTTTGTTTTTAAAATTTTCATATTTGTTTTGTAAATTTACAAAAAAATTGGTTTATTTACATATTGGTTTTGTAAATTTAAAGGTTTTTTCCATTGGTGCATCTTATTTTTCCTTCTTCGGCAGCTGGAGTAGCACTTCAACAACCTGAAAAGATTTTTTTTCACTTGAGCACTTTTAACAAACTTTTTAATGTATAACACTGCACTTTTTTATTTTTTTTCGACATTTCGTTTTTCTTAAGTAGAACATATGAGAATTGCGAAGGAGGCTACACAAGAAATTTCTTATATTTTCAGGAAAAATTAGTCAAAAAATAGATTTTTTTTTTTTGAATTTTTAATTATTTTCACAAGTATTTTTAAAAAATCGGAAAAAAAATTTTGGATATTGTAGATTGGATGTTTAAGTACCAGTTAAAATAAGAAAAATTTTATTTTTCCTAATTGGAAGCTTTCTATTGACATTTTAGGTACCAAATTTAAAAAAAAATTACCAAAAAAATATGGTAAAATCACCAAAAAAAATGGTAAAAATACAAAAAAAAAGCTAGAACAATTATATAGTAGAAACACATAAAAATTGTGGTATTTTACTTAACGCAAATTACCAAAAAAATGGTGTAAAAATTATTTATAAAAAATTATTTTTAACTAAATTTTTTACTCCAAAACGCAAAAAAAAATCTGAACTTAGAAAATTTTTTCGTGTCCTATTGTTGAATAATTATTTTTTTTTGTAAAACAACATTAATTCTAGTAATAAAATAAGTTTTGTAAAATTATATTGGAATTTTGTACTTTTCAATACATACATTTCAAACTGAAAACCTTGTAAACGATCTTAAAAAAAAATGTTTGTAATAACTAGGGTTCGGACTTTTATGCAGTTAAAATCGCGTTTTATGCGCATAAAACATGCACCAAAAATAGAAAAATATGCACTAAAAATGTAAAAAATATGCACTTAAAAATTTTTTTTTAAACATTAATTAATGATAAAAAATAAAATTAACAAGAAAAACAAAAAAGAACATAAAAATCGTAAAAAATAAGTCTTATAAACGAAAATAAGGTACAATAAACACAAAAGTTCCAGTTCAAATAAAGTAAAACACAAAATTATAAAAGTAAAAAAATAATTTTTTTGAGTAAATTTGTAATACTATTGAGTAAAAAACTACTCAATTTTGAACCAGTAAACGATTTAAAAGTATTTAGTAAACTTTTAATAAAAATTTATTAAATGTATACCAAAAATTTTTAGTAAATTTTTAATTGACACAATTAAAACTTTACTCAAAATTTTTCGTTTTTTTTTTTTGTAAAAGTTTTTATTTGTGTCAAGTAAAAATTTACTCAAAATTTATAATTTTTTTTTAAAAAAGATTAAAAAAGTTTCACATTTTTTTTAATCTGAGAATTGAAAAAAAAAAACTAAAAGAAAAAAAAATAAATTAAAAAAAAATTATAAAATTTTTATTAAATTATTTACTCAAATTTTTTTAAAAACTTTTAAGTAAATTTTTAATTGTGTCAGTTAAAAAAATACGCAATTTTTTTTTTTTTTTAATTTAAACAAGTGATTACTCAATATTTTTTTCCCATATTTTCTTCTGTGTACTTTAACGCATACATTATAAAATAAAAAATATATACAGCAATGTAAAAATATCATAAAATAAAAAAAAAAAAAAATTTTTTTCAAAATATGCGACAAAAATATGTAATATCAGCAATATATGCAAAAATATGCATTAAAAGCAAAATATGCAAAAATATGCACTAACAGATCAATGCCATTTTACTGCAAATTTCTTGATTCGCAAAGATATTTAGTTTTTGTTGCTCTCAGACTGACGACAACAAATATGCATTTGCATAAAAATCCGAACCCTAGTAATAACACATTTTTTTGGTAAAAAGACTAAATAACATCAAGTAAAATTATGTTGTACAATTACAGTTTTCTTGTGTAAAAAAACTAAACACCTTGTAATATTTTTTTAATTTGTAAAATAATTCACTTTTTTTGTAAATTTACCTAAAAATTTTTAAAATAAATTTACCAACATATAATAGTAAAATTACAAAGCAAACTGTAGTTTTCGTTTTATTAAATATACAACAATTTTTGTAAAAAGACAAAAATATTAGTAAAATAGGATTACAAGACCTTTTACTTGTAAATTTACAAACTTTTTTTTTTGAGTGTAGTTGGTGTTTTTCAGAGGTTAGTATATTTCTTTAAGAAGAAGCCTTTTTGCTCTGGCCTGATTTCGTCCATTTACACTCAAAAAACCCTTGGAAAACGACAAGAAAAGTTTGTAACTTTTTTTTTTTGTGCTACCTCCTATTTGACAATAATTCCTTGTAATTTTATAAGCTTTTTACCAATAAAATTGTAAATTTACACATTTTTTGACGCGATAAAACTTACAAGGAGGTTTCGTGACTTTACTAGATTTTTTGCTACCACCTGTTTTACATGAATTCCTAGTAAAAATTACGGGGTTTTTCGTAAAAAAAAAATACCAACAAAATTGTAAATTTACAAATTTTTTGGCGCAATAAAACTTTCAAGGAAATCTCGTGAATTTACTAGATTTTTTTTGTAATAAAACCTTGGAAATTTGTAAACTTACAAAAAAAAATTGTAAAATTACAAAAAAAAAAGTAAATTTTGATCGGAATTTTTTTGTAAATAAACAAGGAAAACTGTCAAATATTGGTAAAATGGAATTACGAGAGTTTTTCTAGTAATTTGACAAGATTTTTTTTCTTGTGTGTACGAACACAATACATAATCGTGCCAAATTTCGGGTGTTCAAGTTTATATATAAACTTAATGAGATATTTTCCGATCGACCGATATTTCAACTCGTTTTGCACGGAATGGCAAATGAGTATAACATAATTTTTTTTTTGAAAAACTATGCTTTGGCATAGTTGAGCATCATTATTTGACTTAATATAAAATTCATCTAATTAAACATTTATTTACGTTAAATTTAAATTTTAACATTTTGTGCACAACAAGCTACTTTATTTTCATATTGCCAAAAAAAATTTCCAGAATTTCTAAATGACTTAACTTTTGTGAACAGTTTTTAGAAAATGCTAATTTATTTGTATTTCATTTTCTATCATTGCAGCTTCCAAGAACAAATTTTCCAATTCCAAGGAAATACAAAAACAAAACAAAGTAACTTCTAGATGAAAATGTAAAACACTCAACAGTATTTAAAAAAAAAAAAAAACAGAACAAAACACGATTAATGCATTTGCAACAAAAGTAACGCAGCATTTATAATATTGTTTCGCAACTATAAAAAAACGCGTATTATAATCGCTATTCCGTTGTTGCCATGAAAGATGGATGACTGGCTGGAGTGTAATTTCGTAATGTAGTTTTTAAAAGAGAATAACAATTTAAAATAAAAAGTTATTCTGAAGAAACGAAAATTCAACAAAGGAAAAAAACTACATAAATTAAATATAATTTTAAGCAGAATTGGCGAAAAACTTAAAGTTTCATAAGCTACAGAAAATTTCAAAAGAAAACATATACAAAATGTTAAATACCGGCACATATGTATCCTCGGGACCTATTGAGGTTTCCCAGGCAATGCAGGATGGTGAAAAGTTTATAAAATGGGATGATGTAAGTATAATTATGTTTATTTTTAAAAGTTTAAACTAATTTTTTGAAGGTTATTTGTGCTTACACAATAGCTGTGTTTTTTAGCGAGAAATATTAAAGAAAAATGTTTCAACATAAACGAAAAATGTTTCAACATAATAATTATACTGTGCTCGAATTTGCCACTTTTTTTAAAAGCTGGGCACCCTACTGGTAAAGTTAACTCGATTACTCTGAATTCAATGGTGCTAGCCGTTCGAAGTTAACGCTCGTATTAGCGATATTCGCGATTTTAAATGTTGATGTACAATAAAAACGATATTTTTAAACTTTTGCGATATTTTTTAAATTTAAAACCATTCAAGTCAGTTAAACTAACATTACAAACTATGATACCGTGAATTTTTTTTCTCGAAAAAAAAAATTTTTATTCGCGAAAAATCTTTATTTTTGTGAAAAAATTTGTTCAATACAAATACTTTTAGCTTGATTTGAATTTACGACAGCCATCTGCACTCAGAAAAATAATTAACTAAAAAATGGGAAAACTAACTAAATTCAAAGAAAATTGATAATGATTTAGCTCCATTGCCATGTTTTCCTTCTTTTAAGTTCATATTTTTCTTAAAAATAAGGAAAGATATATATTATGCTAAGTCGAACTAAAAAATGGGAAAAATTTTATTTCAATTTAGTTTATATACAATTGAGGACCCGATTGGGTGAAGACCTCATTGGGTTCGGACCCCGATGGGCCAAGACCCAGTTGGGTTTCTTAAAAATCGTCATAGTTTTTGATCCAAAATTTTTGTCCGTTTTGCTCTACCTTGCTTAGTTTTTGAGATACGTGAATTTAGAAGACCAGTGGGGTCTTGAGAATTGTAAAAACTCGATAACTTAAAAACTGTTACTCGGACAGCTTTTTGGTATTTGGCGGTCTTGTTCTCCGTGTTAAGAGCTACAAAAATGCTTCTGAATTTTTTATGGTGTTGGCAATATTTACCAAGATATAAGCATTTCAAAATTTTTGGGAATGCCAACTTTTTTAAATCTAAAGTTAGGACCCATTGGGGTTCACACATGCTAAAACTAAAGAATGACCAGCGAAAAAAAAACACGTGTACCGTAAACTTCTGAATTGGTTGTATGGATAGCCCTATGTGGAACTTAGAAAATTGCGTTTTTGGTTGTTCAATTTTTCAAAAACTGGGCTTAGGAGGCGTGGTCAAATATTGGAAAAATGGTCAAATTTGTGGCGAGTTGCATTGATTAAATATTTATCACATTAAAACGGAATGCACCACAATCTCAAAAATTTACATTCTTATATAGTTTTGTATGGGCTATCGATTAATTTTTTTTTTTTTGAAAATTTTCAGAACCCGTTCTGAAATTTTCCATTATTTAATAATGTCAATTTATTAAAAAACATGCAACTTTTTTTTTTTGTTTTTTAATTTTTTTTTTTTAAAGTTTAGATGTTTGTTCATCCACACAAAAAAATTCAGAAACACGTTCTCCGTTTTTTTCGAGAAAATCGCATTTGAACTTTATATTTCATAACAATTTTGTAATTTGCTTGTATTTCTTTTTTAATACTCATTCGCAACGTTAAATCAAGAAAATACAAGCAAATTACAAAATTGTTATGAAATTTAAAGTTCAAATGCGAATTTCTGGAAAAAAACGAAGAAAGTGTTTCTGAATTTTTTTGTGTGGATGGTCAAACATCTAAACTTTAAAAAAAAAAATTAAAAAAGAAAAAAAAGTGTCATGTTTTTTAATAAATTGATATTTTTAAAAAATGTTTTAATCGATAGCCCATACAAAACTATATAAGAATGTAAATTTTTGAGATTGTGGTGCATTTCGTTTTAATGTGATAAATATTTAATCGAGGCAACTCGCCACAAATTTGATAATTTTTCCAATATTTGACCACAGTTTTTGAAAATTAGAAAAACCAAAAACGCAATTTTCTTAGTTCCATATAGGGCTATCCAAACAACCTATTCAGAAATTTACGGGACACATGTTTTTCTGTAGCGGGACTAGTGTATTCAAAAAACCGGCCATTTTCAAAAACCGGTTTTCGGTTTATTCGAAAAATCGTATTTTTGAAAAACCGGTTTCCGGTTTCGGTTTTAGCAAAAAAACCGGTTAAACCGTTTTTTTCGGTTTTTATTCTTCAGGTTAAAAATTAATAAAACTTAATTATATTTTTACAAAACAGGCATAACCCAATAAACACAAAATCGATAAGTCATAGCGAAAATGGTATCTGTTTACGTCGCACAATTTCGCTGGAAACTTCGACAGAAAGTAACAACTAAATTTTAGTTCTTTGCAATTGCGAGCGGAAATCCGTTTATTGAATTGTTTAAAGAGCACAATTAATAATAAATTCAGACATCGGAATTTGAAATTCAGATTTCAACAATTTCAAAAGGAGAATTTAAAAAAATGGTTTGTCATAGAACTCCAAGGTGCCAAATTTAAAAAATATATATTGATTTCAATATCAAACGAAGAGACGGACTTCCGGAACTCGTTGATATATTGATATTTACATACCAACATATCCACAAGCTGATTATGGAAGCACCGCTAAGTTTTGTGAGTGTTTCTAAAAACTGTATAATGTCAATTCATATTTTAAATCATTATATTATAACTTTTTATAAAAACCGGTTAACCGACACAAAAAAAACCGGTTTCTCGAATATTCGAAATTCAAAACTATTCGAAACCGGTAAAGTTTCTAAAAATGAAAAAACCGGTTAACCGGTTATCGGTTTCGGTTTTGAATACTCTAAGCGGGACATTTGGTGTGGAATGCCTCATATGTCTTAAAAATAAATATTTTTTTACATATTTAGGTAAAATTTCTTTGGCGGTAAGAATTTCATCCATGTATTAGGGAATTTCATTTAAGGAAAATATTGGACTATTTAACAGTACATGAACTTAAATTTTTTCCCAACAGTTAAGAAAATTTCCCAACTTTTAGTTAAACTTAACTAAATTGTGGGAAAATTTATAAACTATTTTGAAGAAAATTTTCCCCAAGTTTAAGTTAAGTCTTTTTTTTAGTGTGCTATTTCGTGTACACTAAATCCATTGTAATATCAGTTTTTTTAAAGGTTAGCGTATGTATTAGCGATATTCGCGATAAATATTTTTTTTATTTTTAAGTAAAAAAAATTGTTTTTATATTATTTATACAATTGGTGAATTTTTATCCTCTAAACTCTATTGAATATACAAAAAAAAAAATATTCGCGGAAATTGTTTTTCGCGAATTTTTTTTTTCGCGAAATTTTTTTTACAATTTTTTTTTATTTTGCTAATAATTTATGAAAATGAGTAGAATACGATACATTTCAGCACAACATTTTTCGACAAAAATTTTTTTTTCGCGGATTTTTTTTTCGCGAAAAAAATCAATGCATTTTCTAAATTTATATTTAAAAACTATGCCAAAAGCATAAAAATTTAATTTCTGTAGTAGCTAGTACCCTTACAATTTTAAATCGCGATTACGAGTGTTTACTTCGAAAAACGGCTAGCACCATTGAATTCAGCGTACCCAAATTAGCTCACCAGCAGGGTGCCCGTTTGGTAATTTTTCCGACTAGCAGTGTTATTATTAGTAACTTTTAAGTGCATATTTTTGCATATTATGACATAAATTAGCAAAAACACAAACTGAAATTTATTTTTTTTAAAAACAATTTAAAATTTTAAAAATTTATTTTGAAAATAAAAAAAAAAATATTTTTTTAAATTTTTTTTATAGATTTTCTTTACTTTCTAAAAAAATCTTGCAATTTTAAATGTTATTTTTTGCTTTTTAAGAAGTTTTTCTTATGAAAACAAGATTTTTTTATGCACATTTTATTTTTTAGTGCATATTTTATGGTTTTTTTGTGCATATTTTGAATTTTTTATCGCATATTTTAAGCGCATATTTTCGATTTTTTAGTGCATGAAAATCTCATCCATAGTTATTATTGAACCTGATCTTATCAATTTTGCTGAACAAATTAGCAGCTGTCATCAATTGTCCTTATCCACACAAAAACAAGAATGAGAAAAATATGTACAATAAAAATGAATTAGTTTTCAAAGCCCCAAGATATCCATAAAAAATTATTAATTTGATTTTATATATTTTATCATCATTACTTCAGTACATGGTGCGTATTATTAACTATAAAAGTTATGCTTTACTTTATAATAAGCACCATTAGAGTGGTATATTAACTATTGATTTTTCCAAGTTTCCGGGCATAATTTTATTATACTAGACCTAAAAATTATGTGGTACAAATTTGAGGCCAATCGTATTAAATTAACCCGTGGCGCCCGGGTTAATTTAATCCGAAAATTTTAAAAAAATAAAAATAATAATGTAAGAGACAAAAAAGTTGAAAGAAAGTATAAAGTGAGGTTGAGATTGCTAGAAATAGAATTGTAGTGTTGGAAACTGTCAAAATTTATTCTGTAGAAACTATAAATATTCTCATATATAAAAAACAGTTTTCATTAACAAGATAAACCGACATTTAAAATCCTACTGATGATGACACTAACTGGGGTGTTTGAAACCGGTATAGGAAATACCAGAAATGTCTATAATTTTTAGAAATTCAATTTTTCTTTTGCATTTTTTCAACTTGAACCCTTATAACAAATATAATTAGAGCCCGTGCTCAATCTGTACTTACAGAAAAAATCAAATAAAATTACTGACAAAACATGTCGCCATTAGGCACGTCTCCGAAACAGAAAATGCAAATTCCTTCATTTGTGTCTGCAATTCCAGATCATGTTGGTAACCCTTGCGAAATAATGTAAGAGACAAAAAAGTTGAAAGAAAGTATGAAGTGAGGTTGAGATTGCTAGAAATAGAATTGTAGTGTTGGAAACTGTCAAAATTTATTCTGTAGAAACTATAAATATTCACATATATAAAAAACAGTTTTCGTTAACAAGACAAACCGACATTTAAAATCCTACTGATGATGACACTAACTGGGGTGTTTGAAACCGGTATAGGAAATACCAGAAATGTCTATAATTTTTAGAAATTAAATTTTTCTTCTGCATTTTTTCAACTTGAACCCTTATAAAAAATACATCATATTAATTAAATTGGATGAGTTGAGCATGAATATTAAAACAATTTCAAAATCGGTTGTAAGGTTTTTAAGATATTGCTATTAGAAATTTGCACAAAATGGCAATTTTTTTCCTACTGTCAAGAAAGTAAAAAAAAAAACAAAACATTTCACGCGGACAAACTTTCATTTAAACTTAATTTGAGCCAAATCTGATTAATTTTAAACATGGCGCCCTATGATCAAAGTTCTGTTTTTTAGAAAATTTTTTCCTAAAAACTCGAAACTTTTATCGACGGACGCCATGGTTTAAAATGGTCTGATTTGGCTCAAATTACGTTTAACTGAAAGTTTTTCTCAAGTTCTATGAAATGGTCAATGGAAAAAAATCTAAATTTTTTCATTAAAAATTTCTTTAACGTAGGACAACCCCACCATTTTTAAATTTTTTTTAAAAAATTAAAGTTGTTTTTATTCAACCTTTCCAGTTTTAAATAATTAAAAAATCTTTGAGCTCGAGGCCATATTGGAATGGAATAAAGAAATATTTATTTACAAGAGAAAACTGGCCTCGAGCTTAATTTTTTTTTTTTTAAGTTTCAAATGGCAATATCTCAAAAACCGCTCTACAGTTTTCAGAAATTTTTTAATATTCGTATTCAGCATGCCGAAACCTATTAAAAGTAATGTATATCGGGCTAATTTTTGTTGGTTTTTTAATTTTCCAGATTTCTTATAGAAATTTTCCTAAAATCCAAAACTTTTATCGAAGGGCGCTTTTAGCGAAGGACGCCCGGGATTCGTTTACAAAAAATTGGGGGTCAAAAAAATTGGAGGTTGAAAAATGCGTATTTCTTCTACAGTATTTAAAAAATTTAAAGTTTTTTTTTTGTGGGTCATTAAAAAAATTAGTTAATAAATGAATATAAATTCGTCGATTTTTTTTTTTAAATTTCTGTTGTTTGAACTTAAAAAAAATTTTAGAAATATTTTTTAATTTTTTTTTTAAATTATGTCTATAAAAATTATCTTTTTCCAGTTCGACCCTCGTAGCACATTTATTATTACTTCAATCTCGACGCTATACAGCTTAAATTAAAGCTTAATAAATTACCTACAAAACACTTTATAAAAAATACTCTTTTGATAAAAACGGTCTGGTATTTTAAATTTTGTCTTTAGTCCCTGTAATGGGGATTATGGCCATTTGTTACGTGGTATTTTATATATAAGTTTTTTTTTTTTGAAAAACAGTTTTATCATATTTTGGAATTTTTTTTATCAATTTGTAAAAATATTTTATAATTTTGGAATTAATCTGTTATCAATATGATGAATATTTTCTTCAGTATTATGAAACAATTAATTAAAACTGATGACAAATTGTCAAAATTATAAAACAACTGTTCATCATATTGATGAAGTATTACATCAATAAAATGAAACCCTTTCTTTTAAAGCGAGTTAAAATAAATACCACAACTTAATTTTATCGTTTCAAAAACTGTTAATTTTTATTAAAATTATTTTCTAAAAATCTGTTAAACAAATTAACCGCGGCTAGCCATGTTAGCTTCGATCCAGGGAGTAAAAGCAGATACCATAGAGTAGACTGATGGGTATCTGGTAGTAGCACAAGGAGTATAACCCCAGGATACAACACCAACAATTTCAGCACCACTGGGATTGATCATAACCAAGGGACCACCAGAATCACCATTGCAGGCACCATCGGTGGTACCAGTAGTGTAAGAGCAGATATTAACTGGATCTAAAGGAGCAGAGGCAGGTAAGGCAGCTTTGCATTCGGTGAAACCAATGATATCAGCTTCTAAAGTTTGCAAAGTATTGGGTAAAGCACCAGAATTGTCACGACCCCAACCGAATAAGTGACCACGACCAGTTTCAGAGTATCTGCCGGAAGGTAAACTAATTTTAGCAACAGGAGCAGAACCATCGCGAGCCAAAGCATTCAAATCGAAGGGTTGAGCAATATAGACAAGACCAATATCATTGGGACCAACACCACCGGTATAAAGTTCATGGATAATTTGATCGGCTCTGGTAACGGTACGGACTTGTACATTGGACTCATCGCTACGTTTATGCAAACCAGCAACAATTGAGAAGCTGTTGGATCCCAAACAATGGGCAGCAGTCAAAACCCAATTTGGAGCAATTATAGCGCCACCACAGAAATGAGAAGAAGTTCTCATGGATACAATGTAGGGAGCTTGACCGGGTGCAGCATCGACACCATTGATGATGCGTCCTTCTGGCAAACCGGGTTTGGCCAAAGAGTCCAAATTGGCAGCGCTAACTGTAGCTACAGCCAAGGCGAATACGATTAATAACTTCATGTTGCTTTAATTAGTTGTTTTACTATGATTACTAAATGTTCGGGCAAGTCTTTTTATACAAAAATTGTATTTTAGCAATGTCTGGTTTGGCCAATCAATACCAATTTGATAATTTTTATCTATCACTGATTGGAATGCTGCAATAAATTTTAAAATCTTTTTTTATATTTTGTTAAGTAGGTTCATAAACCTAAATCTGATTAGACTATTATTGCTACTGGTTGATTCAGTGCATTTATACTTGCCCGATAAAGAAAATATTATAACCCAAAACAAAAGTTTTTTTTATTCATTTATTTTAGCAACGTATGGGGGTATACTCACTTTAACATTACGTGGGTAACGTATGTCATTACGTGGGTAATGAATATGGTCTAGGGCCTCATAAAGTATATTATGGATGAGTGATCGATTCTAAGACATTCTAGCGATGTCCGTCCGTCTGAGAAAGACACAATACAGTCCAACATCGGATCAGAGGGAAAAAAATTCACGCTTTAAGATCTTAAAAAACTTCTGAAAAACACAGTTTTTATAGGATTTTTGTTCTTTTGCCTAATGTCCAAATTTTCAAGGGGATTTTACAAAACAAAATATCTCGTAAAATGGGAAGTAGCAAAAAATCTAGTAAAGTCACGAGAATTTCTTGTAATTTTTATCGCGTCAAAAAATTTCTGATAAGTTTCACCTCTCAAATCCTTTGAGAAGATGTGTCCGGTAAGATATCGGCGTAAGAGAATCCAAAGGAACTATCGCAGACAAGGCGAAGGGTCCAAGACCTCTTTAAAGAACCAAGAAAGGTCAACAATGACCCAAATTGGACCTTATATAGGGAGGTATTGAAAGTTTTCAAAAAACTTATTCGGAAGTCGAATCTCGAATATCCATTACTCTGGCTCTTGGTCGTGGATCCCATTCTCAAAAAAATGGAGACGCAAGGAGTGGCAGTAGTTGCTTATGCTGATGAAGTGGTAATAATGTCAACTGGAAAATTTTTCACCACGATATCCGAGTTGCTAGAGCGATCACTGAAACAGTTATGGATTTGGGCTAATGAAAATGGTCTTAACGTTAATCCGCGGAAAACTGAGATGGTATTGTTTACACGAAAGTATAAGATCGAAAATTTTAGAAAAGTCAAGGTTAACGGGGTTTAAGTCCCACTTTCAAATCATGCGAAATTTTTAGGAATTATTCTAGATAGCAAATTATTATGGAGCCAAAATACCGATGAACCATTGAGAAAGGCGAATAATGCATATTATGCATGCAAAAAAATGTTCGGCAAGACATGGGGACTTGAGCCAAGGATCACGCACTGGATCTATACTTTCATCGTAAGACCTTTCTTACTTTACGGAGTTATGATCTGGCACAGAGCGCTAGAGAGGGAGGTGACTCGTAGTAAGTTCCAAAAAGCCCAACGGCTTATGGGTCTGAGTATCACTGGTGCCCTAAGAACAACATCAGCTGCATTCATCGACACAATATTGCATCTGCTGCCAATTGACGTCTTTGCTAAGGGTGAGGCATATAAGGTATGCCTCAGACTCAAAGAGTCAAATTGTCTCAGACGCCGAAATTTTGGACACAGTAGCATGGACAACTTGGATAACGTTGTCACTGACTACAGGGTACCAACTACTTTTCGATCGGAAATTTAAAGTTGAATTTCCGACTCGAGAATTTTGGTCGAACTGGCGTGTCATTCCAAATTTCGCTTTAAATATTTTCACAGACGGCTCCAAACAATCGACGGGAGTGGGAGCGGGATTTACTACGAACGTCTGTGATATACAAAAATATTTTAATATTTTAATCTTTTTAGCATATTCCAGGCTGAAATAGTTGCTATTAATAAGACAGCCTTACAGTTTCTTGGAGAATCGGAGAGAATGATAAACTTTTACGTCGACAGCCAAGCTGAACTAAAAGCTCTAAGAGGCTTTTGTATTAAATCAAAGAATCATCAAAAACTATCCAGCAATAACCTCGTCTCTCTAATATGGGTTGTAGGACATAAGGGAGTAGACGGGAACGAGAAGGCTGATAAGCTTGCAAAACTGGGTGCAGATGGCGTAGGGAACTTTGTTCATATTGAACCCCTAATGCAGTACTACAGATCGAGAAGTGATTGTCAGGGTATTTCCATGGCGAACAGGAAATGGAGAGAGTTAAGTACAAGCAAAATTACCAGAATAATCTGGCCGCGTTACGACCTCAAAAGAACTCGCTACCTACTTTCTCTTAACAGAAGTGAATGTCGTTTATTCACGGGAGTGGTCACGGGACACTGCCTAATTGCATTCCACGAAAGAACAATTGGACTCATCTCTGATTCCAATTGTAGAAGATGTGATGAACCGAATAAGGATGAAACAGTTGAACATATCCTGTGCAAATGCCCCGCATTGGCCAGGCATCGCAAACAAATTTTAGGCAAAGCAGAACTCGAGAATCTTTAAGAAATCGCAATTTGGACCTCATGCGCGTTAAATTGTTTGCAACATGGATTAACGCGTTTTATTCTCATCGCTAAAGGAACCAAACCTAACCTTCACCTGATACCATTGGACATATTGGGTAGGCAGTAGGGTTTCTAAATTCCCGGACTTTTTCAATTCCCGGGAAATCGTTTTAAAAAAATTGTATTCCCGGGAATTTTTTGATTAAAACAAATTCTGAATCTTATCATATATAAAATATTATTTTTCAAAATATGGCCACATTTTTCTTTTTAATACACCCTCAGATGTCTTCTGTTGTAAAATAGTTTTCTTTACTTCTATTTTAAACTTAGAAACTTCACAAAAATCTAATTTTTTTAGAAGTATTGGACCTTGTCAGGGTTAACGTATTTGCCTTGGCTTACTTTCACTCCATACAGAATGTTTTTTTCACGAATTTATGAGTTTGTAAAAGCTTTTTGGTTAATTCGAATAATGCTGACCAATCATAATCAGCATTTTATTTTAAAGATGCATTTCGAAAAACTTTCGAATTACTTAAATAACCGTTTCAAATATCAAGCTTTAAATTTAAATATTCATCTGTTAAAAAATTTAACTTTTGTAAAATTTTAGACTAGAAAGCTGGTTTGTTTAAAATACAACCTGAAGCATACTCTAACTATTTTTTCTGCAATAATTTTTAATTTTATTCCAATAAATCATAAAAAATGGAATTAAAATAGGTAATTTGATTAAATTTTTTTAAAAAAAGTTATTGACAAATTCCCGAAATTTCCCGATGAAAAAATCCCGGGATTTTAAGAAAAATTTTTCCCGGGAATTCCCGGGAATTTTTTCCCGAATAGAAACCCTAGTAGGCAGTATGCGGCTACATCGGCCATTCGACTAAATAGCTTACTGCAATGGAGGATTGTGGCCATAGCGCGATCTTAAAGAAGACAACAATACCACAAAATATGGACTGTACTCCCTCTATGAGCCTTTTTGAGCTCCACTTTACAACTATGATACCATCCAGGGAGTCTTGAATGAGGAGAATTCCGGGTAGTGGAGCCTCAAAACATTTTTACACGGAGGCTTCACGAACAAGTGGTCTTTGGAGTCTATTCAAAGCAGCTTGGGTAGAGCATGGCTCGAAGATTTCAGTGTTTACCAGGCAGAGATGCTTTCAATAAAGGAAGTGGCTGACTGGTTGATCTGCAATGTATTGTCTACAACTGCAGTCAACATTTATTGTGACAGTCAAGCCGCGGTCAAGTCCCTGGAGTCAATCTTTCTGAAAACAAGATCTGCCCTTAACTGCCGCACGTCTTAAAATGAGATGGCCAAGCAGTTTAACATACGACTCATATGGGTCCCAGGGCACAAAGACAAATACGATTTTGATCGTGTATGGGCTTGTTGAATTACCATTACAAAAACAGAATACACAAGTCCATCCCGCAAGTTGTACAACGATACTGCCAGTGTGTGGCCACCTTTAGACTTTGAAGCGATATCCGTCCGTCTGTTGAAGACACGATAAAGTCGAAAATAAAAAAGCTAGACTCCTGAAGTTTCGCACGAATATGTGTTATGGTTATAGGCTGGTTAAGTTCGGAGATGGGCAAAATCGGTTCGCCCTTGAGAAACTAAACATACTTCTAAAGCGCCACTTTTTTAAGGTTTTTTTATACTTTTGTTAAGCAAATAAAACATTTTTATGTCGGAAGAAGTTCCAAGTCCTGTTTTGACCGCCCCTTTTGTGGGCGTGGATATACAAACTAATTTAAATAACGATAAAATTGTATTACTGAAGTGTAAAAATCATAACAAATGAATATTTAACATTTAACTTGACAAAAGTCCTCTCACGACAATTTAAAAGCAATTGATATTCAAAAGCAGGGTTGTTCTTATTGTTAGTCGAAATATTTTAACTATACCAATTACACCTTCTTTAAAATATTTTAGGTGATGTATTTAAAAAGAAATTAAAAGAAATATCTTCTCGTTTTAAATGTGCTGAATTTTGATTTATTTTTATGATTTTATAATATCTTCTAACAATTTAAGAATTATTAGCAATAGTGGATTCAATCCAAGGAGCATAAGCAGAAACCATAGTGTAAACAGATGGTAATCTGGTGGTAGCACAAGGTGTGTATCCCCATGATACAATACCAACAATTTCGAAGCCTTGGGGAGTTTCAATGGTCAAAGGTCCACCAGAATCACCGTTGCAAGCGCCATCGGTAGTACCAGTAGTGTAAGAGCAAATGTTAACTGGGGCGATGGGAGCAGAGGCAGGTAAAGCAGCTTTGCATTCGTTGTAACCAATGATATCAGCTTCCAAAGTTTGCAAAGTATTGGGTAAAGCACCAGAATTGTCACGGCCCCAACCGAATAATCGACCACGTCCTGTTTCGGAGTATCTGCCGGAAGGCAAGTTAATTTGAGCTACTGGAGCAGTACCATCACGAGCCAAGACATTCAAATTAAAGGCTTCCGCCACATAGATGAGACCAATATCGTTAGGACCAACACCACCGCCATATGATTCGTGTATAAATTGATTGGATCTAGTAACGGAACGGATTTGAACGTTAGATTCGTCGCTACGTTGATGTAAACCAGCAACAATATTGAAGTTACTGTTGCCCAAACAATGGGCAGCAGTCAAAACCCAATTTGGAGCAATTATAGAACCGCCGCAGAAATGAGAAGTAGTCCTTAAGGAGACAATAAAAGGAGCTTGACCGGGTGCAGCATCGACACCATTGATAATACGTCCTTCAGGCAAACCGGGTTTGACCAAAGATTCCCAAATATCAGCGTTGACAGTGGCTACAGCCAAAGCGAGAACGATTAATAACTTCATGTTGTTTAAAATAGTTGTTTTACTATAATTCATTTATGTCCGAGAAAGTCTTTTTATACCAAAATTTCTATTACCGATGACCGATTGAAACACTCAACAAACTATCTATTAACTATCTTTAATTGGATTACTGCAATAAATTTAAGAATCGTCTTTAACAGTTTGTTAAGTATGGTCATAAACATCAATCAGATAAGATTTTAAGTGCAACCGCTTGATTCGGTGCAGTTTTGCTTACATTATCAACATTGTGTAAACTATTTTAACCAACAACATTAAGTTAATGAAGAATGGGTCTATATTGGTTATCCTTGATGGAAGACATTCTTGCAATGTTCTTGTTTCTGTGTATGGAAAGCACGATGAAATCTAGACCAAAAAGCTAGATCGCTTAAAACAAAAGTGTGCAAATTTTAACCAGCTCGATGGGAAGAATAGTGCTATCGATATTTACCAATTGATCTTTTCTGTATCAAATATATTGTTTATTCGAAAAAGATCAATTGTACTTCGAAAAAGATCAAATGTCATTCGAAAAAGATCAATTGCAATTCGAAAAAGATCAATTGTAATTTGAAAAAGATCAATTGTACTTCGGACATCCAAATTGTAATTTGAAAAAGATTAATTTTACTTTACAAAAGATCAACTGTAATTCGAAAAAATTCGTTAGGAGTAATGACTTGAATTTTGAAGCGTTTTAATGGCTGGTAGATTTTGTATAGACTTCTACAACATACCCCTCAGTGAACTTTTTTTCTGTGTATGCTCACATTTGCTTCCATCGCCGGATGTTTTCGCTTTGTGTGAGACTAAGGTAATTGGAATGCTGATCCACAGTATTTCCACATTCCTGGGTATCACTTGCCCTCCCTTTTGGTCTTTCATAGGGACCTTGCGGTTTATGTATGTGTACCAGTGCTTGCCACATTTGGGCACGAAGATCCCGAATTTAATTTTTTGTGGGTTAAATTCGGAATGAAGACATACACAAATTATATCTCGGGTTCCTGTATAGGAGAACTAATGCGGAAAGGGATGGTTTTGACGCCCTTTCCAATTCCATGTCGAGAATTCTGGAGAGATTGTTGTGGCAGGTGATTTCAATATTCACAACTCTTCCTGGATTCTGAACTCTGACCATTCGACTTCCGTAGGCGATTACTTCTAGTTATTCGCCGCGCATAACAACCTGTCGCAATTAGTGAATGAACCAACGCGCTTAAAGGGCATTGGGAATGATGAGCAGAATACTCTTTACCTTTTTCTTACTTCACATCCGGCAAAAAAGAAGTAACAATATTTGCACCTCTTGGTAATTCGGATCATTGCACCATTTTCGCATCCTTCTCGTACTCTGATCTTCGAAACGTTTCGACAACAAGGCCCGTTGGGTAGAGCTCAACGAATTTTTTTCTGGCGTTTCAACTGGAAGCTCTGTTTCCTTAACGGCGACGTTGACGCTGCGGCGAAAATGGTTGAAAATGTTAAAGTGCTTGGAATGGAGTCATTTATTTCATTGAAGGGTTAGGGGTTCAAGAAATGTGTTAAAAAATTACGAAAAATCGTTTTTTGGAGTTTCAGCCATTTCTTTCTAAGAAACTATATGATGTTTTCATATGAGAAGGTTTTTTGAATGCCTTTCCAACGGTGGCATAACCTTGTACAAATTAGTCTTCTTTAAATATTTTTTTCATGAAAATGTGTAAATTTTGGGAACCATTTATGTGCAGACATACCCTACGATATCAGTATGATAATCTAAACACCACAATGTCCAACAGAAGGTTGAGAGAGCTAACAACAAGTACGATCAGTAGAAGATTGTGGTCATGCTACAATCTGAAGAAAGCCCACTGCTTAATCTCGCTTACCAGATGGAATTGCCGTACGCTTACTGGAATGATCACAGAGCACGGCTTTATAGGTTATCATAGAGAGAAAATGGGACTTATTTTCGACGCCAGCTGTAGGAGGTGCGATAAACCTAATACTGAGGAAACGGTCGAACACATTCTCTGCTCAGTCCTGCTTTGAACAGAACCCGCCTGCACATATTGGGCAAACATGTCTTCGAAAGATTGGAAACGGTTTTGAGTGTTGACCTAAGGCTAATATTATAATTCGCGATAAGGACTAACGCGTTCTATCAGCGTCGCTGAAGATTATTTTTGTGGTTTCGCTATGGAATAACCGGTCTATGTGAGGAGTCTTTGACTCCGCCACCTCTAACCTAACCTTACCTAGATAACGGGAGGCTAACTTACTTTTAAACTATCTACAGTATGGTTTTCGGAGAACTCTTTCTACTATGGATTTATTGGCATTCCTATCGGAACGTTGAAGTCGTTCAATCCACTATTTTTGTGAGACAAAGATGGTTGCTTTGGATATTTCCAAGGCGTTTGATTTTTTTTAGCACGGTGCCCTCATATCAAAGCTTAATGCCTTTGGTGTCGGTAATGACTTATTCCGATTTATTTCGAGCTTCCTCAGAGATCGTTATAATGTGTTGTTATAGATGGGTTCTCAGCAAATAAGTTTCAGCAATCAGGGGTACTGCAAGGTTCTGTTCTTTCTCCTACTCTTTTCACTATTTTTCTTTGTGACCTTCTATGTCAAACTTCAAATCCTATCTACTCTTTTTCGTATGACAGCAACAAGTGTCATTTATTTTCCTTAAATCGTAGTCCAAGCCTTGTTAAGGTTGAGGGCAATAGGGCAGATAAAAAATGAATGGCACACTTAATCAGGACCTATTGACAATTTCTGACAAGGGAAGTATCTCAACCCTTATGAACCGATTTGCCTGAAACTTAAAATATATACAAAAGAGACGATTTTAAGGTTGGGGTGTCTCGGCTTATCGGCCATATCAGTATTTAAAAATTTCGATGTTCCCTTATAAAACAATGAGGACCTTTGGGAAAATTTCGAAACTACCGAACTAACAGGAATATCGTCTAGAGCAAAAATAAGTATCGACATAAATTTAATAAAGATTATTTCGTATTCATATGGATATCATAGGTTTACACATTTTCATGAAAAAAATATTTAACGAAGCTGAATTTTTACAATTATTACCGTTGGGTAGGCATTAAAAACCCTTTCTTCTCATATGAAAACATCATAAAGTTTATTAGAAAGGAATGACTGAAAAATTCAAAAAACTGTTTATTCGTAATTTTTTATCCATTTTTTGAACCCTTAAACCCCCGATATGGCCGATAAGCTGCGACACCCCAACCTTGTAATAATCTCTTTTATATATTTCAAGTTGCATGCAAATCGGTTTATAAAGGTTGAGATATTTCCCTTGTTAGTCATTAAAAAAGTTTATTTTTCTTAGCACAGTGTTTTTAATTAAAAAAATTATTTTTGTATATCAGTTTTTTTTGTATAACACTATTTTAAAATTTTTTAGTTTTGTTATCGATAGTAGATTGAATCCATGTATTAAATGCAGATACCATTGTGTAAACTGATGGATATGTTGTGCTTTCACATGGTGTATAACCCCAGGATACAATACCAACAATTTCAGCACCATCATCAGTGTATCGAACCAAAGGACCGCCAGAGTCCCCATTGCAAGCCCCATCGGTAGCACCAGTTGTATAAGAACAAATATTAACAGGATCTAGAGGAGTAAAGATAGGTAAAGCCGCTTTGCATTTCCTGTAATCGATGATGTTAACATTCAATGTTTGCAAAGTATTGGGTAAAGCACCAGAGTTATCACGACCCCAACCAAACAATTTACCAGGACCAGTTTCGGAATATATACCAGAAGGCAAGTTAATCTTAGCAACCGGAGCTGAACCATCACGAGCCAATGCATTCAAATCGAATGGTTCAGCAATATAGATGAGACCAATATCATTAGGACCAACACTACCATCATATTTCTCATGAACAAACTGATCTGTCTGACTGGCAACAGTACGGATTTGAACATTGGATTCATCATTACGTTTATATAAACCAGCAACAACTTCAAAATTAGAGTAAATCAAACAATGGCCAGCAGTAAGTATCCAGTGTTCACCGATTATGCTACCGCCACAGAAATGAGAACCTCTTTTTAAGGAGACAATAAAAGGTGCTTGTCCAGGTTCAGCATCGATACCGTTGATAATGCGTCCCTCCGGAAAACCGGGTTTGACAATTGAGTCCAAACTAGCACTGCTAACGGCAGCTACAGCCAAAGCGAATACAATTAATAACTTCATGTTGCTTGGAATTACTGTTTAACAATGTTTTCCAAATGCTGTAACAATTATTTTTATAGCTAATATTTGATGGTCATTTTAACATTGTTGGATTTATCCACTCGACACACTTTATTTATTTTATCTATATTATATTGCAATGTTACAATAAACTGAAGAATATTTGTTCCAGTTATGTGTAAAGTATCCGCTAAGGTCATGTTGTATTTACTGAACACACATTTGCAATATGTCCCAGTTAAACAGTATGGAATCAATTTTCGCTGCTTTTGAGCGTTCTCTAAAAATTCCTTGTTTACAAGGAAAAATAAGATTCCTGCTTTTGATCCCATTTCTCTGGACGCCACTGAAATCACCTTTTCAGATGGAGCCAAGTATATTGGAGTATTTTTAGATAGAAAGTTGAATTTCAGACGTAATATTGTCATTCATTGATCTATACAGCAGTGGTGTGTCCAATTCGGCTGTATGGAATCATTGTCTGGTGGCCTGCTTTAGAAACAAAAGCGAACTGTGTCTTTATCACGAAGGTACAGAAAATGGCGTCGATGTGCAACACTGGTGCTCTTCCTACTACACCTACGGCTGCATTAGAAATCCTCCTTCACCTGATACCATTGGATATATTCGACTTAATAGCACACTGCAATGGAGAATCAGCGATTGTGGCCATAGCGCGATCTTGAAGAAGGTAACAATATCACAAAATGTGGACTCCGCTCCATCTATGAGCCTTTTTAAATACCACTTTCCAATTATGATACCATCCAGGGAGTCTTGGATGAGGGGAACTACGGGTAGTGAAGCCTCCATAAAATTTGACACGGATGGATCGAGTCTGCACGAACAAGTAAGCTTTGGAGTCTATTCGGAGGAGCTTGGGTTGAGCCTGGCTCGAAGATTGCCGGATCACTGCAGTGTTCACCAGGCAGAGATGCTGGCAATAAAGGAAGTGGCTGACTGGTTGAGTTGCAATGTCTTGTCTACAACTGCAGTCAACATCTATTCTGACAGTCAAGCCGCGGTCAAGTCTCTGGAGTCCATGTTTCTGAAAACAAGATATTTTCTTAACTGCCGCACGTCTTTAAATGAGATGGCCAAGCAGTATGACAAACGACTCGACTCATATGGGTCCCAGGGTACAGTGCCATTCCAAGGAATTGCAAGACTCGGAGCTTGAAAGTCTGGGAACTGCCTTAAAGGTTCCAACAGAATTGGAATGTGTTGGTATGCTTCTAGAAACTTGCAAGCAGAATCTAAGGCTTTGTTCCGCGGCGGAGTGTAATCAAAAATGGGTAAATGGATGGAATTGTGAGACAACACGACAGATTTGCCTACTCTTAATCAGAGGCGCACAAGTGAGCTGATATCGCTTCCAAGAGGAGAGATTTCGACGGTGGTTGCTATAATTACCGGACACTGTCTTATAGAGAAGCACGAAGATCGGTTGAATGTGCCGTCGAATAACTTTTGCCGGAGTTGCATGGATGAAGAGGAGTTAGAGACTATCGAACACTACATGTGCCATTGCTCGGCACTTTCTAGAAAGAGATTTGCTTCACTGGGAGATCTAGGGAGCTGCACGATCTTTCTGATTTGTCGGATGTCAAAATTCAATATCAAAGAAGTTTCATAAGAAGCTCAATTTGGTTTGACGACAGGGACTAGTAGGGAAACCTATTAGAGCCCAGTGGTATCAAATAACGTGTGTTGACGTAAAACGTCAGCAGCCACTTACAACCTAACCTGTAATTCGTATTACAAGTAGAATCTTCATAACATCTAAAAATGGTGTAGTTTTACAAAAACCGGTTTAAATTAGTAGCTCCACAACCGATTTCTTTCAGCCGAGTTATTCTAAAGTGTGTTCAGTATTCAAAAAATTAAAAAAAAATTTTAAATATCATTTTTTGTTTAAGTAAATATCAGTTTTCAAATTTATTTAAATCGTTTTACAAAGTATTTTCAAATTATGAGTTGTTAGCAATAATATTTTCGATCCAATCATCGAAGGCAGAAACCATAGTGTAAACAGATGGATATTTGGTAGTGGCACAGGGAGTATAACCCCAAGATACAATACCAACGATTTCAGCAGAACCAGAATTGTAGCTAACCAATGGACCACCAGAATCACCATTGCAAGCACCATCAGCGGTACCAGAAGTGTAAGAGCAAATGTTAACGGGATTCAAAGAGGAAGAGCTGGGTAAAGCAGCTTTGCATTCAGTATATCCAATGATGTTAGCTTCCAAAAATTGCAATGTATTGGGCAAAGATCCAGAGTTGTCACGACCCCAACCGAACAATTTACCAGGACCAGTTTCAGAATATCTGCCAGAAGGTAAGCTAATCTGAGCAACTGGAGCAGTACCATCACGAGCCAAAGCATTCAAATTGAAGGGTTCAGCAACGTAGATAAGACCAATATCATAAGGACCAACACCACCACCATATTTCTCGTGGCTAAATTGATTGGCCTTGGTAACGGCACGGACTTGAACATTAGATTCATCGGTACGTTTATGTAAACCAGCAACAAGGTTGAAGTTGTCATAAACCAAACAATGAGCAGCAGTCAAGACCCAGTTAGGAGCAATGATGGAGCCACCACAGAAATGAGAACTAGTTCTCATGGAGACAATGAAAGGAGCTTGTCCAGGAGCGGCATCCTGACCATTGATAATACGTCCTTCGGGTAAACCGGGTGTGGCAATAGCATCCAAGCTAGCAGCGCTAACTGTGGCTACAGCCAATGCGAGTACGACAAATAACTTCATATTGTTTGGTATAATTTCTTCAACTATGTTTTGCTTATGGCCAATCGACTGGTTTTATACCAAAATTTGGTGAAATTATTTTTTGTTTATTTTTGGCAATCTTTTCGAACATGAGCACTAAATAATAAATTTGGAAATGCTTTTATTTTTTTTGTTTGAAGTATGATCATAAACTATGCATTCGTTGATTGGCTGCGTGCGTTATCATCATACGCACGACTAAAATATTAATAAAGTTGTTAAAAAATTGCAGTGTCGATTGTTCAATTGTTAATCATTGTTTTTATTTATAATTTGGTTTTAATAATCACTCGATGTCTGGAAATATTTTGAATCTTTGTACCGATTCTAAAATAAAGGAAAATCCAAAAGGAAATCGATTAATTATTAAAAAAAATAATAATAATAAGGCCGCTGTTCCAAAAAAAGTAATTCACATAAAAAATGTGAAAATTAAAATTTTCGAATTTTTTTGGTGTTCTAGATTTCACATCCGAATTTCATTTTCGTTTTATTTCACATAAATAAAATTTTATGAAAGTAAAACGAATGCACTTTTTTCCTTATAATGTTTTAAATTTTAATTACTCGATTTCAACTTCGAATGAAAACGTGATCAACAATACACTAAACTTGATTTCATGTGATTCGGAAATTTTCATGTGAATTGAAAAGTTGTGAAAGACAGAACAGAGGCCTAATACTCATAAAAAAATAAAACGAATTGAAATTTTCTTGAAAAGTGAAAATGTTTTTAAAGAATCAGCAACCGCATTTTGGATCCCTGGTCACAGAGGTTTCTAGGCTAATGAGATAGTGAATAAGCTTGCAAGGAATGTCTCCGCTACTCATATGATCGGACTCGAACCCTATTGTGGGGTGAGTTGGTCCACCTTTACGACCGTGGTTAGGAGTTTGGAGAGGACAGACTTTCTAAACTTATAGGAGAATTCAGGGGGCCTACGACAATCCAAAGCACTAATCGCGCCACTATCATGTGGAAGTATTCTTAATCTTAACAAAAGCGCTATTAGGTTACTGACAGGTTTTCTTACCAGACATTACAAAGTAAATTATCACTTGCATAATTTAACCTTTGTACATCGTCTTTGGGTCGACTTTGTCTAGCAGAAGTAGAAACAACAATGCAACACATATACAAATCTCAATTCTGAAGATATAAAGCTGCCTTTTTTATCCTCTGGTCTTATGTCCATTTAGAACATTAAACAAAGTTTGATGTAATATTAATAGATCTTGGCACAAAAGACTCATAAGGTCGAAGCGCCGCACATTGGGTTGAAATGGACCAAAAGTGGCGCTTTATTCAAAACTGAAAAAAAAATTTTTACAAAAATTATTAATTTAGGATTAAAGTATATAAAATTACACAAAAAAATCTGTGACAACTATTATTCTGAGTTGTTTACTTTTCTTGCAATCCGCCGTTAAAATCAAATAAATTTTTGTGTTTTTGAATATGGTGCTAAAAATTGAAAATCAACTTATTTCTAGAATTTTTTTTTTGGTATTTATTCATTCAAAGGTATTTTTTTTATTATGGAACCATCAACTTCAGGTATTTTCAAATACATTTCTATTTTTTGTTTTTTGAAAATTGTTGTAAAAATATTTTTGAAATTTTTTTGTAAAATGTTCCAAAATTGGAGTATTTTTAATACTTGATGGAATATAAAAAAAAATGTAAGAGGTTGTTATTGCTTATACATAGTGATAATAAAGCATATAGTATAAGCTTTAATTTAAAAGAAAAAAAACGTCCGCGTTTAATGCTGTTATTTTTTTATTTAAGATTTTATGAAAAAAATATGGTGGCTTCAATAACACATCATCACAAAAAAACAAAAAAGTTGTTGACCCAGAAACTAGAACCACTTATCCTTATGTATTTTGACCTTCTGAAATCGATTTTGCCATCAGAATTGAATTCTATAGTTGGGGTTTCCTGTGATTTACAAGGAAAGTCCGCAAAGTGAACCCACCTAATTTCCTTGTGAATTTGACAAAGTTACAAAATTTTTTTAATTTTATTTCTGTATGTAAGGTTCAAGCCTGATTTATTACGTAGATAATAAGAGTATTTTAAATAACATCCGTTAAAAATTGCAGAAGTTACATGCATTTGAACAAAAACGCGTTATTTCAGTTTTATACAAAAACAGTTGTATTTATGTTGTGAATTAATGCATTTTTGTTCAAATGCAAGTAACTTCTGCAATTTTTGGTGGATTTTATGAAAAAACCTCTTATTTTCTTCGTAATAAATCAGACTTGAACATTACATACCGAAATAAAATTTAAAAAAATGTTAACTTATTGTTGGTCAACTTACAACTTTCCTGACTTTTTTATGGAAAATTTAAAAAAAAATTAAAATTTGGTGAAACACAAAAATCCGACTTTAAACAAATTTTATGCAAGTATTAACACATATTTATTTTTTATTGTTTTAAATTTTTATTATCGCATTAAAAATACTTTAATTTCCAACTGTATTCATTAAATTATTGCTTTTGGTTTAAAAGTTACAGCTTAAATTGTGAATCAAGTTCAATTTTCAAGAAACACTAAAAAAATTCTGACAGGTAAAAAAAAAATAAAAAACACATGTTTTCTCTTTAAAAGGGTGCTTTCTAATGTATTATTCATCATTCATCAATCAAAAAATATTATATGTTAAAATTACTGCTTCCCTGAATAAAGCGCCACTTTGCCTCTCATTCAACCCAATGTGCGCCGGTCGTAAGGGCTAATTAAAATCACCACTCGCAATATTAAATTCACCACTCGCAAAGGATTCAAAGGCCCTCAGAATCTAGGTGACATTCCACAAAAAATCACTATGGCTCCCAACGTGGGGCCACTGGGCATTTTGATTCTTTTGTGGGTGGTGATTCTTCAAGGACATTTTACTTTTTAGTCTTAATTTTTTAGAGCTCGAAATATACTTCTTAGAGAAATAATGTTAATTTAGGTATTCAGTGAAATTTGACGTTTTTTTAAGTAATTTTAGTCCATTTTTTCAAAAATTCTCAAACAAAAACACTTAATCGCGCGTTTAAATATGTGAAATGTAATACAAACATTTTGTAAATTTACAAGCTTTTTATCAAAAAAAATGTAAATTTACAGCTTTTTTGACGCGTTAAAACATACAAGGAATTCTTGTGATTTTACTAGATGGTTTTTGTAAAATTACCTTGGAAATTTTGGACATTTACGAACAAATCTTAAAATACAAAAAAATATAAATTCTGATCGGACAAAAAACAATATTTTTTTTGATAAAAAAAAACAAGGAGAACTGTCAAATACTATTGGTAAAATGGGATTACATGACTTTTTCTAGTAATTTGACAAGTTTTTTTTTGAGTATAATTACACTACTCTACAAAAATCAACTTTTTTTTGCACATACTTCTAAAGTACATTTTCAAAAGTATTTTAGCATCCTAAACTCGAATCTGTCATCAGACAAGTTGTATCAAATCGCCTTCTCGAGATATAGGCATTTTAATTTTTTGTCGACCAAGCCCTCAAAACAGACAATTTTTATATTCTACACCCAAAAAAAAACGTGGGTATTCAATACTAAAAATTTTACTAAATTTTAGTCCAAAAGGACCTAGTGCAGAAACTGGTAACCAATACTAAAATTTTTAACTAATATGATTCAAAACCAGTAAAAATTACTAATTTTAGTACTTTGAAGATACTAAAATTAGTAACGTATTAGTAGATTTTGGTACAATATCAGTTACTAAACCTTTTACTGTAGAATTATTTTGAGTGTACACCACACTATGGTATATATACAGGGTATAATGAGTTTGTGCTGATGTTTGTAACTACCCGAAATATTGGTCCTAGACCCACTTTTAAGTATACCGATCGACTTAGAATCACTTTTTAAGTCGATTTAGCTATGTCCGTCCTTCCGTCTGTCCATGTAAACGGTGTAAACACGATACAGGTCGCAGTTCTTGATCAATTGACTTGAAATTTGAAACTTAAGCCTCTTTTGGCGCAAGGACAAAGCCTATTGAAATCGGTCCATATTTCGACCTAGCCCCCATACAAAGGTCCTCTTTAGTTTTGGCTCAAATGACTCTAATAGCCGCATTTTGATATCTTTTCGAAATTTGCCGGGTAATCATGTTTCATCCACCCAAATCACCATTCCGAATTTTAAAGAAATCGGACCAGTTCTTCTTGTAGCCCCCATACAAACCACCTTCTCGATATTCACATAAATCTCTCAAATTTCATGAAAATAGAAAATATTTAATTAAAATTCTGTTTGTGTATGTTAAACGCGTACATTAATAATCTTATCAAATCTGATTATCATCGGACCATTTTCGGACTTAGGTCCCATGTGGAAATTTCGCCCAATATTCGGTTGAAGCGATTTATTGTCAACAAAAAGAAGCCTATTCCACTCAAATTTGATTAGTGAGTGCTTTTTACACTTATTAAAGATTTGAGAAAATATAGATCTAATCAGTTCATGTTTGCACTTTTCCGGGAAACTCTGGTGTAGGGTATTATATGGTCGGTCTTGACCGACTATAATTTTCTTACTTGTTTTAATATTGGAAAAGTGAATGTTAAAGTTATTTAAATAAAATTACTTAGCTACTTGACTAGACATATTTAATTGTGTGTAAAACAACTTTTTTTTTTAGCAATTTTTGAAAAAAAAAATTACTAAATTTTTTTTGAGTGTAAAATTTTTCTTGAGAGTAAAACTTTTTTCGAGTGTAGTTTTTTTTAGTGTAAAAATATTTTTGAGTGACAAAAATACATTGTAAAATATTTTTGTGACTTACCAATGTTTTTAAAACATGTTTAACGGGTTTACAACATGTAAATTTAAGGTGAAACTAATCTGAAATTTACGGTTTTGCTAATAACTTTTGAACAACTGGACCGATTTAACTGAAATTCAATACGAACCAAGCCAGGGGCACGAAAAATTGTCTTTTGAAAGTTAGCGTGTTTTTTATCTCATAAATTCACGAAAACCCCTTGTCGAAATTCAGGCTTTGGCTCATAACTTTTGAACCGCTGGACCGATTTCGCTGGATTGTAATACCAACCTGACCATATAAATGTTCAACATATATGCCAAACTTCAGGAGCCTCCGTATAGTCCTTAAAAAGTTAGCGTGTTTTCAACAGACAGACGGACAGACAGACGGACGGACATCGCCAGATCGTCTTAAAATCGATCCAGGATCATGAATATATATACTTTATGGGGTCCTAGACCAATATTTCGTCGATGTGTTACAAACGGAATGACAAACTTATATATACCCTCTATCACTAGAGTGGAGGGTATAAAAATATGATTAACTTTAACAAAACACTTTTCCAGTATTAACAAATTTTTCGGTTTTTTTGTATTTTGGTTAAATAATTGCGACAATTTCATGTCAGAAGAAGTTCAGTGTTCTAACAATTTTTCGGTACGACTTTTTTTGTATAAAATAAAATTTTATTTATTAAGTGCAAAAAGTATAATAAATGTAATTGTAAATATTTATTGCAAGAGGAAAGGGTTTCTCCGACATCCCCGGCAAGTTCAGTGGTTTTGGATGTGCTATAATGAATTTCATTGAATGAATTTCATTGGTCAATCACCCTACTCTTAAAAGGTTTCTTTGGAATATATATTTTGAAAAGAATAAATAAAATTATAACCTTTCAACGAATTTCACATTACAATTGTATTTGACCGATAGTAAAACAAAAAATTAAAATCTTCGTGTAAGAAATCAATATTTATAACAAAAACACATAAATTAAATGGAATTTAGGAAAACGTAATTTTTGTAAAATTTGCAAGGTTTTTCGATAATAAAGACATTAATTTATAATATTGTAAATTTCAAAAAAATTGTAAAACTTCCAGACTGCTTGTAATCATATTTGATATTAGGTGCGTTTTGTGAATACAGAAATTACGAAAAAAATAAATTTAAATAATTCTTAGAAGCTATAGTTTTCTGATACCAATTGTTTCGTTGCCATAGTGAAAATTTTGAAAAATTTCAAAAGAATAATTTTTAAAAATTTTTCAAATGAAAATAAGGTTAAAGTTCAGCATACACGACTAAAGTTTACACTAAACTATTTTTTTCTATTTGCATCTTTAAAAATTCAAGGTTTTTTTTTTTGTTTTTCATTAGAATTAAGAAAAGCTAAAAAACAACTGGAATTATTTAATCTGTGCAATGAACATTAGGTTGAAGCGATATTTCGTTTTTTATAGATTTCGCTCAGTGTCGAGGTCAAGATAGTTGCATTTTAGGGTCAATATAACACACAGAAAAATATTGGACCTGTGGGGAAATATTTTTGGGTTACTTTTTAGGCTTGAAATTCGGGAAGCTGGGAACCCTTATGAACATTAAAGTAATTTTTGAATGATTTTAAAAAAAAAATTTTTTTTTCTTTTGCCACTTCACCACTCACCCAATTTTTAAAAATTTAATTTTCTATCGAATTTTTAATCATTTTTTTAAAAATTAGGTGAATGGTGAAATCGTATTCCAGAATCGAGCACATTACCTTTGTTAATATACCTTAGTTTTACCTAATTTTTAATTAATTATATACTATTTTTAAAAAACCCACTTATTGTTATCATTTAAAATTTGTTTATAATATTTATTATTATTTATTTTTTTTTGGGAAATTTTGTTATATTTTTGTTTTTTTATTTATTTACTTATAAATGTCAAACACTATTAGATTATTTTCTGTTGTTTGTTTTCTAATTTGTGGTAGATAACATGGGTTTTGATTAGTAGGTGAATATTTTTTATCAACTTATTTATGATTGGCAAAAAAAGTAGAACAGTTTAAGAGTTACTCGACTTTTTACTAGATAATCTTAATTAATTATTTTGTTAAACACTAGAAAATGTCGGCAAGTTTGAACAAAAGAAGTGGAGTAGTCGGTCGAATAATCGGTCATGGTTAAATAAATGGTGTCTATTTTCAAGAAGTTTATAATTGATAGATATACATAAAATAATTGATATGTATTTTAAACATAGAGAAAATCACATTGAAAGCTACCTATAACCACAGTATATAAGTAGTATGCTTACAGGGTTGCATTAAAAGTGCACAAGTATTATTGACAGAACACGTCTCATACAAACAACACGACAAAAAGGAGAAAAACAAGAAACAAGCGAAGGAAAAGAACAAAAATATGTATCACTTAAAATTTTCATCAGATTTAAAGAAAATATTTCTTTAAAAATCTGCACTTTTTTTGTTTTCATGTTTGTTTTCACTTTTTTTTCTTCAAAACAAAAAAAAATACAACTCATACGTGTAAAAGGCCAAAAGAAGCATAGTAACCGCCTTGTAGAAAAATAATACGAATACATCCCTGTTTGTATACCATTTATATGTACTGTGCCCATAACACTGTGCAACACAAAAAATGAAAGTTGACCAAAATCCCCGAAGGGTTTTGAAAACTTATCTGGGGGCACCCATGGGGCAGTTAGAGCGGTGGAAGAAAACTTTATAAAAATTATATTTTGGATGGGATCCCCGCTTAGGGAGTGGAGAGTAAAAAACAAGTAGAAAAGTTAAATTCGACTTCGCCGAATCTATGAATACCATCCACAATGCCCTTTTAAATTGATAGTAAATTTTCTAACGTAAAAAAATTACATTTTTGATTAGAAATATTTTATTTTGTGTAAAAAAACTTTTTTTTAGTAATTTTTGAAAAAAAACAAAATAATTTACTAATTTTTTTTTGAGTGTAAAATTTTTTGTGAGTGTAAATTTTTTTTTGAGTGGTTTTTGTTTTTTTGAGTGACAAAAATACGTTGTAAAATATTTTTGTGACTAAAGCTAAGTACTCTGTTCGGTTTCACGGGAAAAAATCTGTCAAACTCCATATAAAAAAAAAAAATTGGCAACGCGAGGAATTAAGGGGAAATTGTTAAAAAAGTTTTCACTCATTTTTATTATACAAGACAATTTAAATTGCCGTGAAAAAGTGACATTTCAGTTTTGTTATGATCGTTTCTTTCTTATCATTGTCAAAAGTTCTTGATTTTTAAATGTTTTATTGCAATTTGAGGCGTTTAAAGTTTAAGTGAAATTTTCACCGTAAGAAACAGAGTACTTAGCTTTAACGGGTGACAACACGTGAATTTAATCTAAAATTAACGGTTTTGTTAATAACTTTTGAACCACTGCACAGTGCCACATTTGGCCAATCTAGCACGACAAAAATAAAAAAAAAAAGGTCCCCGATTTTCATGATATGTTTGTATGTATTATAGAACATTCCTAATAGCACGGAAATAATCATATAAGATCGATAATTCTGTTCGTTACTAACAGGTGGGTGCATAAAGTTGCATCTTGTAAAATCCTGTAACTAGTGTGCATTATTTCGCATAAATTAAGTCGAGTTTAAACTGTTGTAACTTTTGAACAAAAAGAGATATTTATCCACTCTTTTTTGGTAATTTTAAAGGATATTTAAATGCTTTAAATCATATCTTTTCTTTTTTTTAAACAAATTTTTCTATTTTTTATTAAATTTTTAACAAAATACTAATTTTTGAAAAGAAAATTATATATTTATTTTTTTTGATGGAATAGAACTTTTGTGTTTGGTCCGTATTGGTCGCCGTACTTTTTCAGATATATTGAACAATATCCATAGTACTTATTTCAACGGCTAACTTTTGCGACCGTCTGCGACGCCGACTACAGTGGGGCGATATGTAAACCTTGTTTTTACATATTTTTTAAACATATTTTAAAAAAGTGGGCGTGGCAGTTGTCTGACCGCCCCCTTTTTTTGTGATATTTTTTCTACAGTCATTCAGAGTATATATACCAAATTTAAAGAAATTATAACCAAAATTACAAATTTAAAAAAAAAAGTGGGCGTGGCCCTTAACCGGCCTCCCACATTTTTCATAATGTTATTTTCGAAGTCAAAACGAACATTTATACCGAATTTCAAGTCAATATAATTAAAATTGGATTTTTGTCGTCCTAGATTGGCCAAATGTGGCACTGTGCACTGGACCGATTTGGCTGAAATTCAATGCGAACCAAACCAGGGGAACGACAAATATATAGCTTCAGCATCCTTAGAATTTCCTTTCGAAAGTTAGCGTGTTTTTTATCTAGTAAATTCACGAAAAACCCTTGCCGAAATTCAGTCTTTTGCTCATAACTTTTGAACCACTGGACCGATTTCGCTGGATGGACCGATACCAACCTGACCAGGTAAATGCCCAATATATATGACAAACTTCAGGAGACCTTGTAAAGTCTTTCAAATGTTAGCGTGTTTTCAACAGACAGACAGACGGACGGACATCGCTAGGTCGTCTTAAAATCGATTGAGGATCATGAATATATATGGGGCAATTCATGTCAAATCGGACACTTTGAAATTTTTTTTTTTAGATTTTCCCAAATTGTTTACAGTATTTAGTACCCTTCAAAAACTCCTTCGTGGTAAATTTTCAGATTTTTTTCATGATCCGTTCAAAAGATATCGAATTTTTAAAAATTGGTAGTTTGTTCCTTTACTCAAAATTCTTTTACTCATAACTTCTTCACTAATGGTCCAAATTTCAAATTTTTTTTTTTTTCAAAATTTTTGTTTTTTTACGTACTTTAAAAAAAAAATCCCAAAAAATTCTTAAAAGCGCTCTAGTATGCGATTTTTAAGTTTTAAAATTTAAATCTCATTTTTGAAAATGTTTGTACTCTTCGATTTTTTTGAAATTTTTTTGTGTAAAACATCTATCGATTCTACAAATTTTTTGCCCAGGAGGGTCGTGGGATAACGATTATTACTATTTTTTAAATTTTTTTGAAAAAATTTTATTGTAATTTTCCAATCTTAAAATCATTTCTACTGCTCGAATGGTGCGTCATAGAGGGGTCCTTTATAAGACCGACCCCCATTGATTTTTACGTCTTACCATTTCTTTGGAACAAACTAATACCCTATCTCCAATTTCTAAGGGGGCTCCCACACAAAACGACATTTTTTAAAATTTGCTCCAACCGCTCTAACTGCCCTAATAGTGCCCTTAGAGCAACAAAATGTATAACCAACCCACAATATTTTTTTAGTCCAAACATTTTCTCTGAACACACCTACCCCCTATCTCTAATTGTTAAGGCGGCCCCCATACAATTTTTTTTATTTTTTGTAAATTTGTTTTATTTAATCAGCTTCTACCGGTCCAATGGTGCGTCCGAGAGGGGTCATTAGTGAGACCGACCCCCATTTATTTTTACCATACAACATTTTTTTAAAACATACCTACGCCCTATCTCCACTCCCTAAGTAGGCTCCCATACAAAATTACATTTTTATAAAATTTTCTTCAACTGTTATTTGTATGGGAGCCGACTTAGGGAGTGGAGATAGGGCGTAGGTATGTTTTAAAAAAATGTTGTAGGGTAAAAATAAATGGGGGTCGGTATCACTAATGACCCCTCTCGGACGCACCATTGGACCGGTAGAAGCTGATTAAATAAAACAAATTTACAAAAAATAAAAAAAATTGTATGGGGGCCGCCTTAACAATTAGAGATAGGGGGTAGGTGTGTTCAGAGAAAATGTTTAGACTAAAAAAATATTGTGGGTTGGTTATACATTTTGTTGCTCTAAGGGCACTATTAGGGCAGTTAGAACGGTTGGAGCAAATTTTAAAAAATGTCGTTTTGTGTGGGAGCCCCCTTAGAAATTGGAGATAGGGTATTAGTTTGTTCCAAAGAAATGTTAAGACGTAAAAATAAATGGGGGTCGGTCTTATAAAGGACCCCTCTATGACGCACCATTGAAGCAGTAGAAATGATTTTAAGATATGAAAATTACAATAAAATTTTTTCAAAAAATTTAAAAAAATAGTAATAACCGTTATCCCACGATCCGCTTGGGCAAAAAATTTGTAGAATCGAAAAATGTTTTACACAAAAAAAATTCAAAAAATCGAAGAGTACAAACTTTTTCAAAAATGAGATTTAAATTTTAAAACTTAAAAATCGCTTACTAGAGCGCTTTTATGAATTTTTTATGATTTTTTTTAAAAAGTACGTAAAAAAACAAAAATTAAAAAAAAAAAAAAAATGAAATTTGGACCATTATTGAAGAAGTTATGAGTAAAAGAAGTTTTAGTAAAGGAACAAACTACCAATTTTTAAAAATTCGATATCTTTTGAACGGATCATCAAAAAAATCTGAAAATTTACCACGAAGGAGTTTTCGAAGGGTACTAAAAACTGTTAACAAATTGGGAAAATCAAAAAAAAAAGAAAGTTTCAAAGTGTCCGATTTCACATGGAATGCCCCATATATACTTTATGGGGTCCTTGACCAATATTTCGAGGTGTTACAAACGGAATGACAAACTTATATACACCCTCTATCACTAGAGTGGAGGGTATACAAATGTTGGTTAAAAAAAATAAATAGGAATCGGTCTTACTTTTGAGCACTCTAGAAGGCACCATGGGAATTGTATGGGGACCACCCTAAGTATTAAAGATATATGGTAGGTATGTTTAATGAAGATGTTTGGGTCGAAAAAATATTAAATGACGGATATATGTATTTGACTTCTCTAAGGGCACCATCGGGATAGTTAAAGTGGTAGGAGCAGTTTTTTAAAACTCCCCTAGGGGGTGAAGCCAGGGCTTAGGTGTGTTTGGAAAAAAATGTTAGAAAGCGAAAGTTAATAGGGGTCGGTCTTACATTTTATATATCTAGGGTCGACTTCGGGGCAGTTTTGGGGGTTTTTTGTGGATTTTTTTGTAAAAAACTACCAATGTTAAGTGCGATTTTGAAAAGCGAAAAAAGGAAAATATGCTTCACCCTATTGTGCATTAGGGTTGAGCAAATTGTACACTATGGTGGAGCAAAATTTCCCTTTCGAGTTAACTTTGGGGTCGGAAAAGTTGCATTTTAGGGTCAATATTAAAATAAAAAAATATTGGACCTGTAGGAAAATGTCTTTTGTTCCTTTTTTGACTTGAAAATTGGAAAGTTCCGAACAAAGTGAAAAACAAAATTGGGTGGAGCAATTTTTTGCGAAAAAGAAACAAACAAATTTTTTTTTACAGACCAAAAAAAAAATGTTTCCCTGAAGACACTTATCCAGTAATGTTCGAATATTAACTAATATTTTAAGCTAAAAAAAAAATTCAAAAAACAATTTTGTTTTTTACCTTGTTCAGAACTTTTCGATTTTTAAGTCAAAAAAGGAACCCAAAGACATTTCCCTACAGGTCCAATATTTTTTTATGTTAATATTGACCCGGAAAGTCAACCTTTTCGACCCCGACGTTTTTGAAATTCGAAAATTTTGCTCCGCCATAGTGTACAATTTGCTTCACCCTAGTGCCCAATAGGGTGGAGCATATTTTCCTTTTTTCGAATTTCAAAATCGTCGGGGTCGGAAAAGTTACCCTTTATGATCAATATTAACACAAAAAAATCTTGGCAATGTCTTTGGGTTCCTTTTTTTGACTTGGAAAGTTCCGAACAAAGTGAAAAATTTTTTTTTGATTTTTTTTAACTAAAAATTTTAGTTAATATTTGAACATTACTGGAAAAGTGAGTTTAGTTTTATTTACCAAAAATTGCTTCATAGTGACCTTTTAGGGTCAGTATTAACACAAAAAAAAATATAGAACCTGTAGTGCAATGTCTTTGGGTACCTTCTTTGACATGGAAATCATGTTCCGAACAAAGTGAAAAAAATTTAATTCCTAAACATATTTTAGGGTACAAAAGATTCGGCACAGCCAAATTTGTTCACTCTCACTTAATTTTAATTAAAAATGTAAAGTGCACACAAACCCACAACTCACCCGTCAAACCAATGTTATCTTTTCCAATGGTAACGAAAGTTTAACCAAACTTTATAAAAAAAAGTAATCAAAGAAAACTTTGATTACTTTTAGGCGGTCGTACAAATTATTGGTTTTATCAAACAATAAATTGCAACAGTGGGCAAACTAAATTTACTAACTGTCAAATAATAGGAAAATTGTAGAAAATTAACTATTTAAAAGAAAATTATTATATACTTCAATTTGTGCTTTACAAAGATTGTTATTTTGATTTTGTTTTTTAGTTGAACTCGAAAAAATTCCTAAATTTTTTACCATTTCCTACATTTTTTTATACGAATTATTTATATTTTGCCTTGAAGTATTCATTATTACTATATTTCCCTTTATATTTCACTTATGGTGCTTGACCATAATATATTATATTATTATTAGGAAATTATTTCGTTTCAAATGACTTGTGTAATATAAATATATCTAAATTACAAATAATTGTTCTTATCCGTACCATTAAATCCAATCTCTAAACATGTAAATATAGGACAAGACCTTCAAAGGAATGCTTTAGTATTAAAACTTTGACATCCAATATTGCTTGAAAACAACTTTCAATCTACATATCTGTCGTCTTCTATATGTATATTAGAGCGACTCAAAAAAAAAGTGATTTAGTTACCCCTCTGAAAATAGAGATTGATATGTTTTATGATGATTCCCAAAATATTTGGGTTTTAGCGTTGATCATCCGTGAGCTGGACCATTTTTAAAAAAGGTATTTTTTTCAGTTTTTCGAATTTTTTTGTACTTTGCTCCAAGACGACATAAATTAAAGTTGGTATCATCGAAAAGAGTTTTTGACGCAGCATCCAATGGTATATAAAACTTGACCACTTGCGACCTACTAATTGAGATATTTAACTAATACATATTTTCGTTGCGGGTTTTCATACAAATTCTACGTCTTTGAAAATAATGTTCTGCTTTTCAAATTGAATCTGATTTAAAATAATGTTAATTTATTTATTTTTTGTAATTATTCTCATAAAACGCCAAATTCGCGATAAATTTTATCTTTTTTCAAATATAGGCAATATGGGTATCAAAATTTTTCATTTTTCAATTATAATAACCTGGTGATAAGTAAAAGATCTGTTTTCAAATCTAGGATGCTGTGAGATAAATTTAAGTTTTTAAATGTTAATTTTTTAACAATGTTCTGCTTTTTAAATTGAATCTTTTTAAAATAATGTTTATTTTTTTTTTTTATTATTCACATAAAACGCGAAAATCGCGATATATTTTTTCTTATTTTAATATAGGCAATATGGGTATCAACGTTTTTCATTTTTCAATTATAATAATCTGGTGATAAGCAAAAGATCTGTTTTCAAATCTAGGATGCTGTGAGATATATTTAAGTTTTCAAATATTATTTTTTTAGTTGAATACATATATGAAATGAGAAAAATAGTTACTAACAGAACACCAGATTATTGTAATTGAAAAATGAAAAAATTTGATACCCATATTGCCTATATAAAAAAAACGTAAGTATATCGCGATTTTCGCGTTTTATGTGAATAATAAAAAAAATAAAAAAATTAACATTATTTTAAAACAGATTCAATTTGAAAAGCAGAACATTGTTAAAAATTAATATTTACGAACTTAAATTTATCTCACAGCATCCATGATTCGAAAACAGATATTTTACTTGTCACAAGGTTATTATAATTGAAAAATGAAAAATTTTGATACCCATATTGCCTATATATTAAAAAAGATAAATATATCGCGATTTTCGCGTTTTATGTGAATAATTACAAAAAAAAATAAATTAACATTATTTTAAAACAGATTCAATTTAAAAAGCAGAACATTATTTCCAAATACGTAGAATTTGTATGAAAACCCGATACGAAAATTTGTATTTAGTTAAATATCTCAATTAGTAGGTCGCAAGTGGTCAAGTTTTATATACCATTGGATGCTGCGTCAAAAACCCTTTTCGATGATTTTATTTATGTCGTCTTGGTACAAAGTACAAAAAAATTCGAAAAACTGAAAAAAGGACCTTTTTTTAAAATGGTCCAGCTCACGGATGGTCAACGCTAGAACCAAAATATTTTGGGAATCATCATAAAACATATCAAGCTTTGTTTTCAGAGGGGTAACTAAATCACTTTTTTCTCTTCCATACAAGTTGAGTCGCTCTAATGTATATGGGGCTTTTTTTTTTTCAAGTGGCACAATTTTTGGAACCGATATCTGCCGCTCGGTACAAAATTTGCACCAAGGTTAGTCCTATTGGATAGTAGTTTAGACACAATTTTTCAATACGATCTTTGAGGTCGAAATTTGACATATTGGCCAAAAAGATGTTTTTTTTGCATCCATGTAACTTATAACCGAAATTCTATATCTTTAATGTTTCGAAATTTTTTTTTTACCTTTTTGCAAAATCAAATACATTTTTGACTTTTTTTTAAATGGGCCATTTTTTAGCTCAACAGAAAGGTTAGGTCTTCTCCTTTAAGAGCTTTGTGGTCGCTTAATCGGAGGCGAGTGGGATATATATCAAAATGAATTCTTTGTAACTCCCCAGTTAGATAAATACAATAGCAAAGCGTTGTAAAAGCGTTGCGGACGGTTGTACGAGCGTTCTGTATACCAACTTCAAAGCGCCTTCAGATGATCCGAATGATAACATCGATCTACGCTAGGTTTAAAACGTTTCAAAAGCGATGTAAGAAAGTGCTTTTAGAATGTTTTTTTAAAGTCATCAAAGCGCTTGAAAAAGAAATTCTGTTTTAGTTCGGTTATAATAATTTGTTTGATACAAAGTGAAATCCGAAAAAAAAAAGTTTTATACTCCAAGAAACTTAGAAAATTTTTCCAAAAAGTTTTCGAAACTTAGATAATTAAAAAAAAAATTCTAAAAACATTTTGGATGATATTTTTTACTTAAAAAACAAAAAAAATATTGACAAAAAATTGTTATTCATAAATAGTTTCGGAACTTAGAAATTTAAAAATAAAAAAAAAAAATAAAAAAAAATCGCTCGTAAAGCGTTCCAAAAAAACGTTTTGAGATTGCTTTTTTTTGTTATAGTGCTTTCAGAACACTTTTCAAAAACGCTTGCAAAGCGTTTGAAAAGAGCGTTTTGAGAGTGTTTTTTTTTGTTACAGTGCTTTCAGAACGCTTTTTTTTAGAACCGTCGTCAATTTCTGCTTGGGTCAAAACGGGTTTTTAAATTTTTTGTAATGCAAAAAGGTTTAAAAAAAAAACATGAGCCGAAAAAATATAGGAGGGGGAAAGGGACAAATGGCCCTTCATCAGTGTCAAAGTTGGGAGTAAAGGGGTAATAATCCACAAAAAGCCCCACAACTGCCTCCTACCTAAGCTGGCTCCCATATAAAAAAATTTTAAACAATTTATTCATACCGCTCTAACTCTTTCTTAAGTGCCCCTAGTGGAGTCAAATCTACGACCGACCTTCAATATTTTTTATACCCTCTACTCTAGTGCTAGAGTGTATATGGGGCATTCCATGTGAAATCGGACACTTTGAAAAACTTTTTTTTTAGATTTTCCCAATTTGTTTACAGTTTTTAGTACCCTTCGAAAACTCCTTCGTGGTAAATTTTCAGATTTTTTTGATGACCCGTTCAAAAGATATCGAATTTTTAAAAATTGATAGTTTGTTCCTTTACTCAAACTTCTTTTATTCATAACTTCTTCAATAATGGTCCAAATTTCAATTTTTTTTTTTTTCAGAATTTTTGTTTTTTTACGTACTTTCTAAAAAAAATCCAAAAAAATTCTTTAAAGCGTTCTAGTATGCGATTTTTAAGTTTTAAAACTTAAATCTCATTTTTGAAAATGTTTGTACTCTTCGATTTTTTTGAAACTTTTTTGTGTAAAACTTCTATCAATTCTACAAATTTTTTGCCCAGGAAGATCGTGGGATAACGATTATTACTATTTTTTTAAATTTTTTGAAAAAATGTTATTGTAATTTTCCAATCTTAAAATCATTTCACACAAAACGACATTTTTTTAAAATTTGTTCCAACCGCTCTAACTGCCCTAATAGTGCCCTTAGAGCAACAAAATGTATGACCGACACACAATATTTTTTTAGTCCAAACATTTTCTCTGAACACACCTACCCTCTATCTTTAACTGTTAAGGCGGTCCCCATACAATTTTTTTTATTTTTTGTAAATTTGTTTTATTTAATCAGCTTCTACTGGTCCAATGGTGCGTCCGAGAGGGGTCATTAGTGAAACCGACCCCCATTTATTTTTACCCTACAACATTTTTGTAAAACATACCTACGCTCTATCTCCACTCCCTAAGTAGGCTCCCATACAAATAACAGTTGGAGCAAATTTTATAAAAATGTAATTTTGTATGGGAGCCTACTTAGGGAGTGGAGATAGGGCGTAGGTATGTTTTAAAAAAATTTTTTAGGGTAAAAATAAATGGGGGTCGGTCTCACTAATGACCCCTCTCGGACGCACCATTGGACCGATAGAAGCTGATTAAATAAAACAAATTTACAAAAAATAAAAAAAAAATGTATGGGGACCGCCTTAACAGTTAAAGATAGAGGGTAGGTGTGTTCAGAGAAAATGTGTGGACTAAAAAAATATTGTGGGTCAGTCATACATTTTGTTGCTCTAAGGGCATTATTCGGGCAGTTAGAGCGGTTGGAACAAATTTTAAAAAATGTCGTTTTGTGTGGGAGCCCCCTTAGAAATTGGAGATACGGTACTAGTTTGTTCCAAAGAAATTTTTAGACGTAAAAATTAATGGGGGTCGGTCTTATAAAGGACCCCTCTATGACGCACCATTGGAGCTGTAGAAATGATTTTAAGATTGGAAAATTACAATAAAATTTTTTCAAAAAATTTTAAAAAATAGTAATAATCGTTATCCCACGATCTTCCTAGGCAAAAAATTTGTAGAATTGATGGAACTTTTACACAAAAAATTTCAAAAAAATCGAAGAGTACAAACATTTTCAAAAATGAGATTTAAATTTTAAAACTTAAAAATCGCATATTAGAGCGCTTTTCAGAATTTTTTGGAATTTTTTTTAGAAAGTACGTAAAAAAACAAAAATTTTGAAAAAAAAAATTTTAAATTTGGACCATTATTGAAGATGTTATGATTAAAAGAAGTTTGAGTAATGGAACAAACTACCAATTTTTAAAAATTCGATATCTTTTGAACGGGTCATCAAAAAAATCTGAAAATTTACCACGAAGGAGTTTTCGAAGGGTACTAAAAACTGTAAACAAATTGGGAAAATCTAAAAAAAAGTTTTTCAAAGTGTCCGATTTCACATGGAATGCCCCATATATAAGTTTGTCTTTCCGTTTGTAACACCTCGAAATATTGGTCTAAGATCACATAAAGTATATACATATATTCATGATCCTCCATCGATTCTAAGACGATCTATCGATGTCCGTCCGTCCGTATGTCTGTTGAAAACACGCTAAATTTTAAAAGACTTTACGGAAGCTTTGGAAGTTTGGCAAAAATTTTGGGCATTTGCCTGGTCGGGTTGGTATTGTAATCCAGTGAAATCGGTCCAGTGGTTCAAAAGTAATGAGCAACAGACTGAATTTCGGCAAGGGTTTTTCGTGAATTTATGAGATAAAAAACACTCTAACTTTCGAAAGACAATTCTGAGGATGCTGAAGCTTGGCATATATATTTTTCAATCCCCTAGCTTGGTTCGTATTGAATTTCAGCCAAATCGGTCCAGTGGTTCAAAAGATATTAGCAAAACCGTGAATTTCAGATTTGTTTCACCTTAAATTCACGTATTGAAAACCCGTTAAACATGTTTTAAAAACATTGGTAAGTCACAAAAATATTTAACAACGTATTTTTGTCACTCAAAAATATTTTTACACTAAAAAAAAGATACACTCGAAAAAAATTGTACACTCAAAAAAAAATTTTACACTCAAAGAAAATTTAGTAAATTATTTTTTTTTTAATTACTAAAAAAAGTTGCTTTACACAAAATAAAATATTTCTAATCAAAAATGCTATTTTTTCACGTTAGAAAATTTACTATCACTTAAAAAGTGCATTGTGGAGGGTATTCATAAATTCGGCCAAGTTAAATTTAATTTTTCCATTTTTATACCCTCCAACCACAGTATGGGGGTATACTCACTTTGTCATTCCGTTTGTAAAGCATCGAAATATCGGTTGGGGACCCCATAAAGTATATATATTATTGATCCATGATCGATTCTAAGACATTCTGTGAATGTCCGTCCGTCCGTCTGTCTGTAGATGGCACGATGCAGTCCAAAATAAGAGAGATAGCCTCCGGCAATTTGGCATGAATATGTCTTATGGTCCTAGGCAGGTTAAGTTCGTAAATGGGCAAAATCGGCCCAGGGGAAAAAAGTTCCCGCTTGAAGAACTAAACCAACCTCTGAAAAAATACACTTTTTTAAATGTTTTTTTGCATTTTTGTTAAATAAATGAAACATTAGGTATATTTATCGGGATGAGAAGGTACTCTCAACGTCCCCCACTGACCCTATCACACCTCCCCCCCCAAAAAAAACGCCCCTGCCTTTTTTTAATTTTTTTTACATTTAGGAGGGTATAAAAGATTCGGCACAGCCGAATTTAACACTCTCACTTGTTTCTACTTGTTTTCTGTTTAATTTATTTGAATAGATTACTTGAAAAATATACAAAATAATCGGGTTTTACTTTTTATATTGTTTGGAACATATACATAGGAAAGCAAAAAAGATGCATTTTTTGATAATTTTGTCATAACCTTACAATTTATTTGTTAAATCAATCATTATTTTGATTGACTTTAAATAAAACAATTATTAAATTTTTGATTAAAATCGAAAAAATTGTTGATTAAAAAAACTTTCAATCAATCACCTACAATTTGATGATTGGTATAACAATTTTCTTAATTGGATGAATTTCAATCAAAAAATTGATTGAATCCGCGTTTTTGTTGATTGAAATTCGTTTAAAATTTTTTCTGTGTACTGTTAAAGTCTCAAAATCTGAGAATTTTTTATGGAAATAATATCTCAGAACCTAAGATTTTAATATAGAAAACGTCTCTTAGAACCTCAGAGTTTGAAATTTTGTATAGAAAACTGTTTTCATGATTCTGATGCACAATTTTCCTTAAATAAAACCAAAATAATGTGTTTTCGATTTTATAGATATTTCGATATAAATGACTTTATAAAAAACGAAAATTTATCAAAATCAAGAGTTTTTATAAAAAAATATTAAATTCTTTTCTCCAAAAACCAAAATATTTGAAATATCTAAAAATTATGATCGGAATTTCCAAAAAAAAAAGTACGTTTTCCGAAAGTTTTTACTAACATTAATTAAGGCAATAATAAAAAATCCCAGAGTACACTTTTTCTAACCTTTTTTACACTCTTAGAATCAAAATTTTCAAAAACCCAGCCTTATTTGGTCTAATTTCGGGAAGTTTAAAAAATAAAAAAAATTGAGACACATTTGAAAACAATAAATCTCAAATTCTAAGACATGTTTAGATTCCCTAATCTAAGAATTTTTTTTTTAGATTCTGAATAATTTTCCCTAACAAAAATTATAAAGAATTCACTTTTTTAATACCTAACAGTAATAATACCAATAGTTTTGATTTAGTTTTCTGATTGTTTACATTTTGTAATTTATTTATTTTGTTTTTATTATGAAATTATTTCAATATCGATTAAACACATCTATTTGTTCAAAACGTAGTAAGCGTTTTGGATTTTGGCGATCCAGTCAATATAGGCAGAAACACGAGTGTAGACAGAAGGCATTTGAGCCAAACCGCAGGGAATATAACCCCAGGAAACAACACCAATCAATTCAGAAGGAGCATCCTCGTATTCAATGACCAAGGGGCCACCAGAATCACCATTGCAAGCAGAAATGCTTTGTTGCAAAGAGTCAGAGCAGATGTTGGTTTCGTGGAGTGGAGCATTTTCGGGTAAGACTTCCTTGCAGTTATCGAATTCAACGATTTGGGTTTCAACGGTTTGCAAAGTCTTAGCACCAGTCAAGATATAGGATTTAGGTTGACCCCAACCATACAAATGAGTAGTACCTTTGTGGAGTTCTTCACGATAGGGCAAAGCGGCGACTTGAACGAATTTGTTGAGTTCGAAGGGTTGAGAAAGATGCAAAATAGCAATATCATAAGGACCAACACCACCATCATAATTTTCATGTACCATACCCCAATCGACAACACGAGATTGAGTTTCTTCACCGATTACCAAACGTTCATGAAGACCAGCAACAACACCCATACCAGCGGGTTTGCTAATGCAATGGGCAGCTGTCAAAACCCAATCCTTGGCAATGATGGTACCACCGCAAATGTGAGAGTGGGAAGCGGTTCTGCTCAATGAAACAATATAGGGAGCGGAATGAGGTGCGGCATCTTCACCCTTGATGACATAACCCTGGGCAAAAGCAGGAATCAACTTTTGGGCAATATCTCCGGCAACATCCGAAATTTTACCAGCTTGGGCACAAGCCACCAAAACAGCAAGAACTACTAAAACCTTCATAATGTTTAAATTAGCAAACACTAACTACTTTCAATTGGAAAATTTTAAAGCTTTTTATATGGTTTTTTCGAAATCGATTAAATTAAATAACACAGAAACCAGACCAAAAAAAAAAATAAAAATCTGAATTAGTTTATAGATTTGGTAGAATAGATTAAAAGAAATACAAATGATTTACAATCGATTATGGTTATTATTTGATAATTTTTTTATCGGTACAACCGATTACGAAGAATTAACTTTTTTTCTTTCTTTCAAAAATACCAATAATGATTAAATTTCAATTATCTTGGCCGGACTTATTATAATTTATTATTTTTGCAAAATAAAATTAGAATTTTTACAATTTGTTTCGTTAAGTACATAATAAGCATTTATTACTTTAAAAAATCCAATTGACTTAAGCAGAGACGCGAGTATAAATCGATGGCATGTTGGCCAAACTACAGGGTATATAATATGAAGGGTCGTTTGGCACTTTTTCGCCGGAACGAAACGCTATACTCGGAAAAAGTTGTTTTCTCAGATGGATATTACAGATGTAATTTGTTTTTGGAAATCGGTTGATAACTTCTGCTCTCAGAATGGACTCAAAGTTTCGAAATTTCGGCATAAAATAACCAAATTGAGAATTGAACAGTTCATGCAAATAAGGACGAACAGACAGACATATCACTTTTTTGAAAACTTTTTTTTTTCATAAATGCGATTTTTCAGCAGGGCTCTACAATCCTCTGCAACGATTTTAGTAAAGTTACGCACAATTTTAATTAAATACAACACAAAAAAACTTAAAAAAATTTTACTTTTGTTAACAGTTTGTTAACACAACACTACGAGGAACAACCTACACTGATTTTATTCGCAAAAAATTATGCCGTTCTTGAGTTATATGATTGTAAAGTGTGGAAAGCAAAAAGGGGCGAATATCCATACTTAACAAAATATATAAAAAGTATTTAGCTTAGCAAATCCATGGGAAATTTAACTGACGGATCACCGATTTTGTTAATTTTTGATTATTTGATAGAGCTTCGTAAATGATTAAAAACTATATTTTTTTTGGATCAATTCTTCGGAAGTTATGGGCGTTTAAAATAGCGCCTTTTTGACAATATTGACTTTTGACAGTTTTTTAACATTTTTGTGCACAGAAACCGTGAGTCGCGACTAGTCGTACGCAAAAACTTATAAAAACAATATTGTTTATAAAACTATGGGTGGATTACTCAATGAAAAGTTAGCTGCTAACTGCCGATTTAACGGAGCCTTATGTCAAAATTTAAATGAAAAAGTTAAATTTAACGGAGAGTTATTTTATAACGGATCATTGAGTAATCCAGCCTATGAAGATTTAAAATTAAAAAAAATAAAAAATTTTGAAAACAATATTTCCCTGCAAACAATAGGGCGATATATCGTAGAAAAGATATTGCGGCGATACGAAAATTTATCATTTCAATAAAAAATCAAAGTAATATTTTTATTATATCGCCGTTTACTCATACGAACGATATTTTGGCTATAAAAAAAAAATATTGAAAATTTTTATTTCTTTGTCAATTTAAAATAAAATAATTTATCAAGCACAACAAGAAATCTTTACAAGAATATAAAAAAATAAAAAAAATAAAATTGTTTTAAATATTTTTGTTGGTTATTGACAATCGTTGCCTTATTAGTATGGTACAATTTCTTAGTCTTTCTAATTCTCGTTGTGAATAGAGGCGAATGTGTATTAATACTTTAGTTTGTGCACAAACGATTTGTCATTAGACTCGTTTGCTGCTTTGTAGTAAATCGTTTCTATTTTTGCTAAATAATATTGACAATGAAATCTTGACAAATTCTTGACAAATGAAATCTTGACAAATTCCGAAACACGTGTCGAGTAAGTCTTGCAAAAATGACCAACATAAATAAATTTAAAACAAAAAAATAATTTTCTTGAAAATTATGCTATGAGAATATCATGGTTTTAATTAGTAAAGAAAATAATGACCTCGAGCCAGAATAAACATCCTCAAAATATTATATTTTAAATATTTTTATTTTTTAATAAAAATTAATCAGAAAATTTGCAAATTCTAAAAGATTTTTCAAACAAAGAAATTCTCATATTCTTAAAAATGTTTGCCATAAAAAAATTCGAAGCTTCGGAAATTTATTAACCCATAGAAAAACTCAGATTCTCAGAAATTTTTTCTGGAGAAATTTAATCCGATTCTGAGAAATTTATTTGGAGTAAAATTAATGGCAGATTCTGAAACATTTTTTCTAAGGAAAACTTTTCATAAAAAATTTATGCCATATTTGTCCTAAAATTTGAGATAATTTTTCAATAAAAAAAATTCTTACATTCAGAGTCAAATAAGTAGTGTCCGACCGAATATTCGGCTATGGGCAAGTGTTTTTGAAGCTAAAACAAAATTTCCATTCAAAAAAGTTTTTCGATTGAGAAAAAAATTACACCCAAAAAAATTTTATTGACAAAAAAAGTTTTTTGCTCAAAATAAATCGTTTTAGACAACATTTTTATACATTTGTGTATTCCGCCAAGTCGAGTTTTACTTTTTTTCTTGTTTTTACTATTTATTTTTATAAATATTCGGATTCGGTTTCGGCCGAATAGTGAAAATTTGGCCCAATATTCAGCTTCGGCTAAAAAAGGTGTATTCGGTCGGACAATACAAATAAGTATCCAAATATTTTCTAAAGATAAAGTCTGAAATTCTGAGGCAGTTTTTTATAAAAAATATTTAAATTAATACTTTTTCCTTAGAAAATTATAAGGAAAGTTATTCGGTTTGGAAATGTCCACGACTCAATTGCCATTTAAGTTTTTTATATGCAATTTCTTAAATTCTGAAAAATTTTATCCTAAGGATGTAAAAAAATTCCTTTGGCTAGAATAAGCACACATATACCTCTCCTAAGAATATTTTTACATCCTGGTCCTTCTATCTTTGTTCCTTTTCCTTCTTTTTTCCTTTCCCTTTCTTTTTTCCTTTCCTTTTCTTTCTTCTTTCCTTTCCTTCCTTTTTTTTTCCTTTTGCTGAACTGGCAGCAGCTTTTGGAAAGGAAACTCGAGTCAAGGAGCGCATCCAAACCTGCTGAATTTCAGCACGATTCTCTAAGGCGATGTCACACTTTAGAGCGCTAGTTGGATACACCGAAAAAGCGCTCTTAAGATGCTCTGAATTCACATCTCTTTAGAGCGCTGAAAAAATCGCTATAAAGATGCAGTGAATTCATGTATCTTTTTAGAGCTGATTAAAGCAGAATAAGGATGAAGCACATTTGACTATTTCTGAAATACAAATTACAAAATCTGAAATACAATTGAATATTTCTGAATACAATTGGAAAATCTTAAATACAATTGACTAATTCTGAAAATCAGTTGACTCCTTGCTATGATTGGACATTTTTTGTAATATAATTTGTATTATCTGAAACTAAAGTGGAAATGGTGTAATATTTTTTTTTTTCTTTCAAAATGTGTTAAAGGTGTTATGATTGAAGCACTATTTGCAGCGCTGATTAATGCGCAATAATGATGCAGTGAAATCATGTGTCTTTGTCCAAAACTCATGGTTTTTTATTCAAAAAGTGTGAAATATATTTAAAAGGAGAGCCTGTTTGAAGTTTTTTCAAAATATAATTTTATATTTTAAGTTTTATATAAAAAATCTTACCAAAAAATTTTAATTTTTTCCCCTTACTTTTACTGCATCCTCAAGAGCGCTCTTTGGATGCGCTTCGGATTGCTATAAAAAGATGCTGTGTCGCCAAAATCTCGATTTATTTTTGCTGGATCCTTTCTTTTTTTGTTTTTTGAAATCGTTTTGGGGGGGGGGGGAGAAATTCCATTCTCTCCCCCCGTTTTGTTGGTAGGGTTGAATGTCCTTTTTTCCTGGGAAGGACACCATGGATTTCCAAAAGCAATTTTTTTTAAGTTTAGAATTCCCTTTTAAACGCTATTAAAATGTCAGAGAGGTGTTTTTCGTATTGTTGTGTAATAAATTCTCAAAGTTTGTTACAGAGCCAAATATTTGACTTTTTTCAAAATTTTGGCAAAAAATCATATAGTCGCCTCTAGACAGTTTTTTTGTGTTTTTTTACTCGGAAACCGTAAGTTGTACAAAAAAACTTAATATAGGTCTATTCGATTACCCAAACTTCTTACTATTTTTTACTACAACTGGAAAGTTTTGTTTACTCTTTGTATTGAAAATTTCCAGCTGTAGTAAAATGATTAAAAAATAGTAGATTGTAGTAAGGTAATCGAATAGACCAAATATTGTTGATAAAGTTATGGAGATTTTAAATTTAGATACAAAAAAAATTTCCAAAATAATTGAACAAAAAATTTTTAAAACAATATTGGAATGTCCATTTCTCCTCTCACGTACACCATGGATTTTCAAACCCAAAATATTTTATTAAAGTTTAGAAGGTTCTTTTAACGCTGTTAAAATTTCAGGGAGTTTTTTTCGTGCTAAGAAATAAATTTTCAATTTGGTGATATAGCTAAATTTTTTTTTTTTTGCCAACATTTTTAAAAATTCTTTGAAAATTTATTGCTCAACAATACGAAAAACACCTCTCTGAAATTTTACACAAAAAAAACCTTGTCAAATTACTAGGAAAAGTCTCGTAATCCCACTTTTCCGATATTTGACAGATTTCCTTGTTTTTTATTAACAAACAAATTTGGATCGCAATTTACATTTTTATACCCTCCAACAGAGCTTCGAAGAATGAAATCCTTTTCGAATGAATTCTCAAAAAAATCCATTCAATTTTCATTGTCAGTGAATGCATTCGATTTCATAAATCAACATTGAATGCATTCCTTGGAATTCATTCGATTGAATGAACAAAAATGAATGCATTCGATTTCTTGTTCATTCGATTTAGAAAAATCGAATGCATTCGATTTTTTATCATTCCACTGCGAATGCAAACGATTTTTTAAATATATAGACCAAAACGGAGCCAAATTTTGGTCCATAGTATCGCCTACTCTCTTTACATACGATGACCCTAATGGGCTCTAATTTTGAATCCAAAAAAATTGGTGTTCCCGAATATTAACTGCCTATACGACAAAAAAATGTGAAGAGTGTTAGCGATACTATGGACAAAAATTTGGCTCCGTTTTGCTCTATCTTGGTTAGTTTTTTTAAGATTTTTATGCAATGAATGAATTAGCCATTCGATTTTTCAAATTGAATGAAAAGAAAATCGATTGCATTCGCAAGTGAATGCATTCGATTTTTGAAAGTCGAATGAAAAATAAAACGAATGCATTCGATATTTAAAAATCGAATGAGTCTAAAGTGAATTCATTCAATTCGCTAGAAAGTGATTGGGGAATGCAATCACTAAATTTTCACTCAGAATGACAAATCGAATTAAGGAATGAAATCCTTCGAAGCTCTGCCCTCCAACCACTGTATACTCACTTTGTCATTCTGTGTGTAACGCATCGAAATATCGGTCTAGGACCACATAAAGTATATATTTTATTGATCAGTGATCGATTCTAAGACATTCTAGCGATGTCCGTCCGTCCGTCCGTCTGTCCGTCCGTCTGTAGAGGACACAATGCAGTCCAAAATAAAAGAGCTAGACTTCCGAAGTTTGGCACGAATATGTCTTACACTCTTATATTTTGAAATGGGCGAAATCTGACCAAGGGGAAAAAAGTTTCCCATTGGAGAACTAAACCCACCTAGGAAAAACCGCATTTTTTGCAGGGTTGTTGTACTTTTGCCTAGCAAATGCCACATTCTTATCTCAGAAGAAATTCAAAATCGCAAGGGGAAGATGCCCCCTAACGCCTCCTACCAACCTCCCCCCCCCCCCAAAAAAAAAGACGCCCCTGGATTTTTTTATATTTTTTTTTTTTTACATTTTGGATTCGGCATAGCCGAATGTAACACTCTCACTTGTTTTGTGTAATTTTACATTTTTTGTAATTTTACAAATTTCCAAGATAATTTTACAAAAAAAATCTAGTAAATTCACGAGAATTCCTTGTATTAATCAACAGAAATTAAGGTATTTTAGATGCTCTTTCCTATAGAAGCAAACAAATTTTCATTAAGGCACATTTATACGGGGAGAAACCCACTTCTTTAAAATAAAACACCGGTTTTATTATAATTTATTTATTATTTATTTTTTTTTTTTTTCAAAATAAAATTAGAAATTTTACAATTTGTTTAGTAAAGTACATAATAAGCATTTATTACTTTAGAAATCCAATCGACATAAGCAGAGACGCGAGTGTAAACCGATGGCATGTTGGCCAAACCACAGGGTATAAAACCCCAAGATACAACACCAATTAATTCGGATGGAGTTGATTCTGTTTCTCTAACCAAAGGACCACCAGAATCACCATTACAAGCTGAAATTCCAGCACCCAAAGAGTCAGAACAGATATTAGATTCAACAAGTGGAGAACTTTCGGGTAAACGTTCTTTACATTCACTCCATTCTACAATACGAGTATCGACAGTTTGTAAAGTCTTGGCAGCAGTTAAGAGTAAGGCCTTTGTTTGTCCCCAGCCATAGAGTGTGGCATTACCGTAAGGAATTTGTTCGCGGGATGGCAAGGAAGCAGACACCGCCTTTGAACAATTCATGGACCATACCAAAATCAACAGTTCTCTGTTGTGTAGCCTCATCCAAATTATTACGTTTATGAAGACCAGCCACAACACCCATACCTACTGGGCTCTTGGTAATACAATGACCAGCTGTTATAATCCAATCCTTTTGTATAATAGTACCACCACAGATATGAGAACTGTTATCCTTTTGACTTAAAGAAATAATGTAGGGTGCCGCATGAGGATCTGCTTCATGACCCTTAATAACACGCTCTGTTGGATAAGCAGGAGTTAATAAATTTTTTAAATCTTTCAAATTGACCGCATAAACGGCACTTATTGTCATCAGTGCACATAAAGCTATTAAGACCTTCATGGTGTGGTTTATCTATTCAAAGAGATACTAAAATTTAAAATTTCTAAGTATCACCTTTTATAGTTTGTTCATTTAAGTAATATCTTCACAGAAGAGAAGGGGCTATGAGACAAGAGATTAATTTCAGTCTTTAATAACGTATTATCTTTTTAATTAAAAATGTATAAAATCATTAAGTTTTTCGCATTATTTTGCTAAATACAAAGCGTAGTATATTTTTTTTTTTTTTTTGGCAAAAAAATAAAAATTTATTCTTGTTACTAAAGCCCAAAACACGGTAAGATAAGTAATTCTTAGTAGTATGAATGAAATGGATTTGAAAAGAAAAATATTTAGGCAATGGTGACTTTTTGATAGTGCTATTTTAAAACTTCTTAACATACAGACAGTTATTCTAGATATAATCGAACTTATTGTCAAACTGATTTTGTACCCTTGATCAAAACATTAAGGCTGGATTACTCAATGCTCAGTTATAAAATAACTCTCCGTTAAATTATGTGAGAAGTATCCTCACATCAGACAACTTCAGCGAGGCCCAACACGCCTATCTTAAGGGTAGGTCTGTTGAGACGGCTTTAAGTGATGTTGTCGGTTTGATTGAGGATACTCTTCACAAAAAAGAGTACGTTTTGGCATCATTTCTGGACGTGGAAGGCGCGTTCAACAATGTCAAAATATCGTCAATTCTTAATGCCATACGAAAAACAGGCACGGACACACAGATTACTCTATGGACGGGCAACATGCTGAAAAGCAGGGCGATTAACTCGAAGATAGGTGATGGTGAAGCGAGGAAAGTAGTTACAAGGGGCACACCACAAGGGGGGTGATCTCTCCTCTTCTGTGGAATCTTATAATAAATGAAATCCTCGAGTCAATCAACGGAATGGGCATCAAGGTGGTTGCCTATGCTGATGACGTTGTGATCCTAATCATAGGTAAGTTTTTACCAACGATTAGTGAACTAATGGAATCAGCACTTAAGATACTCTTGACGTGGGCAAGGGACAACGGTCTGGGAGTCAATCCCTCCAAAACCGAACTAGTCTTGTTCACGAAAAGGACTAAGATAGACAGGTTTGTTCTTCCCAAACTAGATGGAATCACCCTAGAACTATCTAATGAGGCGAAATACCTGGGTGTAATCCTGGACTCAAAGCTTTCCTGGAAAAGGAATACGGAGGAAAGGATGAAAAAGTCGTTATGTGCTTTTTACAGAAGAACTTTCGGAAGAAGAAGGGGTCTAAAACCGTATATTATCCACTGGATGTATGGTGCGATAATTAGACCAATACTTACCTATGGAGCCCTTGTGTGGTGGAAAGCAGCGGATAAGAAATCATATCTCTGCAACCTACAGAAGGTACAGCGACTGGCGTGCGTGGGTATCACTGGTGCTATTAGTTCAGCACCCCAGGCCGGTCTGGAAGTGATACTAAACATTCAGCCCGTAGATATCTACATCAAGAGCACAGCAGCAAAATCGGCTCTTAGGTTAAGAGAGACACTAATGCTTAAGCAACGCTCTTGGGGACACTCGACCATATTAAGTACAGTGGGCGGGTCGGAATTAGAACGGAAAACCGACTATATCTCACCGCAGACGAACTTTAATAGGAACTTCGAAGTCAAAATACCAACTAGGGAAGACTGGGCGGCAAACTCTGTTATAACGGGGAATGCGATCTCAATTTTACGGACGGATCGAAGATGGAGATGGGTACGGGTTCGGGGGTATACTCTGAATGCCTCGAAATCAGGGCCTCAGTGAGGCTCCCGGACAAGTGTAGTGTTTTCCATGCCGAGGTTTTTGCAATTGACAAGGCCGCGCAGATGATTATGACAAAGGACCTAAGTCCTTGCGCCATCAACATTTTTGTGGACAGTCTTGCAGCTCTGAAGGCCTTAGGGTCACACACTGTAAAATTGAGAATTGTTAGTAATTGTATACAATCCCTTCATCGAATCAGTCAGCACACAGTCAAGCTAATCTGGGTCCCTGGACATAGTGGGGTCGATGGTAACGAATTAGCTGATGAGTGTGCAAGAGGTGGCTCCGAGTCGGTGGGGGAACGTGTCGAACCGGACATCTCGGTTCCTATAGTGGAGTTGATGAACGAAATTGATAGGATATCGGAGAATATGATGAGGGATAGGTGGATATCGCTGACCACGTGCAGGATATCGCGGACCATGTGGCCACTGCCAAATCCTAAGAGGACAGAAAGTCTTCTTACCTTTGGCAAACGGACGGTTAGCCTATTAGTAGGAGTACTGACGGGACACTGTATAATCGGCCAAATGGGCGTTCGTATGGGAATTTCTGACAGGGACTTTTGCAGAAGTTGTGGAGAGGTGGAGGAGGAGGAGTCAGTGAGGCACTTATTGTGTGAATGTCCGGGTCTGATGAAACGTCGTCTTAAGTATTTGTGGCAACGATTTTTTGATGACTTAGATTGCCTAAACAGTGTCCCATTGACGTCTTTAGCAGAATACCTTAGGGAATCGGGGTGGTTTGAGAGGTAGAATTTTGTATATCATTGGAGTAGGGAGACAACTTTAGGGGAATCACAATGGGCCTTATGGCCTCCGAGTGAATTCGCCAAATCGGCGCACGCCCATCCAACCTAACCTAACTTTTTCATAAAAATTTTGACATAAGGCTCCGTTAAATCGACAGTTAGCAGCTAACTGAAACTTGCGTAATCCGCCCTAAATCATGATAATGTTTTGCTGAAGATATGGGTAGAGATGGACAAAGATTAAATACCCAAATGGTAAATACCCGGTAAAATAGGTAAATTGGGTAGAAATTGGTAAATACCCCGGTATTTTTCAGAAAGGTGGGTATAAACTATGTTGTAGAAAATTTGGTGAACAAAAAAAAAATAGTACTTTCTTACAAAAAAAAAAAATAGTGCTCTTTTCAGAAAAATAGAAAAAAATACTTTTTTTAGAAAAAAGTGTTGTTTTAGAAAAAGTAACGCTTTTTTGTAAAATAGTACTAATTTAGAAAAGTACTATCTCACCTTTAAGACAAAAACGTACTTTTTCTGGAAAAAAGTAGTATTTAAGACAATATAGTACTTTTTTATAAAAATAAAGTAATTTTTAGAAAAAAATTTACTTTTTAGGCAAAAAAGTAAATTTTTTACTACTTTTTTAGAAAAAAAGTACATTGTTCTAAAAAAATTAACTTTTTTTTTTTTTTAAAAAGGACTTTTTTCTAAAAAAAGAAACATTTTCTAAAAAAAGTACTTTTTTCTAAAAGAAATACTTTTTTCTAAAAAAAGTACTTTTTTTTTTGGAAAAAGTACTTTTTTTAGAAAAATTCATTTATTCCAAATTTTTAGTTGAGATTAGCATGTTAGCAAAAATATCTTGTAAACTTTATTTAGCGCATTAGCAATTTTAAACAAAATTTGAACTAATTTTTTTTGCTAGATTTAAAAATGAGTTGACCAAATTTTTACAAGCTTTTTTGCTAATATTAGCAAAATAAATGGTAAATTTTTTTTTATTTTCAGAAAACTTAAAATGGCGCTATCTCGGAAACTAAGCCATATAGAGCAAAATGGAGGCCATTTTTGGTTCTCGGGCTCTCGATAGTATCGCCGGTCCTCTTCACATGTGTGGACCCTAATGGGCCCTAACTTTGGATCCAAAAAAGTTAGCATTCCCGAAAATTTTAAAATGCTCATAATTCGGTAAATATTGCCGACACAACAAAAAGTCCAAAAGCATTTTTGTAGCTCTCAACGTAGAACAAGCTCTCCGAGTAATATTTTTGAAGTTATCGAGTTTTTTAATTCTCAACACCCCAGTGGGCCCCTAAAATCACGTATCTCAAAAAATAAGCAAGGTAGAGCGAAACGGACACAAATTTTGGATCAAAAACTATGACGATTTTTAAGGAACCCAACTAGGTCTAGGCCCATCGGGGTCTGGACCTATCGGGTCCGAACCCAATGGGGTCCTCAGATGTGTATGAACTAAGTTCAAAAAAAAAAAATTAGTTAACTAATTATTGGCAAAACATTTTTGCTAACTTTAGCAAAAAAATTGTGGGTTCAAAATCAGCTAATTTTCTTGTAGGTTTACAAGCTTTTTTTGCTAACACTACAGTTTTTTTTTTTTTTGAGTGTAGCTGATCCTATTTTCGAGTTATCGCTAAATAATTAGACTGTTCGACAACAAAAACCTCGCAGTGAAATATCCAACTGATTCTTATAAATTTTGCTCTCCTGATTCTAAATCCGCCATCCAACTTTTTCTAGCACGTACTGTTTTTGAGAAATTCGCTGTTAAAAAGTAAACAAATTTCGCACTTTTAGTGGTCTACTGTTACGTTGCTTGCAACAAATACGACTTCATTTTATATAAATTCGAAACAAAACTGCAATTCAAATTTTTCTAGTTTGTTCCCTTTTCAAGATGATCGCGTTCAAGATTTTTGCGTGAAAAAACTCGTATATCAAAAACGGTACGTGCTAGAAAAATTTGAATGCCAGATTTTGGAATCAGGAGAGAAAAATCTGTAAGTTGGTAATTTTAATGGGAGGTTTTTGTTGTGATTATTTAGCATTAATACGAAAACAGGATCAGCTAGGATTTTCGTATTAACGATTTTTATATTTCTAAATAAAAAGGAATGATATGCCATTACCCGATTTGGCACCATTGTTACCCAACCTAAACTTGCTTGAAGAGGGGTATTCGGAATACCTGCCGAACGATGGCCACGAAATAGTTGTTTGTTGGAAAACACCGTCCGACAGCCAATATTAAACATGAACCGGATGATAAACGTCTGAAAGTAGAGATCAAATTGAATAAAACTGCATTTACAGTTTTTCATTTCGTGATCCTGTTTCCTTTTAAAGGGACTTCAAAGTTTTAAAGGATACATTGTTTAACGATTTTTTTTTTCATTTTTGTCGAACGGTGAAATATATGAACAATTTCTCAAGGGTATCTTAGGGTATATTTCGACCAAAATTCATATAGGAATTTTTTGACCAAATCCGGCTTAAAAATTAGAATTTTTTGCGTACTTTATGAGAAAAATATTTAAAAATTTCCAAAAAAAAAGAGATATTGCTGATTTTTAAACATAAAAAAATAGTTTTTAAATGTGCCCTTTTTCCCCCCAAGAAAAAAGTGCACGCCACTGTTGCCAGATTTGACGATTTCTCTTCATTTTGACGATTTTTACTACCCAAAATAGCAAAATGACAATTTGACGATTTTTGCCAAAAAAATTACGATTTTTAAAAATAACAAAAACCTGTAAATTTTGTCTACTTTTTAAAAATTTTTTAATGAAACTGTTGTTAGTTAAAAAAAAGTATCCACCCATATTTTTTTACAAAAAGGGATAAAGGGAACAAGTGAAAGTCACATTCTCTTTTTTCCTCCAAAAAGTAAAAACATTAAAGGGGGTTGTTTGGCGGAGGACAACTTTCTTTTCGTGATAAATGTTACCAAATTGATTTATTATGATATTTACGCAATTTTATCATTATTATTTTTTTATGGAAGTGTCCACAGAAAAGGGCGGAAGGAAAAAAAAAACATTTTCTAATTAACTTGACCCAACTGCATGACCTTTTCTTTCATAAAAATATTATATATGTTTAAGAAGGTGAACAAAGAATATAAAGAGGAAATTTCGGAGGTAGGTTCAGTTTTACCAGGGGGAACTTTTTTCTCCCTGGTGTGGTTTTGTCAATTTCATCCAGACGGGCGGACATCGCTTGAACGAATCTTTAATCAATGATAAATAAACCTTTTTTATTTTGACGATTTTTTGACGATTTCTGCAAATGGGATGACGATTTTGACAATTTTTTTTATAAAAATGTTACATTTTTTACGATTTTGTACCCAATAGTTCTGGCAACCCTGTAAGTAGCTAACAGAATGAATAGATAATAATCCCTGCCTTTAATATAGGCGTGGCAGCAAAAACTGCAAAAAATCATGTTTTTTTGGAAATTGTTAACAAACAAATTGGGAATTGGCGGATTCCTCTCATCAAATCTTTATATTTTGATTTGTGTTAATATTTGCTATAGTTACCCCTATATAAATTTAAAATTTTATCGCAATATGCTCAAAAACAAAAATTTTATTGCATATTGAAAATTTGCTTGTTAAAATTTCGCCCAATATTTGGGAAAAAAAAACTAATTTTGTATGGGAGCCCCTTAGGAAATGGAGAAAGAGGGTTTCATAAAAATGCCGTTTTGTATGGGAGTTGAAAAAGGGAGTAGGTTTGTTCAGAAAAAATGTTAGGATGTAAAAATTAATGGGGGTCGGTCTTACATTAAACTTCTCTGGAAGCGACTCATAGGCAGTTGGAGTTGCAGAGCAGAGGTGGCGGTAAAAACGTAAAAAAGCAAAAAAGTCATGATTTAACATTTCACTAAATCTTATTGTGGGAAAATTTATGAAAAAATTTTGCAAGTTCATCTTCAGTCGGCAACCAGCGCGCTGCAGCGGTCAAAGTAAGATAAAATTACGTATTTCGACCAAAATTCATATACGAATTTTTTTCATTGAAAAAATATTTAAAAAATTCCAAAACCGCGATTTTGGTCTACAGATGATGATTTTTAAACATAAAAATAATTTTTTCCCCAAATTGGTCTCAAAAGTTGGAAAATGTTAAGTCTGTTATTTAAAAATATTAAAAAAAATATAAAAAAACACGATTTTAGTTCGAAAATGCTGATTAGCATCTGTGGACCAAAATCGCAGATCAGCATTTTTGGACAAAAATCGCGTTTTTGTATTTTTTTAAATTTCCTAGATAACATACTTAACATATTCGAACTTTTGTTATCTAAAAAATATAAAAACACGATTTTGGTCCTTACATGCTGATCAGTATCTGTGGACCAAAATCGCATTTCAGCGTTTTTGAACAAAAATCGCGTTTTTATATTTTTTTATATAACACACTTAACATTTTTTTCATTTTAAAAAATCAGCATCTGTGGACTAAAATCGCGGTTTTGGATTTTTTTAAATATTTTCCCAATAAAGAACGCAAAATTTCCGAGTTTTTGAGCTGGATTTGGTCAAAAAATTCGGACATGAATTTTGGTCCAATTTTTTGGTTTTAATTTTTTCCAACTTTAACCGCTGGTTGCCGACTGAAGATGACCTTGCGAAGTTTTTTCATAAATTTTCACACAATCAGCTCTAACGTGGCCGTCGTTTGGCAGGCTTTACGACATGGAATTCGAATATTTAAATTTGACGTGACGCCCTACCGGGCAGCCTTATGAGGGCATCCCTAGTAATATAATTTGCATACCATTGCTTACTGTAGGGATATTTCCTAGAAAAAAAAAACAAATTATAATTTACTATGCACAAACAGATATCAAAATTACACATATACATGTGCATAAAAAGAGAGATAACCTTGAAGTATAATTCTTTTGATGTACTTTCCCTTTAGTCAAGGTGAATAGTCTTCGTACTACTACAACAACATATTTGTATATATTAATGTATGAATAAAAGGATATTTGTTTTTCCGTTTTCATTTTCAGTGTTGTTTTTTTTTTTTTTTAAACTACGCAATGTGTTTTTTTTACCTTTCGCAATATTCCAAGAACTATATTTAACAGTAGAACCGAGAACAAAAGCTACAATACACACATACCCTTGCATGCATACATATGTGTGTTACTATGATGATGCCAAAGTAATAATAAATATAACTCTTTAACAAGGACATAAGAAGGTCAATCGAATTGAACTCTACATATATTGATTACTGGAGAAAAAAGGACTCTTTTATGTATTTTTATGCATTCCGAACTGAACAGAACTGAAAATGAACAGATTACAGAATAAAGTTTGCGGTTACGCATGTATTTATTGTGTACACACACACACACTTGCATAGAGGTGTTGAAAAATCACTGAAATGGACAAATTGCCAATTTATTGATCATTTAGCATAGCAGTCAGTAGTAGTGGTGTTAACCATGTGGTAAAATCTTTAAATACACAGTAAAAGTGATGGGTTAGTAATTAAAATGAAGGTTGATGTTTTTTTTGAGGGGAGGAGAGAAGGGAGGAGGAGCTTAAATATACAATATGCGTATGCTAATTAATCCATTAAAGGGCATGGGGAATAAAAGTGAAATTAAATGTTTATACAAATACAAACACTGCTCATGAAGGGCAACATCGCGTATAAGTAACAAACCAACGAATTTCGCAAACATTTGTTACTCATACGCGATGTTGCCACAATAAAATACAGGAGAATTAAAGAATTTTTATAAAATCAAGTTTCAAATGCAATTTTCTTGAAAAATACGAAATATGCCCTCCAGATTTTTTTTGTGTAGATTGACAAGCGTCTTAACTTTTTTAAAAAATATTAAAAAAAATGTTGCCGAATTTTTAATAAATTGACTTTTTTATACAATTCAAAAATTCAAAATGGGACACATGTTTTTTTTTCGCTGGACATTTGGTGTAAAATGCCTCATTAGACTGTAATTTTTTTGTCATCTTGATTTTCCCAAGTGTCCGGGCAAATTTTGATTGTCCTAGGTCTAAAACTTATGTGGTACAAATTTGAGGTCAATCGGATTAAATTAACCCGTGGCGCCCGGCGGTCTAAGTTTTGGATTTTTGAAAAATTTTTAAAAAATAAAATTAAAAAAAATTGTATCTTTCGACACATCATATTTGTTAATTTCGATGCGCTGAGCACGAATATCAAAAAAGAATTAAAATCGCTCGATCGGTTTTCGAGATATCGCCATTTCAAATTTGTAAAAAATGGCGGTTTTTTCCCACGTTCAAAAAATTTTCATTCCGCCGTCCCTTTTGTAGAGCTTGAGACAATCTTTCATTTAAAACTAATTTGAGCCAAATCTGATCATTTTAAGCCGTGGCGCCCATCGATCAAAATTTTGGCTTTTTAGAAACTTTTTACCAAAAACCCAAAATTTTGATCGAAGGCTGCCACGGGTTAAAATGATCGGATTTGGCTCCAATTAAGCTTAAATGAAAGATTGCTTAAAGCTCTATAAAAGAGTTAAAATAAAGAAAATTTTTGAAATTTTTTAAAAAAAATTCTAAAACGTATGAAAAAACCCCCCATTTTGCAATTTTTTTACAAATTTTAAATGGCGATATCTCGAAAACCGTTCGACCAATTTTATAAATTTTTTGATATTTGCATTCAGCATGCTAAAATTAATAAAAATAATGTATCGCAAGAAATTTTTTTTTTATTTTTTCATTTTCAAAAATCCAAAAATTTTCCAAAAGTCCAAAACTTTGATCGAAGGGCGTCACGGGTTAAAATTATCGAATTTGGCTCAAATGAGCTTTAAATGAAAGATTGTCTCAAGCTCTACAAAAAATTCGGCGGAATGAAATTTTGAAAATTTTTTTAAAAAATTTCTTGAACGTAGGAAAAAACCGCCATTTTTTGCAAATTTCAAATAGCGATATTTCAAAAACTGTTCGACCGATTTTAAGTTTTTTTTTTTGATATTCGTGCTCAGCGCATCGAAATTAACAAATATGATGTGTCGAAAGATAAATTTTTTTTTAATTTTATTTTTAAAAATTTTTCAAAAATCCAAAACTTTGACCGCCGCACATTGGGTTGAATGAGAGGCAAAGTGGCGCTTTATTCAGGGAAGCAGTAATTTTAACATATAATATTTTTTGATTGATGAATGATGAATAATACATTAGAAAGCACCCTTTTAAAGAGAAAACATGTGTTTTTTATTTATTTTAAACCTGTCAGTGTTTTTTTTTAGTGTTTCTTGAAAATTGAACTTGATTCACAATTTAAGCTGTAACTTTTAAATCAAAAGCGATAATTTAATGAATACAGTTGCAAATTAAAGTATTTTTAATGCGATGATAAAAATTTAAAACAATAAAAAATAAATATGTGTTAATACTTGCATAAAATTTGTTTAAAGTCGGATTTTTGTGTTTCACCAAATTTTAATTTTTTTAAAATTTTCCATAAAAAAGTCAGGAAAGTTGTAATTTTGAACTATTAATTTTTTTTATTGGCATCTAATCATTAATAAGTAAATTACCACCATTTTGGAAAAAAAATTAACATATTAGGCGCGTGGTTATGCTTTATTTCGGAAAAAACTAAATTCACAATTTTTACTGTATCTGTGAAATTAAAAAACACAATATTTTAAAACAAATAGCAAATTAAAGTATACGTAAAGTGCTATTATAAACGTTAAAACAAAAATTATATGCTCTCATATAAATACTAAATTTATTAAGAAACCTAATTTTTTCATAAAAATTCTTAAATGTTTAAATTTACCTTTTTTAACTTAAGCCTTGGAAATTGAAAAAAAGAAAATATCAGCTGCGTTATTCATAATAAATAAAGTTAACATCATGCATTTTTTTTCTCAGATATTATATTATACCACCCAGAGACACTTGATTACCTCGCCCCCCTTCCCACTCCCCACAAAAACCGTCCCTGTAATTTTTATTGTTTTGCTTGTTGGAGGGTATCAAAGATTTGGCACAGCCGAATTTTAAACTCTTACTTGTTTATATATATGTAGATTACAAAGACCCACAAAAAAGGGTCTCGACCCGCTACTTATGTATTTTTTCCTTCAAAATTCAATTCCGAGATCAGAATTAAATTCTACCGTTGGGTTTTTCTGCAATTTACAAGGAAAGTCCGCAAAAGTGAACCGACCTGATTTCCTTGTAAATTTGACGAACAATAAGTTAACATTTTTTTAAATTTTATTTCGGTATGTAATGTTCAAGTCTGTTTTATTACGAAGAAAATAAGAGGTTTTGTCATAAAATCTATCAAAAATTGCAGAGGTTACTTGCATTTGAACGAAAACGCATTAATTCACAATATAAATACAACTGTTTTTGTATAAAACTGAAATAACGCGTTTTTGTTCAAATGCATGTAACTTCTGCAATTTTTTTCGGATTTTATTTAAAATACTCTTATTTTCTACGTAATAAATCAGACTTGAACCTTACATATAGAAATAAAATTAAAAAATTTTGTAACTTTGTCAAATTCACAAGGAAATTAGGTGGGTTCACTTTGCGGACTTTCCTTGTAAATCACATGAAACCCCAACTATAGAATTCAATTCTGATAGAAAAATCGATTTCAGAAGGTCAAAATACCTAAGGATAAGTGGGTCTAGTTTCTGGGTCAGAAACTTTTTTGTTTTTTTGTGATGAAGTGTTATTGAAGCCACCATATTTTTTTCATAAAATCTTAAATAAAAAAATAACGACATTAAACGCGGACGTTTTTTTTCTTTTAAATTAAAGCTTATACTATGTGCTTTATTATCACAATGTATAAGCAATAACAACCTCTTACATTTTTTTTTTATATTCCATCAAGTATTAAAAATACTCCAAATTTGGAACATTTTACAAAAAATTTTCAAAAATATTTTTACAACAATTTTCAAAAAACAAAAAACAGAAATGTATTTGAAAATGCCTGAAAATGATGGTACCATAATAAAAAAATTACCTTTGAATGAATAAATACCAAAAAAAAATTCTAGAAATAAGTTGATTTTCAATTTTTAGCACCATATTCAAAAACACAAAAACTTATTTAATTTTGACGGCGGATTGCAAGAAAAGTAAACAACTCAGAATAATAGTTGTAACAGATTTTTTAGTGTAATTTTATATACTTTAACCCTAAATTAACAATTTTTGTAAAAAATTTTTTTTCAGTTTTGAATAAAGCGCCACTTTTGATCTATTTCAACCCAACGTGCGCTGGGCGCCACGTGTTAATTTAATCCGATTGACCTCAAATTGCTACCACATGAGGTTTAGGCCTAGTAGAATAAAAAAATGCCCGGACTTTGAAAATCGGAGATGAAAAAATTTTGCTATACAGAAAAATGCCAGTCTAATGCCTCATATATGGAGTAGATATAATTACATCAAAATATATACATATGATCCATTATACCGGAATTTTGCGGATAACAAGTGTTTCTTCCGATTTTGAACGTCCGGGAAAATTCTTATTCTAATTGGCCTAAAACTTATGTGGTACAAATTTAAGGCCTTTAGGATTTAACTAACCCTTGGTGCCTGGCGATACAAATTTTGGACTTTTGAAAATTTTTTAAAAAAATGTGAAATCGGCCGAATGATTTTCAAGATAACGCCATTTGAAATTTACAAAAAATGGCGGTTCTTTGGTACGTTCCGCAAATAAAAAAAAAAATCTCTAAATTTTGTTTCCCTTTTATCTTTTATAGGGCTTGGTGCAATCTCTCTTTTGAAGAGAGAGATAATTTTAAACCGTGGCGCCCCTTTGATTAAAGTTTTGGATTTTTTTTATAAATTTTCAACAAAATTTTGGCTTTTTGAAAAATTAAAAAATAAACAAGTAAAAAAGTTGAATTCGGCCTTGCCGAATGTAGTGATACCCTCCACAATTTCAAAAAGATTATTGCAAAAAACTTTATTTAAAAGGAAATTACTTTTGAAAAAAAAAATTTTTTTGCAAAAAAAAATCCGCGATTTTTTTCTTTTTTTTTTGTCAAAAAGTGTGTTTGTACTTGTTTAAATACCATTTGGTGTTCAATTATGTTCACATATGTCAACAAGCAGCTGAATTAAAGCATTTTGTATTTTTAGGTTATGTTGAATGTACTAAAATTTTTGAGGTGTCCTTACATTTTCGTTCATAACTTTTGAAACGCTGAAGCGATATCGCTCAAATGCAATACTAAACTTCTCAGGATAACTTCCAATAAATATGTTAAGTTTAAGTCATCTCCGTGTAATATTTTGGCCGTGATCACCATTTCCACAGACAGACAGACGGACATCGCTAGAATGTCCCAGACCGATATTTCGATGAGTTACAAACGGAATGACAATACCCTTTATCCCTAAGTGGAGGGAGGGTAAAACAAAAAATATTTTGCGATACATTATTGTTGAATAATTTAAATTTTTGAATTGCATATCGTAATAGATGTTAAACGATGGGCACGTTAGAGCTGATTGTGGGAAAATTTATGAAAAAATTTTGCAAGTTCATATTCAGTCGGCAACCAGTGGTCAAAGTTGAAAAAATTACGTATTTCGACCAAAATACATGTCCGAATTTTTTGACTAAATCCGCCACAAAAATTCAGAAATTTTGCATACTTTATTGGAAAAATATTAAAAAATAATCAAAAACCGTAATTTGGTCCACAAATGCTGATTTTTTAAACATAAAAATTATTTTTTTCTCCAAATTGGTATCAAAATTTGGAAAATCTTAAGTGTGTTATCTAAAAAATATAAAAACGCTATTTTGGTCCAAAAAAGCTGATCTGCGATTTTGGTCCAAAAAAGCTGATCTGTGATTTTGGTCCACAGATGCTGATTAGCATTTTCGGATCAAAATCGTGTAATTATATTTCTTTTAAATTTTTTAGAAAACAAAAGTTGAAAAATGTGTTTCTTTATTTATTTTTCCAACTTAATTACAAATCATTTTTAATTATTTAACCCTAACCGAGAACTGGTTACGATAACCGTCGTCTTAATGTAGCGAAATCGACCAAGGGTTTTCGTGGGAATCGAACCCACGACCTCCTGTTTCATAGGCTAGCACGCTACCAACTTACCTAAATCTTGTTTTTAATATTTTTTACATAACACACTTAACATTTTCCAACTTTTGAGACCAATTTGGATAAAAAATAATTTTTATGTCTGAATTTTTATTTAGTTCGGTTTGAGTCCATATTAATTATTTCTGAGAAATGATAATTGTTGTACAATGAAAAAATCTGATAAAAATCAAGTGACAACACAGGCTAAGTGCAGATGTCGACAGCTTTCGAAAGATGCCACCCTTCCATCATCAGCACTCCTTCGATTGCCACAAACTTAATGTGTGTCAGATTAAAATTAGCCATTTAAATGAATCTTTTGAACAAATTAACTTTTGAACAAATTGGGCGGGTAATTAAACTTTGATAAAAATATTCACTAAATTTAGTTCAAAAATTTGTTTTTATGACCGAATTTACTACCAAATTTGTATTTTACTACCTCTAAATTTTGGAACACCTCGAAAATTTTGGAACATTTCACATAACCTAATAATGAAAAATGCTTTAAATTGGCTGCAGTTTGACATATGTATTTCAAGAAGTACAAACATTAAAAAAAAAACTCGCGAATTTTTTTTTTTTTTTCGAGAAAAAAAATTTTTTACATAAAAATTTTTTCTCTGAATTTTTATTTTCTTGCGACTAGGACGCGACCTTACACAATGAATTGGTAATTTTTACACAATGAATTGGTAATTTTTGGTAATTTTTGACAACTTTACGACTTTAAAATAAGTCGCGGGAAAAGCTAAAACATTGCTCTTAAGGCTGTAGAACACATTTGGTCAGTCGCAATAATCCTTAGTACAGCAATGGTCTTTTAATGATATCTTATTCCACAAAAATATTTTTCTACTACTTATCATATGAAAAAAAAACTTCATGCGAGTGGAACGCCACCTTATACACATGATTAAAATGTTTCTCCTTGTTAAAAATCCGGTTTCCAAACTTTCCCACAACATGAGATTTTTGAGAAATTTGAAATAAAAAAAATCGTGTTTTTTAACATATTTGACAACTCATAGCGGGTGAACCCAATTTGCTTAAAAACAAGTCAAGGGTGAAGCCCAAACATTGATCTTTAAGATGCGTAAAACATTTGAACAGTTGTTGTAACCGTTGGAGCACCAATTATCTTTTAATAATGTCTTTTTACCCAAAAAGGTATTTTCCGATACTGACATAATTGATAAATCATAATTGAAAGACAATTGGTGACCAAATTAAGTCGACGGACTAAATGAGTTTTTCATCATTTATTTTTAAGTTACCATCACATCGGGTTCATCCGCTATGAGTTGCCAAAGATTCAAAAAACGGTGATTTTTTTGAACTTTGACCTCAATTTTCTCAAATAACTGATGTGATGGAAAAGTTTAAAGACCGTATTTTTGACAAGCAAAACTATTGTAGGCAAATCAATAAGGTTGCGTCCCAGTCGCAATTTCCATGTTTAATAGTGTTATATACCTTACACACATTTAAAAAAAATATATATTACAGTCTCTTATGGGTTAATGTGCCTATAAAAAATTATTTGTGTGTGTGTCAAAATGCTATAATTGAAAGGATACATGAGGTCATTGTTGATAAAGGCTCGTCAGACAAAGGACTATAAAACCATCAATGGCGATAGCAAGTAGCAAAAATCTAATTATTTGAACATGCAAAATTGTAATCAAAAAAAATTCTAATACATTTATACTGGCCCATCTCATTCCCAATTAACCGTCCACAAATTTCGTAGACCGTCTGTTTATATCTTTTGAAAGTGATAAGAGCCCTTAGTTTAGTGGTCGTAAATTTTCTTTATTTTATAAACATGCGATAATTTTTTATTTATTTTTTTTTTTCATAAATCTAATCAATGTGTGAAGTTATACTACGGAAATCATATTAAACTGAAATGAGAATTCTACTATGGCGCTACTACAACTACAGTTATTTACTACTACAATAGCTGCTATTTTACTACTACTACTTTGCAATTACTACTACTAGCGCTTTGATTAGGTACTCTTTACAAACAGGTGTGAACGAAAGTTGTAAGATATAGTTTACAATCAATACTACAGGCAGCAAAATTGAGTAAAATACATATTTACATTTAAATTTAGAGTGTTTTTTCGGGTGTTTAGAGGTGCGCCAAATATAAAATCAGAAAAATGTTTTAGCAAAAATAAACTTACTTGGCTTGAACGTAAGGAAATACTGACATTTTTTAAAAATTTTGTGACGAAGGGTTTTTTTAAATTTTCCTTCTGGAAAATTTTTAGGGAAATTATTCATTTGAAAAAAATCTCTAAATTATATAAAGAAACAACTAAAACTCCAAAAACCAAGTGATTTTAACACAAACAAAAATTTTCCCAGAACAAAAATTAATTAAAAAATTATATTTGTTGACAAAATTCAACAAATTTTTGTCTATATTTTAGGATTTTTTTTTTAATACAAAGTTTTAACGTTTTTATATTATATAAAAACACGTAGAAAAAATTGAGCATGATTTCTGAAAAATTTCCCTTTTGTGAAATTTTAAGGGAAATTTTTAATTTGTACAAAAATAATATATTTTAGCTTTAATGAACTAAAATACGACATTTCTAGTGATTTCTATTAGAATCAAAAATTTCCCTGGAATTTAAGAATGTCTCAACCTCTTTGAAAGGGTCAAGGAAAAGAAATTTTAAGATTTTTTTAATTTCTTTAACGCAGGAAATACCGCAATTTTTTCCAAATTTTAAATAGCGATGTCTTGAAAACCGTTCGGTCGATTTTATTTTTTTTATATACAAAATTATTTTTTGTTTTTTTTTTTAATTTTGGATTAATGGTTACTGCGTTGGACTTAGCCAGCAAGCCTGGGTTCGATTCTCAGGCAGATCAACATTAGTTCCACCCTTCTTCGTGGATAAAATGTCATTAAAACGTTAACGAAGTAAAATAATAAAATAATGGCTATTAAGTACAGCTTCAAAAAGTAGATCAACACGTCAACATCAGATGGCGCTGCAACAAAAAAATACAAATCAAAAATAACAACTCGCGAAATTAGAGTGTTGTTATACTGAAGTCAGACATGGGCGTTTATGATTACAATTGTGTAATTGATTACAGTTTCAATTACAATTACATGTAATTAGTAATTGAGTTTTTTCAATTACAATTACAATTACAAGTAAAATTGAAAATTTTCAATTACTAATTACATCTAATTGTAATTGAAACTGTAATCAATTACATAATGTAATCATTAACGCCCATGTCTGTAACTTACCCTAAAGTGCCCCTAGGGGAGCCAAATGTATGACCGACCTTTCATGTAATTGTAATTGAAACTGTAATCAATTACACAACGTAATCATTAACGCCCATGTCTGACTGAAGTCTTTCTATATTTCAAATCTTTCATCTCTCTTCTATTCCCTTACCGAAAAAAGCATCACAGTAACATTAGTGATTGATAGGCAGGATTGCCTGAGTGTTGCTTCTTTAAAAAAATGGAGCTTTTTATTTCAAACGTACCACGAAAAATGTATGTTGTTGGATCAAAATCAAACTCACAGCTTATAGTCCTATATGGTTGAAAATACGAAGCTTTTAAAGTTTTCTATTATATTACACAAAAAGGAATCATTTTGCCTATTTTTTTTTAAATTTCCCTCCTGGGAAATTTTTAGGTACATTTTTCATTTTGAGAAAAATCTTTAAATTATAAGCACAAACAACTAATTTCTTAAAAATCAAGTGATTTTAACAGAAACAAAAATTTTCTTAGAATAAAAATTAATTAAAAATTAAAATAAAACATAATATTTGTTCCCAAAATTCAAAAATGTTGTATATATTTTAAGATTTTTTTTAAATACAAAGTTTTAACTATTTTACATGATATCAAACACTTAGAAAAAATTTTGCATGATTTTTGAAAAATTTCCCTTTTGGGAAATTTTATGGGAAATTTTTAATTTTTACAAAAAATAATATATTTTAGCTTTAATGAACTAAAACAAAACAATTCAAGTGGTTTCCATTAGAATCAAAAATTTCTCTAGAAATAAAAGACTCTCTTAAGCTCTTTGAAAAGGTCAAGGAAAGAAATTTTAAGATTTTTTTTTTAAATTTCTTAAACGCAGGAAAATATCGCCATTTTTTGCAAATTTCAAATAGCGATGTCTCGAAAACCGTTCGACCGATTTTATTTTTTTGATATTCTTGCTCAGCGCATCATAATTTTTATTTATTTTTTTTTTTTTTAACTGGAAAATTTTTTACTTTGACAAAAATCTCGAAATTATAAACACAAACAACTAAAACCCCAAAAATCAAGTGATTTTAATACAAACAAAGATTTTCCTAGAACAAAAATTTATTAAAAACTAAAAAAATAATATTTGTTCCCAAAATTCTACAAATTTTGTCTAATTTTAGGATTTTTTTTAAATACAAAGTTTTAACGTTTTTATATGATATAAAACACGTAGAAAAAATTTTGCATGATTTTTGAAAAATTTCCCTTATGGGAAATTTTAAGGGAAATTTTTAATTTGTACAAAAAATAATATATTTTAGATTTAATAAACTAAAACACGACTATTTTAGTGATTTCTATTAGAATCAAAAATTTCCCTGGAAATAAAATAAAAAAAGCTCTTTAAAATGGTCAAGGGAAAGAAATTTTAAGATATTTTTTTTAATTTCTTTAACGCTGGAAAATACCGCCATTTTTTTGCAAAATTTCTAATAGCAATGTCTCGAAAACTGTTCGACCGATTTTATTTTTTTGATATTCTGGCTCAGCAAATCAAAATTATTATATAGTTTTTTGAAGTTTTTTTTTAATTGGAAAATTTTTAATTTTTAAAAAATCTTGAAATTATAAACACAAACAACGAAAACCCCAAAAATTAAGAGATTTTGACTTTAACTAAATTTTTTCTAGAACAAAAATTTATTAAAAAATAAAAAAATAATATTTTAAATATAAATAATAAATTTTGCATGATTTTTGAAAAATTCCCCTTTTAAGAAATTTTAAGGGAAATTTTTAATTTGTACAAAAAATTATATATTTTAGCTTTAATGAACTAAAACACGACAGTTCTAGTGATTTCCATTAGAATCAAAAATTTCCCTGGAAATAAAAAGCTCTTTAAAATGGTCAAGGGAAAGAAATTTTTAGATTTTTTTTTTTAATTTCTTTAACGCAGGAAAATACCGCAATTTTTTCCAAATTTCAAAAAGCGATGTCTCGAAAAATTTCAAATATCTATATCTCGTTCGACCGATTTTATTTTTTTGATATTCATGTTCAGCGCATCAAACTTTTTATATATTTTTTTAATTTTTTTTTAACTAAAAAATTTTTCGTTATGACAAAAATCTCTAAATTATAAACAGAAACAACTAAAACCCCAAAAAATTAAGGGATTTTAACACAAACAAAAATTTTCCTAGGACAAAAATTTATTAAAAAATAATATTTGTTGCCAAATTTCTACAAATTTTGTCTAGTTTTAGGACTTTTTTTTTAAATACAAAGTTTTAAGGTTTTATATGATATAAAATACGTAGAAAAATTTTTGCATGAGTTTTGAAAAATTTCCCTTTTGGGAAATTTTAAGGGAAATTTTTAATTTTTACAAAAAATAATATATTTAAGCTTTAATGAACTAAAACACAATAATTCAAGTGGTTTCCATTAGAATCAAAAATTTCTCTAGAAATAAAAGCTTGGCTCAAGCTCTTTGAAAGGGTCAAGGAAAAGAAATTTTAAGATTTAAATTTTTTTTTTTTCATTTCTTAAACGCAGGAAAATACCGCCATTTTTTGCAAATTTCAAATAGCGATGTCAAGAAAATCGTTCTATCGATTTTATTTTTTGATATTCTTGCTCAGCACATCAAAATTTTTATATAATTTTTTAATTTTTTTTTAACTGGACAATTTATTTATTTATTTATCGTATGGCGTTAATACAAATTATCATTTTTTGTTTGTTTCATAAGTACTACTACATATTTACATGCCTATGTTAAAGTACATAAAAATTGGTTTACATAACAAAAAAATTATAAAAAATAAGCGAAGTATAAAGTTAAATATTGATGTCTATGTTTGATAGCCATTGAACTGCTTCGGGACTGGCGTTGTTTAGTTCGGACAAGTCTTCGGTGAATCTTCGGAGTGGACATTCTAAAGTTATGTGATATATGGATTGTTCAATATTACTGCAGTCACAAAAGGGAGTATCAGATGACCCCCATTTATAAAGAGTTGATGCACACCTGCCATGGTTTGTGCGAATTCGATTTAATCTCACCCATAGGAGTCTGGGTAATTCTGAACCAGGTGGCATACTTGTCAAGTCTTGAAACTGGAATGGATCTTCACTGGATGAGAGGGTCCATTCGTCTTTCCATGCAGCACGTGCATCAAAATTATTTTGCTTCAGTGTCTGGGCTAGTTTCAAAGGAGGATTGCGTGATCGAAGGCGATTCCCTATACATGTATCTATGAACTCGTGAATTGGAAGAGATGGATTAGATGTGATCTTGTTGTATTCACGTAGGAGTGCATTCTGGCGTCTTATTTTAGGTGGAAGGATGTTACTAAGAACGGGAAGGAACCTTGTGGGAGTGGAAGACATAGTGCCTGTTATTATACGCATTGATGAATTTAGCTGTACGTCTATCTTTCCCACATGTGCACTGTTAAGCCAGACAGGGGCACAATATTCTGCAGTGGTGTAAACTAGGCTTAAGGTTGCAGAGCGTAGAGTACTTCCGGAGGCTCCCCAGGTTGTTGATGCTAGTTTTTGGATTATATTGTTCCGAGTTTTAATTTTGCCAGCTGTGTTTTCTAGATGCCTTTTGAACGACAATGTTCTATCCAGAGTTACGCCTAGGTATTTTGGAGTAGGATTGTGGTTTAATGTTACATCACCAAATTTTACAGTGAGCTTCGAATCCGCCTGGATGTTATTTAGATGGAAGCATGAAACCTCAGTTTTATTTAAGCTAGGACAAAGACGCCATTTTTTAAAATACTGACCTAGTGCTGATAAATCATGTGTGAGAACCATTTCTGTTTGCATCATATCTATGTGCTGTGTAGCGATCGCTATATCGTCGGCATATGCAAACTTCTTGGAGTAGGTTGGTGGTAGATCATGTGTGTATAAGTTAAATAGCAGAGGTGCTAGAACTGAACCCTGGGGGAGACCATTGTTAAGTTTACATTGTCTACTATGTTTGTTATCTAGATAGACTTTGAAATGCCTATCACTTAACATGTTGTTGAGTAGGGTTGCCGTTCTTTTGCAGGGAATGACTTTAAGGAACTTGTATATCATGCCGTCTTTCCATACAGTGTCATATGCTGCTTTCAGATCTACAAAGGCGACTGAAGTTTTAAGTTTGTCTTGAAAACCGGATTCAATGAAGGTGGTGAGAGCGAGTACTTGGTCGGAGCAGCTTCTCCCAGATCGAAAACCGGCTTGTTCCAGCGGTATAATGTTGTTTATCGAAGGCTCTATTCTATTGTATATAAGCCTTTCAAGGACTTTGTAGATTACGCTGAGCAAAGCAATTGGACGGTAGCTATCAGCCTGATCTTTTGGCTTGCCATTTTTCAACAGTGCTAAGATTTTTGATCTTTTTAGTGCAGAGGGTATGTGTCCAGTAAGCATAATATTGGAATAGAACTGAGACAGCCATTTTTTGAAATTCATTCCACTATGTAAAAAGAATTCCGGAAAAATACCATCAGCACCTGCAGACTTTCCTGCTTTTAGCTGTTGTAAAGCGCAATCAACTTCCTCCAGACTAAATGGGCCCGAAAATTGTGGAATATTTTGAGCATTACTTTTTAACGTTTTGAGCTTCTTCTTGGTGGCGATAGTTTCACTTTTATCTGATATCATCTGGGATGTCTTCTTGATGTTTAATGCTATGTCGTCTGGATCGATTGCCGATTTAGTTGCTGTTATCGGTGTGCTACTGCCTAATTTCCGAAGCAGGCTCCATGCTTTACGGCTCGAATGTGTAAAGTTTGTGTTTTCGACAGTTCTTTGCCATTTTGCTATGCGTGAGTTGTCAAGTGAGTTCAGCAGTTCATCGGCGATAGAGGGGTCTTCAGTGTTTATGTATTCTGTGTGGAGTGCATTACTTTCATCAGACCAGCCTGGTATGTATTGTTTACGGAAACCTCTAGGAATGTGTTTTTTAGCAGTGGATATTATTATGCTGACCAGGCGCTGATAGTTTTTAGGAGTTGGACTGAGCCATCTAGTATTGGCATCAAGAGCCAGTGCATAGGAAGGCCAAGAAGCTTTAAGGAAGTTCCATCTAGGTTTTAAAATTTTTTTAAATACAAAGTTTTAACGTTTTTATATGATATAAAACACGTAGAAAAAATTTTGTATGATTTTTGAAAAATTTCCCTTATGGGAAATTTTAAGGGAAATTTTTAATTTGTACAAAAAATAATATATTTTTGATTTAATAAACTAAAACACGACTATTTTAGTGATTTCTATTAGAATCAAAAATTTCCCTGGAACAAAACTTAAAAATATTTCATGAACAATTGTCAATTGAGCTAAATGAACGAAAAGACAAAAATGAGCTGAAATGAATGAACTCAATAAACCGCTCAGTTACGTAAATAGTTCAATTGAACTAGTTCGTTCATGAACAACGCAACTCTAGAAAACTATTTTTAAAATTTTTACTGGGCTATTCATAATGAGTAAATTAAATATAATGTAGGTTTATTTGACTGATATTGCATGAATATTTGTCAAATAAACCTACTTTAAGTACACTTTAAGTATTATGAATAAAGGCCTTAATGTTTAAACTTTGGAAAAATCGACTTATTGTTAGTAATACTTTTAAAATTTTTTTTAAAAAATGTCTATAAATAAATTAATTTTCCAGTTCGTTCCTCGTAGCGCATTTATTATTAACTCAATCTGGACTCTATTAGGCTTTAACTAAAGCTTAATAAATTATTGCTTGGACCTCTAGATTGAAAAAAAAAATACCTTATTTGTTTCCTGATTCCAAAAAACTTTTCCGTTATCGCCACTATTGTAGTTAACATTTGTTTTTACTCTTTTTCCAAAAATTATAAGTATGACCATTGGTAGGCGAGGCTATAAAACACCCAACGCTGATAGCAACGAGCTCATTATTTCATTATTTATTGTTACGAATTGGAGCGAAAATGAAAGTTGCGTGTTTGGTTGTACTCTTGGCGGCAGTTGCCTGCGCTAGCCCTTCAGATTTGGCTAAACTTTTGAGAAATAGAGTTTCAGCAGCACGACCAGCTGTTGAGGTTAATCCTTTTATTATTGGTGGTGAAGCAGCTGCAAATAATTCTGCTCCCTATTTGGTTTCTTTGAGTGTTTCCGCCATTGCCTATGGCCATAGTTGCGCTGGTGCTATCATTGGCAAGGAATGGGTCCTAACAGCTGCCCATTGTGTTCAAGAATTAAAAGATTTTGCTGGTGATATTGTTGGATTACCTGTATTTGCTGGTTTAACTGATCGTAATGCTATTGAGGATGCTCAAGTTCGTACTATTGATTTTGCTTTCAATCATAAAGAATTTACCGGTTTAGAAGGTTCTGACGATATTGCTCTATTGCATGTTACTCCTGGTTTTGAATTCAGTGCCAGTGTTCAACATATTGCCTTACCCTATAGAGCAGAAAACTACGATGGTGAACTTTCGGCCAATTATGGTTGGGGTTTAGATGATCCCGAAAGTACTTTATATGTCAAGGATTTGAAAGTCGCTAAATCAGATGTTCTAACTCAAGAAGAATGTCAAGAGGCAGTCACTACTGATGCTCCTGTTACCGGCAAACATATTTGCGTTAAAATTGCTGCTTGTTATGGTGATGGTGGTTCACCTTTGGTTATTGAACGTGCTAATAATGTTGCTGAATTAGCTGGCATTACATCTTGGGGCTATTTGCCATGTGGCTATAATAATCGTCCCACTGTTTATACAGCTGTTGCACAATATGTTCAATGGATTAGTGAAGTACAATGGGCCTATTATATCTTGCATTAATATGTTTGTGAAATAAATTATACTCTGAAAAATGTACTAGTCCAAAAATCAGTAATGAAAAAAAAAAACGAAAATCTTATCTGTTTTTATTTTTGCCTTAATTTATTAGGCGTCACTAATTAATTTACTAACCATTAGATTGTAAATGCCGTGATGAATTCAGTAGGTACTATCTTAGATTTATTGCATCGTGATAGCAGTGTTATTATTTATGGGAAATCGTTTAAAAATTATTTAATAAAAAAAAAAAAAACAGAAAACTTGATTACAGAATACCCTACATTAGTAAGGGGAGGTTTGAGCATTTTGAAAACAAACACTTACTGGTACAGTATAAAAATATTTTTTTTTTTTTAGATTTAATTTTGAGTAATTTTTTTTTTGTTATTTTGATCCCATGATCAAGTGTATTTATTTTTTGCATTAAATGACAAACTGTTTTTAATAATTAAATTAAATAGGCCAAGGGTTCAGATGGAAATCAAACCCACGACCCCCACGTTCAAAGGCTGCCAAGTAACCAAAAATAACCTCTTGTAATTTTTGTTAAAAAAAGAAAGAAGAGAATTTTCTAATTTTAAGACATTTTTCAGATTTCAGATTGAAACATTTTTTCTTCAGAAAAAGTTTCAGATTCTGAGACATTTTTTTCTGTAGAATAAGTGTCAGATTCTAAAACATTTTTCTATAGAATAAGTTTCATATTCTGAGACATTTTATCTATAAAAAAAAGTCTCAGATTCTGAGACATTTTTTTTTTATAAAAAAGTCTCATATTCTAGGACATTTTTTCTATAGAATAAGTCTCAGATTCTAAGACATTTTTTCTATAGAATAAGTCTCATTATTCTACATTCATTTTTTCTATAAAAAAGTCTCAGATTCTGAGACATTTTTTCTACAAAAAAGGATCAGATTCTGAGACATTTTTTCTGTTAAAAAAGTCACAGATTCTGAGACATCTTTTCTATAAAAAAAGTCACAGATTCTGAGACATCTTTTCTATAAAAAAAGTCTCAGATTCTGCGACATTTTTTCTATAAAAAAGTCTCAGATTCTGTGACATTTTTTCTATAAAAAAAAGTCTCAGATTCTGTGACATTTTTTATATAAAAAAAAGTCTCAGATTCTGAGACATTTTTTCTATAAAAAATGGCTGCGGATTTTGTACTCTTGCCCAAAACATTAAATCATGATAATGTTTTGTGGAAGGTTTGGGTGTACTTGCCAAAGCAAAGTTTTTTTAGAAAAAATAATGTTATATTAAGTACTTTGCTATTCCATGCAAAACGAATTGAAAAGTAGTTTTGGTAAAAAAAATGTTTTTTTTTCACAAAAAACAAAATTATGTTAAAAAAATTTAATGAACCCAAAATTTTTGGTGAAAAAAAATTTTGATGGAAAAAAAATTTTGATGGAAAAAAAATTTTGATGGAAAAAAGTTTTTGATGAATTTTTTTGGTGAAAAGAAAAATTTTTTGGAGAGAAAAAAATTGATAATAAAAAATTTGATGAAAAAAAAATTATGATAAAAACAAAATTTATGAAAAAAAAATTTTGATGAAAAAAAAAATTTGATGAAAATTTTGAAAAAAAAAAATTAATAAAAAAAACAAAAAATTGATGAAAAAAAATTTGATGAAAAAAAAATTTGATGAAAAAAAAAATTGATGAAAAAAAAACTGTTAAAAAAAAAAATTGTTAAAAAAATTTATGAAAAAAAAAAGTTTGATGAAAAAAAAAATTTATGAAAAAAAATTGATGAAACAAAAAGTTTGATGAAAAAAAAAATTGATGACAAAAAAAAAAAATTGACGGCAAAAAATGGATGAAACAAAAAGTTTGATGAAAAAAAAATGATGAACAAAAAAAAAAAATTTGGTGAAAAAAAAAATTTGATGAAAAAAAAATTGATGAAAAAAAAAAATTGATGAAAAAAAAATTTTTTTTTGTTGAAAAATAATTATGTTACTTTTTATTCACCAGCTGGTGAAAAACGGTTTTATTCACCACGAGGTGAATTATTATTCAAGTTACAAACCCAAGTTATTAAAATTTTTGGTTTTAAGAAAATGAAAATAGTAATTCTTGTTTTCTTTTTCGTTAATTGTTAGCTTATATAGTCAAACTGAGGTGGCGTCCTGCAACTTTTTTAAAATAAGACACCAGCCTAAAAACATTATCATGTTAAAAAGTCTCAGATTCTGAGACATTTTTTCTATAAAAAAGTCTCAGATTCTGAGACATTTTTTCTATAAAAAAGTCTCAGATTCTGAGACATTTTTTCTATAAAAAAGTCTCAGATTCTGAGACATTTTTTCTATAAAAAAGTCTCAGATTCTGAGACATTTTTTCTATCAAAAAAGTCATATAAGTCACATATTTGACAACTTAAAGCGGATAAACCCGACGTGCTGACAACTTCAAAATAAGTCAAGGGTAAACCTCAAACATTGCTCTTTAAGATGTACAACTCATTTGATCAGTCGCCTTAACCGTTGGAGCACTAATTGCCTTAATAAGGAATTTGCCACCAAAAACCTTTTTTTTCGAAAAGACATAATTGAAAGACAACTGGTGCCCAAAGGGTTAATGCGACTGACCAAATGAGTTCTGCATCTTAAAGAGTATTGTTTAAGCTTTACTCTCGACTTATTTTGAAGTCGCCATCACATCGGGTTCATTCGCTATGAATTTTCAAAAATGCCCTTAACGAAAATTTTTTTGAACTTTGACCACAATTTCTCAACAACCTGATGTGATGGAAAAGTTTTTAGACCGTATTTTTGACCGGCAGAAATATTGTAATCAAGTGTATAAGATCGCGTTCCAGTCGCATTTTCGATGTTTAGTAGTGTTATTATGCTAGTGGACCCAAAAAAATAAGTGGTACAAATTTGAATTAAATTTTTATGTGGCAATCGAAGTTTGGGATTTGTAAAATTAAAAAAATATATGACTTTCGACAAATTATACTTATTAATTTTGATGCTTTGAGCACGAATATCAAAATAATTTTAAAATCGGTCAAACGGTTTTCGAGATATCGCTTTTTAAAATTTTCTAAAAATAGCGGTTCCAAAAATACGTTCAAGAAATAAAAAAAAAATCTCAAAATTTCTTTCCCAAAAAGAAATTTTTCTTATTTTACAAAAACTCAAAACTTTGATCGAAGGGCGCCATAAGTAAAAATGGTATGATTTGGCTTTAAGTCAATTTTAAATGAAAGTATGTCTCCAACTCTATAAAATAGTCAACGGAAACAAAATTTTGAAAAATTTTTTAAAAATTTTTTTGAACGTAGGAAAAAACCCCGCCATTTTTTGAAATTTTTAATATATTTTCCATATATTTTTTTGATATTCGTACTCAGCATTAAAAATAATGTATCGCGAGATATTTTTTTTATATTTTATTTTTCTAAAATCGAAGGGCGAAACTGATTAAAATTATTTAATTTGACTAAAATTAAGTTTAAATGAAAGATTGTGTCAAGCTCCATAAAAGGGTCAAGAGTACGAAATTTTGAGAATTTTTTAAAAAAAGTTCTAAAGCGTAGGAAAAAATCGCCATTTTTCCAAATTTCAAATAGCAACATCTCGAAAAACATTCGACTAATTTTAAAAATTTTTTGATATTCGTGTTCAGCTCATGAAAATTAATAAAAAAATGATGCTGGGCGCCTAGGCTTAATTTAAGGCCTAACAGAATAAAAATTTGCACTGACCTTCATAATCGAAAGAAAACTTTTTTGCCGTACAAAAAAATTACAGTCCTACCAATGGTACACTAAAAAAAAAACCTTGTAAAATGACAAGAAAAGGTTGTTATTTTAATTTTTTGCTACCTTCTATTTGCCAACAATTTCTTGTAATTTTACAAGCTTAATACCAATAATTTTGTAATTTTACAAGCTTTTTACCAATAAAATTGTAAATTTACAGCTTTTATGATGCAATAAAATTTACAATTAATTCTCGTGACTTTACTAGATTTTTTGCTACCTCCTATTTTACGAGAATTCCTAGTACAAATTACGGGGTTTTTTTATTTGTAATTTTACAAATTTTTTACCAATAAAATTGTAAATTTACAAATTTTTTGGCGCAATAGAACTTACTAGGAAATCTCGTTAATTTACTAGATTTTTTTTTGTAAAAAAACTTGAAATTTGTAAAATTACAAAAAAAAATTGTAAAATTACAAAAAAAATTGTAAATTTAAAAAAACAAGTAAAACTGTCAAATATTGGTAAAATGGGATTACGAGACTTTTTCTAGTAATTTGACAAGTTTTTTTTTTGTGTAGTATATAATCACCACCCATTACCAAGATTTTGCTGGAATACCTCCATTTTTCGATAGAATGTATACAAAAACTTTGACAACATCAATCTTTATAAAGTGAGAGTATAAAAATTGCCACCATGTATTTAACGCTAATGTTCCTTTGGTCAAGTATAAAATGAGCTACTAAATCATTTATTTTTTTGATGTTGCTGTTTTCTTATTATCATTATATCTTTTATGGGAATTATAAATTCCCTGAAATGCTTTTGCTTTGTACATTTATTTTTTAATAAGCCAAAAATGAAAAAAAAAAATTAAATGTCTTTTGTTTGCAACAAAAAAAAAAACTTCAGTGTCACCATGGTCGTTAAGAATTTTCTAAATGAAATAAATATATGAATTTATGATGTTTTCTTTGGAAAACAAATTATTTATTGCAAACATTTAAAAATTTTGTGGCTGATGACACAACACCAGAAAAATAATTTCTTAAGATTTTTTTATGAAATCACAAAAAAAAAAATTTTTTTATTCACATGAAAAAAAAACAACCTAAAGTTATAAATTAAAAATAACAAGAATTTTGCTACACATAAAATTGAAATAACCTTAAACAAATGATAATTTCAAAATTATTAGTAAATAGAAAAAAAAAAAATGTGAATATGAGAAGAAAATTACGTAAATAAAAAAATATTGTTTCCTTGTAGCATTTCTCCTTCTTCTTTTTCTTGCCTTTTTTATTTCATATCCGTTTCCGTTTCACAGAACACTCCCTACAGCAATAAAAACAAACACACACACAAATACATACATATACCACAAACACCTTGCCAATATTAAAATTCAAATAAACTGTACGAGATGTATTTTCATTTTATGTATGAAAACCAACAACAACAAAAAGAAAATCAATATTATTTAACACAATTTTACAAGAATTTGTGGTAACTTTTTAGAATTTGTTAATAACATGTCATTGATTTTTTTTTTCTTTTTTTTTTATTACACATTTTAATTGACTACACATTCCGACACATAAATGTTTCAAAAATTTTCTGTTATACTTTGGAAATTGTTATTTCTTTCGTTATCAGAGATTGTATGTTTCCTATTAGGGCGGAAATTATTTTAAAATTTTTTTATACGAAAAAAAATTACACTGCTTGATATAATTAATAGTGCGGAACAGTGTTGTCAGGTTTTTGCGGGTTTTCCCCCCAGAAAAACCCGTAAATCGACTTTGGCCTTTCATAACTTTTAAAATAAACGTTGGATAGTTAAGATTATGGTTAATTTAGCTTCTTGAGCACTTTTTCTATTAGACGTATCCATTAAACAAAGTAAAACGCGTAAAAGTTTTATTTTATTAAACGTTTAATGTATTGACATTCCTAAAAAAAATGCACAAAATTGTCTTCAGACTTTTTATAGATTTTTGGCTACAGAAACATTAATTCGAAAAAATTATACAATCTGAGGTAATGCTTTTATAAAGAAAATGTTGGAGAACCCATAAATTCCAATTTTGGAAAAATTCGATCATTATGTAAAAAGTTATGATAAGTCAAAGTCGATTTATGCGTTTTTCTGAGGGAAAACCCCCTAAAAAACTGACAACACTGGTGCGGAATGAGAAATGCTTTTTCGTGAATTTCACTTTGGCGCTATGAGGGATGAACAATGTGGTTTAAATTTCAAGAAATAGATTTTCATCTTGTGGTGCTGAAATTTCTACTTTTCTAAGCCAAATAGCATTTAAAAAAAAAAAATTGTCAAAAACTTAAATTTTAATCAATTGATTGTGAGTGAGTGTAATTGGGAAAAAAATCGTGAGTTAGTATGCCTCAGTAAGATTTTTGCGTGTGTGTGAGTCGATTTTGTTGAGTGATTTATATTCTCTTCATCAAAAGAAAACCTCGACCAAAAAAATCTGTAAAACGACTTTCAATTTGACTTAGCAAACTTTTAGCAGATTTCTCTGCTAAAATTGATATTTTTACTAAAATCTCTGTCATTCAGTTTTACAAAATAACAGAAATGTTACTGGTTTTTTACTTATTCTGATTGCTGAATTTCAAAATATTTTTGAACATATTTTTTAATTATACAGAAATAGTTTGCTGTTATTCTTTTTTCAAGAACATTTTCTAATTGTGTTTTCTTTTCTGGCAAAAAAATGTGCCTTTTTTTTGCATTTTGCCCCCATAATTATGTTTTTGTTTTCTTTTCTAAAAAAATGTCAACCCTTATCAAGATTATCGAGTTTTTTTCTAAAAATGTTTGCCCTATAAATTGCAAAAAAAGTTGCACTTTTTACCCCGTAAAAAATCACTATATTGAAATTGCCTTATATAACTGCTGACTTTTTCTGTGTTATTTTCTCAAAACAGCTGTTAAAAAATACAGTGCAGAATATTTATGTATGTTGTGTACTACTCCTGTCCAATAAAATGCAAGTTTTTGAAGGTGTGAGTTAAAAATTTTAAAAATTTATAACCTAAAAAGTAAAAAAAAAAATTTCAGAAAAGAAAACACCATAAGTTTTTATACCCTCCAACTACAGTATGGGGATATACTAACTTTGTCATTCCGTGTGTAACGCATCAAAATATCGGTCTAGGACCCCACAAAGTATATATATTTATGATCAGTGATCGATTCTAAGACATTCTAGCGATGTCCGTCCGTCTGTCCGTCTGTCGTCTGTAGTTAACACGATAAAGTCCAAAATTAAAGAGTTAGACTCCCGACATTTGTCACAAATATATCTTAAAAATCGGGCTAGGGGGAAAAAATTCCCCCTTGAAGAACTAAACCAACCTCTGAAAAATATCACTTTTTTACATGATTTTTTGTGTTTTTGTTTAACAAATTCAACACTTTTATGCTACAAAAAGTTCAAAGCCCTGCATTTGGACCCTGAGAATTAGAAAATGTAATTTTTTGGTTGATGAAAAAAGTGATGAAAAAAAAATTGATGAAAAAACACAATTTAATGTAATAAAAAATTTGATAACAAATTTTTGATGAAAAAAAAAGAAAAAAAAAAGAAAAAATTTTATGAAACAAAAAAAAAAAAAAATTGATGAAAAAAATTCACGAAAAAAAAGTTTGATGAAAAAAAAATATTAAAAAATGTATCAAAAATTCATATTTACCCAGTGTTGTCGTTGAAAAGTTAGCGTGTTTTGTACAGACTGAATGAAATATATATATGGGTGAAATCAAAAAATGTCAGTGTTTTTGAGCCAAAATTGTACAAGGGTCATTATTAGTGAAATCAATCATGAATATTCTTGACCCCCTCCGATATTGATGAAATTTGGTTAAGTTCTTACACTACGTAAAAAACTAACAAATGCAAATTTTCAGCCCTCTAAGTCAACAGGGGCCGAAAATACGGAGGGTCAAAATTTCCCCCAAAATCTCCCAGTCGCGACACTTTACACCGTAAAAACTTAATATCGTTGGTTCTATTATAGCTAGAAAGCCCATTTTTGGTTTGTTTTGAAGCTCATAATATGCTCTATAAGACCTACCATAACCAAAAAATTTTCGAAAAAAAATAAGGGTTACCTCCCTTATTTTAAGGTCGTGATAAAGGGAGGAGAAAATGGGGATGATGGTATCCCCCGATTTTTTTTTTACTTGATAATCTTATATAGAAAGTTCTAAAGAATATATTCTTAAATTTTTAAGTTGGGACAACAATGGGATCACTCAAAATCAAAATTTTTCACAATTTCCACTAAAATCTCCAAATCGCAACACTCTTGAACCTTAAAAATTTAATATCATATGTGCTATTGTAGCTACAGAGTCCATTTTTGTTTGTTTTAAAGCTTATATTACGCTCTACAATACCTACCTTAACAAAAAAATTTTAGAAAATAAGGAAGGGTGCTCCCCTTATTTAAAGGTCGTGGCAAAGGGTGGAGGAAATGGGGGGAAAGTATCCCCCGATTTTTTTTTTATTTGGTATTGTCAAAGAACAAGTCCTAATGAACATATCCTAAAATTTTTATGTTGGGACAACAATCAGATCGACCAAAATCAAAATTTTTCACAATTTCCCCCAAAATCTCCAAATCGCGACACTCTTGCCCATTACAAATTTAATATCGTGGACTGTATTGTAGCTACAGAGTCCATTTTTGGTTTGTTTTAAAGCTCTTAATATGCCCAACAATATTACTATTACAAAAAAAAAATAAAAAAAATTAGGGGTGCCTCTTGTATTATAAGATCGTGGCAAGGGGTGGGGGAAATCGGGGGATAGTATCCCCCAATTTTTTTTACCTTTTTTTTTTTTTAAAGAGTAAGTTCTAGAGAGCATATCCTGAAATTTTTATCTTGGGACTACAATGGGAGGCGCAAGAATGTCGCGATTTGATGATTTTGGGGGAAAATTTTGAAAAATTTTGATTTTGGTCGATCCCATTGTTGTCCCAACATAAAAATTGTAAACTATGTTCATTAGGACTTGCACTTTGAGAATCCCAAGTAAAAAAAAAAATCGGGGGATACTTTCTCCCCATTTCCTCCACCCTTTGCCACGACCTTCAAATAAGGGGGGCACCAATTCCTTTTTTTGGAAAATTTTTTGGTTTTGGTATGTCTTGTAGAGCGTATTATAAGCTTTAAAACAAAACAAATTGGCTCTGTAGCTACATAAGCACTTATGATATTAAATTTTTAAGGTTAAAGAGTGTTGCGATTTGCAGATTTTGGGGAAAATTGTGAAAAATTTTGATTTTGAGCGATCCCATTGTTGTCCCAACTTAAAAATTTGAGAATATATTCTTTAGGACTTTCTCTATAAGATTATCAAGTAAAAAAAAAATCGGAGGATACCATCATCCCTATTTTCTCCTCCCTTTATCACGACCTTAAAATAAGGGTGGTAACCCTTATTTTTTTCGAAAATTTTTTGGTTATGGTAGGTCTTATAGAGCATATTATGAGCTTCAAAACAAACCAAAAATGGGCTTTCTAGCTATAATAGAACCAACGATATTAAGTTTTTACGTTGCAAAGTGTCGCGATTGGGAGATTTTGGGGGAAATTTTGACCCTCCGTGTTTTCGCCCACTGTTTACTTAGAGGGCTGAAAATAAGTGTGCATTAGTTTATCACTTAGTGTTACAACTAAACCAAATTTCATCAAAATCGGAGGGGGTCACGAAAATTTTTAGCTATTTTTGATTGATTTCACTAAGACTGACCCACAAACAAAAAATTTAAATTTTTGGTAAATTTTTTTATTAAAATCGATATGTTACATCACTACTAATATAACTATAAAAGATCTCTTCTACAAATTGTTTCAAACAAATTTTATAGACAATTTTATGATTTTTTTGGTGACGGAGTTTACATTCACCTTAGAAAAATACATTAAATTTTTTGAATTTTCTTTGAAAACATTTTATTGTAATTTAAAACATTTATTTATGTAATTTCTAACAATTTTTGTAATTAGGATTTTTTTCTGGTTTTTGTTATTAAAGATTTTACAATTATTTTTTATTTTAATAGGATTTTTCGAAGGAAATGTAAAATAAATTTGTTATTATTTCTGTTAAAATTAGGTTTTTTACTTTTTTGAATGACTAGTGTTAATATTTGCGTCGGTTTTAACAACTACATAAGGTTTTTTAATGCTATCTGCAAAAAAAAAAAAAAAGTTGACGGAGTTTACAGAGACGGAGTTTACATTTCGTCACTTTTTGCCCTTTTTTCGAAAACTATTTGTCGGAAATTGGTTTCCGAAAAAAAATCATTAGATGTCAACTAGATACGTCAAAATATCACGATATTTCAGATACACGCTTAGTAGTTTTATTGTAAATGTGGAGACGGAGTTTACAGCATTTTTCGATTTTTCATTTATGAATTATCTTTTCATACCGAGAAATTAATATGCAATGACCAAACTTGAAACCAATGATGCAAAATGATACTTTATAGCCTCGCGTTTAATAAATGGAGCAATAACCTATTATTTTTCTAAATATAATACGTCAAAAACAACAAAATTGTCAGATTCCATGTCTTAAAAAAGTGTCGAAAAATCGTTACACAATTGAAGCCGTGTTTGCGTGGGTAAAAGAGATAGTTATGATTATATAAAAATATTTTTTAAGAACGTCAACATTCCCTCTTTAAAAATGTAGTCAGTTATTAAGCTCTTGGGTTATTGGTTTTTAAGATATAACCGGTTAAAGTTTAAAAATTAAACTTGTTACTGGCGACGGAGTTTACATTCGGCCTACAAAAATGAAAATAACTTGTTTAAAATAGCTAAATAATATCCGGATTGTTGTTAGTTATGTAGAACGGCAATCTTTACGACGTTGTACATTAAAAAATATGCGAATACTTTAACCCATGTATGAGATATTACACGATTACATGGTTTGGTTGACATTTTTTGATTTCACCCATATACTAAGAAATTATTATTCAGAAAAATTTCTGGTGCTTGGCCGTCGTGTTCATTGAACTAAGAGCTGCAAAATGTTTTGAATTTTGGTCGCGTTGCCAACAATTACATAGAATGATAATTTTTTTAGATTCCAATTAAGGACCCAGTGGGTCTATACAAGTGAAATTTTATCCGTTTTACCTTATTTTTAAAAAATTATGATGATGGGGAAATTGGAGAATCCACGAAACAATCCTTAATTATTTTCTAAAAATAATTAAAGTTGTTATTATTCGACCTTTTCAATATTAAATATATAAAAATTCTTTGATCTCGAGGTCAGTTTTCTCTGGTAAATTAAATTTAAATATAGAAATCTCTGATGATGATCCCCAAAGAGGATCGAAATATATATTTAATTTTTATTTAGAATTTTTATTCGTTTCTGAAAATTGCTAAAAAAAAATTTGAAATCAGAAACTTTTTAAATATTTAATGGGAGAATATGCTAATAAAAAAAGTAGAGTTAACATAAGAGGCATGTCACAGACTCAATTCCGTTCGGAAGTGGAATAAGTGGTTTACTCGTAAAACGCAAAGCAAATATTTTTTTTCGGAATGAAACCACTTCTATGCAATTCAATTCCACTTTGATTTATGAAAGTGATTTCATTCCGAAAAAATAATATTCGTTTTGCGTTTTACGGGTAAACCACTTTTTTCAAATCCGAACGGAATTGAGTCTGTGACATGCCCCTAAGTACTTGTTATGTTAATTCATAGTTAATTCATATGTTAACAATCAGAAACATGAAAATGGCCCCGAACTGAAAAAACTCCATTTCATTGCATAATCGATAAATAATTCATTCATTCATTTTTCATTTTTATTATCCATTTTAAGAAAACTGTGAAGTATTTATAAGTACATGGATTTAATCTTTTTTAATAAACTATTTTTGAGGAATTTTCCCCACAAATTTTTATACTGTATTTTTATATTAGTGCATCACAGAAAACTAGTCGAAATCCAACATTAAAAAATAAGTACACCTTAATGTATTTGTTTTAGTACTTCATTATGAGGATTTAAATTCCATTCAATCAAGTGTTAGTGCAAATGTGTGTGTGTGTATCCCCTAATTTTTGCATATTTAATGATATAATTTACATATTTGCCCATAAATGTTTGATGTCACATAAATTTTACTTACGAACAATATTACATGCATACGTATGAATTTAAAGTATTGTTAACCTAATACATTGTAATCCCAATAAGTAATACAAAGAGCCCTTATCCACCCACACAATTTTACGCATCCTATATTATTTGGTGCTACATACATATAATCGACATAAAAAGTGAGTGATCACTTTAAAAACTTGTGTTCCAAAATTTATATAAAAAAATATTTTTTTTTTAATCAATCGAAGGTTTTTTTGAATGATAAACTTATAATGACAACGCCCAGATGAGTAAATAATAAATAATAAACGAGGGTTGAACCGAAGTAGGAAAATGTTAATGGACAATTCTTCGATTTGTTTTTTTTTTTTTTGTAATTATTAAGAAGACGATTCTTTTAAATTTGTAACTTTTAACTTAAGTCGTGTAAAGATGCATTTCATTTTCAAAAATCGTGTTTAGACATTGGCCGATTTTTTCCAATTTCAATTGCGACCTGTATCATATTTGTACTGTTTACAAGGAAAGGCGGACAAAAAATTGTTAAATCGACTCGAAAAGCGATTCAGAGCTGATCAAAAGAATTAAGAAAAAATGTGGCCATAATTTATCAGACTTTTATTTAAGCTTAATACCGTCTAGATTGAGTAAAATAAAAAAAAAAAATAATATGCGAGGGTCGATCCGAACTAGAATTTTTTTTTTACACATTTTTAAAAAATTTATTTTAAAAATATTTATAATGACGTTTTTTAAATTTGTTATTCTGATTCTGAATTGATCGGTAGAGGTCATCAATCAATATTTTGGGAGGTTACAAACTGTTATTGACCACTCACTTTTCGAGTCGACTGTACCTACATATATGTAGGTTTAATATTGAGTAAATGTCAACTGAATAACCTTAAAGTTAAATAATTGTTTTAATTTAGGGAAATACATTGTATGTAAATATTACATATAATGCATAATTTAAATTGTTTAAATTATGAGAAATCATTTATAGATGTTATTATTATTATTACACCGTCCAACAAATTGCAACTTTTGGCTGTACACATGAACCGGACCCGAAAATTCGGAAAGTTGGGCCAAAAATAAAATACCCGTGTCTCCCAGTTTTTCTAGATCAATTCGCGTTTTCGCGAAAAATGCAACAAAAAAAATTTCCACAATAGAAAAAAATTATGCTATTCAGAAAGTGGGGTTAAAAAAAAAACACCCGTGTCTCTCAGGTTTTCGCGATCAACTCTCGTATTCGCGAAAACCGCTATTTTTTTTTGCACTGTTTAAAAAAAAAAATTGGGTTTAAATCTAAGCATTTATGTCTCAGTTATTTCATATCAATTCGCAAATTTGTAAAAAAAAAATATTTTGTTCTTTTTAGCACACTCGCAAAATTTAAAGTAGAGTTAAAAAGAAATTTCCCATGTATCAGAGTTTTTCCAGCTAATTTGCGTACTTGCGAAAAATGTAATTATTAAAAAAAAAATACACTAAAATTGAGGAACAGTAGTTTTAAATTTAAAATATAAAAGATTTTTGTCATCATAATATTATTTAAGTCAAATTTTATATTCTATACTTATAAAAATAAAAATAATTCAATAAATTTTTTCAAATTGCATTTTTTCCTAAATTAATTTAAAAAAAATTTGGTGAATATTTTACTTTTAGTCCCACTTTTCGAATGTAGTAAATTTTTATTTAAGTGTGCAAAAAAATGCATTTTCGCGAAAACGCGAATAGATACATAAAGCATTGGGAGACACGAGAATTTTATTTTTAGCAATTTTTGTACAAGGACCGTAATTTTACTGTAAATCATGTATATTTATGTTTTATATTTAAAAAAAAAAATGCAATACATTTTTTCAAAATTGCATTTTTCGTGAATTAATATGGAAAAACCAGAACAATATTTTATTTTAAGCCCTATTTTCGGAATGTAGTAAATTTTTTCAAGTGTGCAAAAAAAATGCATTTTCGCGAAAACGCGAATTGATATAGAAAAACCGGGAAACACAAGAATGTTATTTTGAGCCCCACTTTCTGAAAAGCGAACATTTTTTTTACATTGTAAAAAATTTATTTTTTTGCGTTTTTCGCGAAAACGCGAATTGATCTAGAAAAACTGGGAGACATGGGTAATTTTTTTTTGGCCCTACTTTCAGAATTTTCGGGTCCGGTCTATGTGTACAAAAGTGTGTCGGACGGTGTTATTTACACTCTAATCAAAATTTGTTGAAATTGACCCAATTTATAGTAGGAAACTGGACTCCTACTATAAATTGGATAATTTTACTCTGAATGTGTAAATTGAATAAATTGACCACATGTGGTCAATTTAAATAAAAAAGAGGTGAATAAAATATAAAAAAAAAAAAAAAACATGCGGCGCCAGCCAGCATCGAACTTGCCACCTTCTGACTTGAAAGTACACTTCTTAACCACTACGCTACGGAAGCTTATACTTTTATCTGGCGTTTTAGTTATTTAACATGTGTGGATGTATGTTGTTCGACAATTTTATTTACGCATTTGTGTGTAAAATATTTGAATTAACGGATAATATTTTTAATTTGCTGTGTTTAATTGGTTTGAATTTATTATACGCATTTAGTGTTTATATTAACACATAATGCGTGCTATTCAACAAAAATTTACCCAATTTATAATAGTAAGTTTACATGGGTTTTTTAGAGTGTAGCTAAACAGATTAGTATGTTGTTCAAAGTTCAATACAATGTGGCAGATTTGTCATATGAGCCTTTAATTAGCAAGTAATTACCAATTTTATAATCCTCTTACGAATTAGGATCATGAGTAAAACAAACATTTTAAATGTTATGGCAACTGTGGTATATACTTAGATTTACAAGGAAGGCATTCCAATGTTCATGAAATTTTGCAATTATTGTTGAAGCAAAAACTCATTTGCACCACGCAACTCAAAGTTTCATTAAGATTTCAGACAACCCGTTGTTTTTTCCTAATTAGTTGTAATGCTTAGAATTTCAAATCAATAATTTAGATTTTTAAAATCTTTTATTTTAGATCTACAAAATCTTTTTTAATCCTTTTTCGTCAATTTTGTATTAAAATTTTTTTTATTTTTTTATTTACAGGACTCTAGCTTTGGTGTACCGGTAACCATGCGTGTGGATCCCAGTGGATTCTTTTTGCATTGGGTGGATCAAAACAATGAAATGGATGTCTTAGATGTTTCAACAATACGTGATGTAAGGACAGGACCATTTGCCAAAAAGCCAAAGGTAAATAAAATTATATTTAGGGCAAAAACTTATTTTAGTAAATTTACTAATATTTTTGCCTATACGAGCTAGATAATTATAATTTTTAGCAAAAATTTTGTTGAAATTAGAGTTTAACAAACATTTTTGTATAAATCAAATTATTTAAACCAATTTATAAGTATTTAAAAAAAAAAATTTTAAGACATTTTAAATAAATTTATTAATGTATTCCAAAACTCATTGAATAAATTTTCTAAGAAGTTATTACTTCCCCAAGTAAAAAAGTTTTGATATAATCATATATTTTTTAATATAATTATATATAAATTGATCTATCATTTGATCCCAAAAATAGAGGATCCAAAAATATATGCCCGAGTAAAAAAGTTCCTATATAGTTGTATATAATTTTATAAACATCATATATGGTTAAATAGAATTATATAGAATTTGATGCGAAAAATGAGTCGATAAAACTATATAAAATTTGATCAATGTTTCATATATTTTGATAAATTTTTTATATAATTTTATGCGAAATTTGGACCCCTATTTTTATATAATAATAGCAAAATTATATAATTAGATATAATTATATAAAAATATATAAAATTGAATAAAACTGTATAAAACTATATAAAGTTACATAAAATTATATATAATTATATATAATTAAATCAAAATTTTATGATTTATATAAAACTTGATATAATTTTATATAACTTTATAAAATTATATATTGTTTTATATAATTTGATATAGTTGTATATAATTATATCTGATTATATAAATTTGCTTTTGTTATATAAAAATAGGGGTCCAAATTTCGCATAAAATTACCCGAGTAAAAAAAAATGTTTTTAAGATCTAATTTGATCTCAAAATTGGCTGTATCAAGTTGGATCTGATATTGATCTAATTGTATTATTTTAGATACACAAATATTAAAATTGATACAATTAGATCCGAATTTTGGTCACATCCAATTAAATCCAGTTGATCTTATTTTATATAAATTAATATAGATTTATATAATTACATAAAGTCAGATATATTTATGTATAACCTCAGATAAGAAAATGGAGCCGCAATATATCTTAGATAAAATTAGATCTGAATATATAAAAAGTTATATATAATTTAATATGATTGTATCAAATTATATATTATTATATCAAAACTTTTTTACTAGGGTATATAAAAAATTTATCAAAACACAAGTAACATTGATAAAATTTTATATGGTTTTATCGACTCATTTTTCGCATCAAATTCTATATAATTCTATATAATCATATATGATGTTTGTAAAATTACCCGAGTAAAAAAGATCTGATATAATCATATATGCTATTATATAGTTATTTCTATTTATATATGGTTATGCATGACCTTTGATATGGACATACAAGTTTATATATAGCATTGAATTTTTCCTTGTTTTTTAATATGATAGCATACATATTCATATCTATTTATATACTGATCTATATGAAATTTGATATGACATGTAAGGTCGGGAATTTTTAGATATGGCAGATAAAAAGATACATGATTTTATTTATAATTATATCCCGAAAAAATTTTTCAAAATTTTCTAAGTCCCAGACAATAAAAAAAAATCAAGTCCTAAAAAATTTTATGAAAATTTTCCAAAGTCCCGGACACAAAATTTTTTTGGCAATTTTTTTGGAGTAAAAAAATCATTGAAAATGTTTTTATGAGAAATTTATTTTTTTTGAAAAGTTTTTGAGTTCCGAAAAAATGTTTTTAAATTTTCTAAGACACAAACATTTTGTGGAAAATTTAAATCCCTTATAAATGATTTTAGAAAAAAATGACAAATTTTTAATAATTTGCTAAGTCCCGAAAAAATTCTGAAGAATGCAATACAAGCTCTTCTAATTGATAATGTATCCAATCTGATAAAATAATTTCTAATTTCACGTTTAAAATTCCAACAAATTTTACCAGATTTCATCCAATTATATAAAAATTTATCTAATTTTAACAGATAAGATATGATTTAATACAATTAGATAGACCCATTTTTGGGATCAAACTTAATCAAACTTGATACTATTTTATCAAAAATAATAGAATTTGATATAATCGTATAATATTCGATCCGCCAATTTTCGGATCAAAATTAATATGGATTTACATAAAAGCATATCTGTTCATATATAATTAAATATTGCGTCATATAACTTTTTTTTATTCGGGTATATACAACTATATAAAAACTTTTTTACTCGGGATGATTAAATCTTATTAGATAAAATATTTTATAATTGGATATAATTAGATACCAAAAATGGAACGGCAAATTTCATCTAATTCGATATTGAAGATCATATTAGATCTAATAAGATATAATTATATATTATTATATCTTATTAGATTTCATTTGTTATAATATCAAATTAGATAATATTTACCGTTCCATTTTTGAGATCTAATTATATCTAATTGTATCAAATTTGATATATTTTTTTTAGTCGGGTCATTTTAATGTCTTCGGGGCTAAGAAAAATTTAACTTTTTTCTAAAATTTTTTTTTTTTAAATCACCCAGAGAAAAACCATGTTTGGAACATGATTGCAGTACACCAAATCACTTATAATGATTGACCCCATAGTATGATTGATCCATTTGATCATATATATGATTGTGACAATCATATTATAATTACACAGGACAACACCTTTTTTGCCCAGGTTCTCGTAGATAAATTTGGGTAATTGTGCTTCGCAGAGTGTATATAAAACAGTCGTCAAAGGTCAGGTATATTGAAAAAGTTCAACTTTTGTTACCTTGTGTCATAAACAATTATAAAATGACAATTTCTTATCACACTATGATCAGCGATGATCATAATATGATCGCTACAATCATATTATGATAAAGTTATCAATCATACTATGTTGCTCCTTCATTATGACTGTCGCAATCATGTTTCTTCTTTGCGTGATTATAACCCAAAACGTAAAAAAATTTCCAAGGAAAATTTTCATAAATTTTGTTCGAAACTGAAATTTTTAGATTTAATATTAGCATACAAAAAATATTGGAACTGTAGAGCAATGTCTTTGGGTTCTTTTTTGATTTAAAAGTCAGAAAGTTCCAAACAAAGTCAAAAAATAGTGATTTAATTCTTTGGTCCTTAAAATTTTTTTTTAAAACAAATCTTCTTCAAAAATAACTTATTACACTCTCCAATCGAAATATCGGTCAGGGACCCCATAAAGTATATATTAAGCATTCCATGTCAAATCGGACACTTTGAATAATTTGTTATTTAGATTTTTCCAATTTATTGACAGTTTTTAGTACCCTTCGAAAACTTCTTCAGGTAAATTTTCAGATTTTCTTAAAGACCCGTTCAAAAGATATCGAATTTTTTAAAATTGGTAGTTCGTTTCTTTACTCATAACTACTTCAATAATGATCCAAATTGCAAAGTTTTTCAAAATTTTTGTTTTTTTTTACGTACTTTAAAAAAAATAAATCCAAAAAAATCTTGAAAGTGCTCTAGTATGCGATTTTTAAGTTTTAAAACTTAAATCTCATTTTTGAAAATGTTTGTACTCTTCGATTTTTTTGAAATTTTTTTGTATAAAACTTCTATCGATTCTACAAATTTTTTGCCCAGGAGGATCGTTTTATTTAATAAGCTTCTACTTGTTTTATTTAATCAGCTTCCGTGGTGTGTCCGAGAGGGGTCATTAGTGAGACCGACCCCCATTTATTTTTACCCTCCAACATTTTTGTAAAACATACCTACGTCCTATCTCCACTCCCCAAGCAGGCTCCAATACAAATTACAGTTGGAGCAAATTTTATAAAAATTTTATTTTGAATCGAAGCCCACTTAGGGAGTGGAGATTGGGCGTAAGTATGTTTTAAAAAAATGTTGGAGGGTAAAAATAAATGGGGGTCGGTCTCACTAATGACCCCTCTCGGACGCACCATTGGACCGGTAGAAGCTGATTAAATAAAACAAATTTACAAAAAATAAAAAAATTGTATGGGGACCGCCTTAATAGTTAAAGATAGAGGGTGGGTGTGTTCACAGAAAATGTTTGGACTTAAAAAATATTGTAGGTCGGTCATACATTTGATTGCTCTAAGGGCACTCTTAGTTGCAGTTAAAGCGGTTGGAGCAAATTTGAAAAAAATGTAATTTTGTGTGGGAGCCCCCCTTAGAAATTGGAGATAGGGTATTAGTTTGTACCGAGGAAATGTTTAGACGTAAAAATTAATGGGGGTCGGTCTTGGAAATGACCCCTCTATGACGCACCATTGGAGCAGTAGAAATGATTTTAAGATTGCAAAATTAAACAAAATTTTAATAATCATTATCACACGATCCTACTGGGCAAAAATTTTGTATAATCGAAGTTTTACACAAAAAAATTTCAAAAAATTTTAAGTTTTAAAATTTAAATTTTAAAACATAAAAATCGCATACTGGAGCACTTTTAAGATTTTTTTTAAAAAGTACGTAAAAAAATAAAAATTTTGAAAAAAAAGTTAGCAATTTGGACTATTATTGAAGAAGTTATGAGTAAAAGAAGTTTGAGTAAAGAAACAAACTACCAATTTTTAAAAATTCGATATCTTTAAAACGGGTTATTAAAAAAAAGCTGAAAATTTACCACGAAGGAGTTTTCGAAGGGTACTAAAAACTGTCAACAAATTGGGAAAATCTAAAAAAAAAAATTATTCAAAGTATCCGATTTGACATGGAATGCCCCATATATTATTGATTCATGATCGATTCTAAGACATTCTATGAATGTCAGTCTGTCTGTATATAACACGATTCAGTCCAAAATAAAAAGCTAGACTTCTGAAATTTGGCAAAAATATGTCTTATGATTGTCATCAGGTTAAGTTCATAAATGGGCAAAATCGGCCGAAGGGCAAAAAAGTTTCCCCCTGAAGAACTAAATAAACCTCTGAAATCAAACGAGGTTCAAGTTACTGCGTTTGGACCTAGGGGATTATATTATGAAATTTTTTCGATTGTGCATATTGTGACACTTTTTTTTAATATATGAGGCATTCCACACCAAATGTCCCGCTACAGAAAAACATATGTCCCGTAAATTTCTGAATAGGTTGTTTGGATAGCCCTATATGGAACTAAGAAAATTTAGTTTTTGGTTTTTCTAATTTTCAAAAACTGGGCTTAGAAGGCATGGTCAAATATTCGAAAAATGGTCAAATTTGAGGCGAGTTGCCTTGATTAAATATTTATCACATTAAAACGGAATGCACCACAATCTTAAAAATTTACATTTTTATATAGTTTTGTATGGGCTATCGAATAAAATTTTTTTCTTTGGAAAATTTTCAGAACCCGTTCTGAAATTTTCCATTTTTTAAAAAAGTCAATTTATCAAAAATCCGGCCACTTTTTTTTTATATATTTTTTTTTTAAAGTTTAGATGTTTGTCCATCCACACAAAAAAAAATCAGAAATGTATTTTTCGTTTTTTTCGAGAAAATCGCATTTGAATTTTAAATTTCATAACAATTTTGTAATTTGCTTGTATTTTCTTGTTTTAACGTTTCGAATAAGTAATATTAATTGCATGAATATTACTCATTCGCAACGTTAATACAAGAAAATACAAGCAAATTACAAAATTGTTATGAAATTTAAAATCCAAATGCGATTTTCTCGAAAAAAACGAAAAATACATTTCTGATTTTTTTTGTGTGGATGGACAAACATCTAAACTTTAAAAAAAAATTTAAAAAAAAGAAAAAAAAGTGGCCGGATTTTTGATAAATTTACTTTTTAAAAAAATGGAAAATTTCAGAACTGGTTCTGAAAATTTTTCAAGGAAACAAATTTTATTCGATAGCCCATATGAAACTATATAAGAATGTAAATTTTTAAGATTGTGGTCCATTCCGTTTTAATGTGATAAATATTTAAACAAGGCAACTCGTCACAAATTTGACCATTTTTCCAATATTTGACCACGCCTCCTAAGCCCAGTTTTTGAAAAATTGAAAAACCGAAAACGCAATTTTCTAAGTTCCATATAGGGCTATCCATACAAGCTATTCAGAAGTTTATGGTACACGCAGGGGTGCCAGATTATTTTGATGAAAAATCGGCATATTTTCAAAAAAAAATCGGCATTATCGGCACTTCAATTTAAAAAAATCGGCAAAAAATCGGCAAATGAAAAATAACCATTTTTAATGCAATAAAAATATTTTTATTGACAAAAAATAGCAAAATAGAACAATTTAGCATTAAAGGAAAACAAAATTAATACGATAAATAAAATTTTTCAATACTGCAATAACATTACGTTATATTTTCAGCCAAAAACTAAAAATTCTGATTAATTTTTATTAAAAAATAAGAATTGTTTTATTCGACCTTTAAAATATTATATTTTGAATAGTTTCGTTCTAGTTCGAGGTCATTATTTCCTTTACTAATTAAAGCCATGATATTCTCATAGAATACTTTTCATGAAAACTATTTTTCTGTTTTAAATTTATTTATGTTGGTCATTTTTGCAAGACTTAATAAACATGTGTTTCGGAATTTGGCCGATTCCATTGTCTAGAGCTAATATATCCAGTAAAAAAAACTAAAAAAATATTTTTTTCAACATTCTTCAGAGGTTCCCGATTTTAGGTCAAAAAGGAACACAGACATTGCCTCACAGGTTAAATATATGTATGTGTTCATATTCACCCTAAAAGACAACTCTACTAACCCTACGCTAAGTGAAATCGAAAAAAAATTGCTCCACTCTAATAATGATGTGTTTTCTTTGACATACGGACGGATATCGTTAGATTGACTTAAAATCGTTGGAGGAACATGAGCATGTTCACTTATTAGGGTCCTAGACCGATATTTCGTGGTGTTACGAACGGAATGACAAACTTTTATACATAAATCCTACTATGACGAAGGGTAGGGTATAAAAAGTGACCGTGTTTTTAGAGTTGATCAAAAAATCGGCATTTTTGGAGCAAAAATCGGCAAATCGGCACTTTGACAATTTTGAGGCAAAAAATCGGCAAAATGCCGATAAATCGGCAAATATGGCAGCCCTGGGTACACGTGTTTTTTTTTTTTTCGCTGGACATTTGGTGTGGAATGCCTCATATATAGGAGATATACGCAAAAAAAATTACCGTTTCCTCTCATTTTCACCACCATAATATGAATTTGGGCAGCTAAAAATAATACGTGTTCCTTTATTTTTCCTGTTCTAAAAAATTAAACCAATTTCATAAAGATTGGCGGGTGACACTAAGAAGACTTCCCTTGTTAGTCTAAATATTTAAATTATATCGATTACACCAACTTTTTAAGATTTAATGAAAAACTTAGGTTATGTATTTGATAAACAAATTAAAAGAAATCTCGCACTTAATAACATTTAAATATATTTTCTTTAAGATTGAAAAAATTGCAGTCAAATAAAAGTGCTTTAGCACTTAAATTCATTTGTATTCCACATATTTGGTCATTGTGGAGGGAATTCATGAATTTGAACAAGTCGAATTTAAATTTTCAACTTGTTTTTAATTCTGTTCATAATTAAAACATCCTATTAAATAAAACTAATTTGTAATTCTAGCTAAGGACTGGCAAATAGAAATTTAGATATTAAACAAATTAATCATCTTTAGCAACAATAAGCAACAGTTCGCTTGCTTCACTCTCTACCTGCCTCACTATGCTCTATGCAAACACCATTAGAAATATTAAAGCTAAATTACGTTTCTGTACAAAAAAAAAAACAGAAAAATCTCCCAAGGGATGATATAGAAAATGATAAAACGCAAAAGCCCTGGTACAACAAATGTATAAATATTTCACTTAAAACTCAATCTCAGAAGGAAAACTCAGCGAAAAATAATGTTTTTCTTTTTTCTTTTTTAATTCACATAGGAAACAAAAAAAAAGCAAACACTAACGCAACCAGATGTAGAAAATCTGTTGTTGATATAATGTAGTAAAAATTAAATAGAATTAAACACAAAAAAAAATAAAAATAATTATAACATTTATATCATCATCAACGTGGAATCAACACAACATCAGCATCATCATTATTCTAGCATTTCGAAATAATGTTGGAGGCCATTAAAAGCAGAAAATGAAAGCTTTTCTTTGTTTTTAGGAAGAAAAAAAAAATGAGGATTAGAGGCATCCTTTACATGGCCAACCTAACCAACCAACCTACCAACACAACGACATCGTCATTTTAAACCATTTAACTCTTTCATTGAATGTTGGAAAGTGAAGACAATTAAACGTAATCACTTTTTCTGCAGGACTTAAAGAAAAGTTTGTTTTGTAATTTTTATGTAACTTTTAATAGGGAAATACAAATATATATGTTAAGGATTAGATAAACACCACCCTGTAGGAAAAGTGTCTCTCGATTTGAAATCACCTATCCCGTGATAGGTGGTGAAAACGGGACATATCACTAAAATGTATATCAAGTGACAGGTGAATATTGGACTTATCACTTACTGACTCAAAACTACTTATCACGTGACCGGAGACAATAGGACATATCAACATTTTATAAGTCCCGAAAAATTATTACAAAATTTTGTAAGTCGCAGACACATTTTGTTTGCGGTTTGGAGTTCAGAATTTCATAGAAAAATGAAATAAAAAATAAAAAAAAAATTTACAAACTTTTAAAAATTTACTAATTCCCAACATTTTTTGGAAAATTTTGTAAATCCCGAACACATCCCAAACGCAAATCCCGAAGTAAAAATATCACTAAAAATATATCAAAGAAAAAAGTTTAAAAAGTTTATTAGTTTCGAAATTTTTTTTAACATTTTCTAAGCCCTGTTCTTAAAAAGTTTTATAAATTTTTTCTGCATTTTGAAGTAAAAAATTCATTGAAATGTTTTTTTTCTTGTGAGTGTGAGTTGAAAAAAATCTGCGTGAGTTATTTGTGAGTGAGTGAGTCACTTTTATTTGCTTAAGTTTGCCTGATTTGATTTTTTTTTTATATTCAGCTAAAAAAAATTGTTTCTAAAATAAACAAGTGAGAGTGTTGAATTCGGCTGTGCCGAATATTTTATACCCTCCAACATGTTAAAATACATAAAAAAATTTCAGAAGCGTTTTTTTTGGGGGGGGGCTCTGTGGGAGATGCTGGGAAATACCTTCCCCAACGCGATAAATGTTTACTAAATTATTTATTATGCTTTTTGAACTTAGTTATACCATTTCCTAATAATTTTTAAGTTTTTTTTAATCCACGCCCACAAAAGGGGGCGGGACAAAAAACAGTATTTTGTAGCCCGCGTGGTCTAAGTGTATGAATTTTAACTCCTTCTGACATAAAAAGGTTTCATTTGTTTAACAAAAATGCAAAAAAAGCTGTAAAAAACGGCGTTTTTATAGACGTTTTTTTAGTTCTTTAAGGGGGAACATTTTTGCCCTTTATCCGATTTTTTCCATTTCCGAACTTAACCGGCCTATGACCACGAGACACATTCGGGCCAATTTTCAGGAGTCTAGCTCTTTTATTTTGGACTGAATCATGCTTTATACAGACGGACGGACATTCATAGAATGACTTATAATAGATCATAGATCAATAATATATACACTTTATGGGGTCCCCGACCGATATTTCTATGCGTTGCAAACGGAATGGCAAAGTGAGTATACCCCCATACTGTGGTTGGAGGGTATAAAAATGGGCGATAACAAAAAAATGGGTGTTGGATTGTTCTACAGTTATAAAAGTGGGTTCAAGTTCTTTTTTTCACATTTCACTGCTTTGTATACCCTGCAACGACAGTATTGGGGTTTGCTCAATTTGTCATTCCTCGTGTAATGCATCGAAATATGGGTCGAGGATCACTTAAAGTATTTATATTAATGAACAGTGATCGATTCTACAACATTCTGCAATTGTCCGTCCTTCCGTTTGAGGAGTGCTGAAACCCAGAAGTTGGGACGAATATGTCTTATGCACTCAGAAAATTATGTAAGTTACTACATGTTAGTTGTTTGTATATTTTATAGTAGTTAGTTGTTTTCAACTACAAAGTCAGTTGTTGTTGTATGAAAAATATCAAACATATATTTCTGTTAGTTATTTTAAGTCGTTTTTTTGAACAAATAACATAAAAGTACTGTGATGTAGTAACAGTTATTTAAAGTAGTAAATTTTATTTTTTTTTTATCTCTGAAAAATTTTCGATGTTTTTTTTAAAAAAATAAAAATAAATTTTCGTTTTTCTTTATTTTTCACAACTTTAAAAAAAAAACTTGGAAAATTTTGGTCTTCAATTTTTTTTCCGAAAAATTTTTTGAAAAAAAAATAGATATATTGATTATTTTATTTTTATTACATTTTAGTGTTTTTGACTACAAATGTAAGTAGTTTTTACTAAATAACTCAGTTGTTTTTTGTCAGTTAAAATAACTAACATTGTTAGTTGATTTAACTGAAAAGTAGTTGTTTTAACTGACATTTTTAGTTGATTTTACTAACATAATTTTTTTAGTGTGTTAATAGATAGGCTGGTTGAGTTTGGAAATGGGTAGGGTTGCCAGACGTCCCGCATTTGGCAAGATTGTCCCGCTATGTGTTGACGTTTCCCGCGTCCCGCACAGGATTTCCAATTCCCGTTTTTTGAAGCGTCTAAAAGTTATTTGCCAAATAGACCATACAAACTGCCAGCGCAAACAGATTTGTAAAAGCCAGTTGTGCTTTTCAATGGGCAGGAGGATTGCGCTGCTTGTGCAAAAAAATGTCTATTTGAGTAAAAATAAAAATGAATTGGATTTATTCGCAATCGTTTGGATTTTGGGCAATCCGTATAGTAGAGTGTCCCTTATTTTGGAAATGTTGAGACGGTACCCGCTCATTTTTTTCCTTTTGACTTGAAAATAACTGAGGAAAAATTTTACGCCCCTACGAATACGCCTTCCCTACGTGACGAGGCCTTAAAGAGCGGGGCCTTAAAAATCGTTTTTCCATACAAACCAAAAATTTTTTTTGGATTTTTAATTTTTTTGTTATTAATTATTACCCAGGTAGAAAAATACAATCGTAAAAACGCTTTTAAAGCGCTCCGCATGGTAGTACGAATGCTTTCAGATCATACGAAAAACCATCCTCAGAGCGCTTTCAGATAGTCCTAATGATAACACCGTTAGACGGTTTATATAAAGCGTTTTTAAAGACATTTATAATGGTGATTTGAGAACGCTTCGTTAAAGCATTATTAAAGCGTTAAAAAGCAAAAAATATAGCAATTTTAAAATTTTTGTAAACTTTGTCGTACTGGACATTATAAGTTGTATCTTGGTATAGGTAAGAAATTGCTGCAAAAATTAGTTGTAAAATGTTAAAGCTTGCAAGAAAATGTAATATTGCAACAAAAATTTAATAAAATATCTGATGCCATAACTTTATAGTTTCAGAGGAAATCTTTCGTTTTAATGGATATTGAAAATTGGAAAATTAGATATTTTTAATCAATGAATTTACACAAAATTGTTCACATCGCAGATGATGTAGCTAATATGGAAGCTACAATATCTCAGTTTTCTGACTTTGATTTTGAAACCAGTTTCTTAAAATCAATTGTAAATGCTTCATACAAATTCTCAAAATAAAACGCCATTGGTAGTATACCCAATCTACAAGAATAGAATCCAATGCAACAAAATTGGTGTTTTATTATGGCTGCCTCTCATTCTGATAACGTATGCCCAATTTGAAATGCAAAACCTATGATTGTAAATCAAATTTTTTATCACAAAGGTATCCAATATCTTCAATGAAATGAACAACATTTTATAACCCAATTTCATCAATAGATACAGGACATAATAGGATAGCAAACCCAATTTTTTGCTCAAATCAAGCCAAAAACAATTTTGACAGTTCTTATTTTTTGAATGGCAGTGAAATAAAATCATAGGTTTGATTGAAAAGTATTCTCAAAATGCTTTTACGAATCGTTCGAAAAGCGTTATGAAGTTATTCTTTAAAATTGAGTTATTTTTGATAAGTCTTGATTTTGTTTTATAACCATCATGAATTTATACTTGGGGGTGTTTTGAAAACGCTTTTTCTTATTACCGTCATGAATTTCTACTTAAGAGTGCTTTAAAGACGCTTTATTTTTATAACCGTCATGAATTTCTACTTGGGTACATTTCTTGGTTAGCTTATTCACGACAAAAAATTTGATTTTGGTGGGACAAGGCTTTCGGATCGAAAAAATTTTTCGAAATTTAGAGCAGCAGGGGTTCTACGGTAAAAAAATTAAAAAAAAATATTTTTTTTTAGTTTTGACAATTAACGGTTCCAGTTGCTATGTTGCTTTAAATGATATATATTCATAAGAAAATATTATTTGTATCTGTGACATCTTCGTCGTGTTCTAAAAAAGGGTAAAAAATGTATTTATGATGTTTTTCGATACATGATAAAGATGTCACAGATATGAATAATATTTGTTTTGAATATATATCATTAAAAGCAACATAATTACTAAAACTGTTGCCTGTCAGAACTAAAAAATATATTTTTTTTTTTTAAATTTTTACCGCAGGACCCCAACGGCTCTAATTTTTTATTTTTTTTTTGAAAAAGATAAAGATGTGTCAGATATGAATAATATTTTTTTTGGAATATATATCATTAAAAGCAACATAACAACTAAAACCGTTGCTTATCAAAACTAAAAAACAAATTTTTTAAAAATTTTTTTTTACCGTAGGACCCCAACGGCTCTAATTTTTTTTTTCGAAAATTTTTTGAGAGCTGATAGCCTTATCCCACCAAAATCAAATTTTTTGTCTTGAATAAGATCACCAAGAAATATAATAATTAATAACAAAAACATTTTTTGGTTTGTATGGAAAAATGATTTTTAAGACACCGCTCTTTTAAGGCCCCGTCGCGTAGGGAAGGCGTGGTCGTAGGGGCGTCAGTTATTTTTAAGTCAAAAGGAAAAAAATGAGCGGGTACCGTCTCAACATTTCCAAAATAAGGGACACTCTAATGTACACTCTAATCAAAATTTGCTAAAATTTACCCAATTTATAGTATGAAACTGGACTCCAACTATAAATTGGGTAATTTTACTCTGAATGTGTCAATTGAATAAATTGACCACTAGTGTTTAATTTAAATAAAAAAGAGGTGAATAAATATAACAAAAAAACAAAAACATTCGGCGCCAGCCAGCATCAAACTCGCCACCTTCCGATTTGAAAGCAGACTTCTAACCACTACTAGGCGTGATTAGATTTTTACTCATTACTTACGCCGGATTCAATCCGTTTTTTTAAATGTTTTTTTAATAAAAAAATTTAATCTAGCAAGATCCCGCAAAAAAAATTAATCACTGACGTAGATTTTTTTCAACTCACGCTCACTCACAATTACGTGATTGAAATCACTTACACGGATATCACTGGCAAGAGGAATCTCGACCTTTTTTGAATTTCACAACTTTAACAGAACTTCGAAAAACTTTACGAACGCGTAAATTTTCCAAAGTGACAAAAAATACTGAACATTTTTTAAAATCCCGAAAAATACCGAACATTTTCAAAAAATCCCACGAATCCCGGGATTCAAAATATTTTGAAAATTTTTTTTCAACTTCGAATCCCGGGATTCAGAAAAAACAAACCCGATTGGAAGCCCTACAATGCATGCAATGCGTTGATGACTGCTTTCGGAAGTTTCGGCCCTTTGACCATCAGTGCTTTTCGATTGTCACACCTAATGTGTGACAGATTTAAATTAGCTCTTTAAATGAAACTATCATTCCATGTGATGATTCAAGATAGCAAAGACTTTTAAGGCTCATGAAATACTCTAATTATTTTGATATTCTCTTTTAAATGTTTTTGGACTTATTTATGAATAAATCATTTTCATGTAATTGTAAATTGGTTTCAGTGAAGATTTTAAGTTTTAAAAGCTCTGCTAAATACCTACAACCAATTAACACAACTTTTTTGTGTTTTAGTACACATTTAATTTAATTATTATTGAATAATACATTCATTAATCATAATAAAAATTTAATTTAGGTGTATTATTAATAACAGGGAAAGGAAGTTCCGGCATTAAAAATTGAGTTTTTAGCGATATGCACCAAAAATAAAAAATATACGATTCAAACTAAAACGGTACATTAATAAATTGCCAAACTATTTGGTAACCTCCATAATGTTAAAAGATTATTGAAATAAAAATTTATTTGAAAAAAATGTTGTAAAAAATAGGTGAAAGAAATTTATTGTGACCAAAAATCGCAGAAAATTTTAAATTGCCAGATTAAATAAAAAATCGCTGATGTTGTCAGAAGATACCGACGAAACGTAGGAATACAAAAACTGATATAAGAAGGTCTCATATTTACGTTTGGAAAATTCATGACATTGAAAATTTAAATTATTTTTGTTCTTAAAGAAAAAAATACATGAAACAATTTTTTTTTTTTTCGTTACAAAAACATTCTACAGGTGAATTGTTTTTTTTTAATATGTACTAACAATCCATATTATTTTATTTCGAAATTGGGTAGTTTTGGTGTGGAAACTTCCCACAGGTAAATAGTTCTTCAAAAAAAAATTAAATATTATTAGGATTTTATATACGAAAAAACACATTTTAAATATTAGCAAAACATCCAAAAATATGCAGTTTTGGCCAAATATAAAAAAATATGCATTTTCAGTTAAATATGCACTTAAAAATCCATATAACATGAATGCAAGATATATTTTTGTCGGGTCAACGACAACAGACATGTATTAACATAAATTTCCTTGCCCTATTTAATAAATTAGAGTTTATTAATATCGTAAATTTTGCTCTCATCTTTTATTTGACAATCAATTCTAATAAATATGTTGTTAAAATATATAAAACAAAGAAAAAAAAAAACAAAACTAATCGATATTATGTGTCATGCATGATTATCATGTTAAGGATGTTAGTGATGCTGAAACTAACTGAAAATATTTTGAACCTGAAACTATAAGGCATTTAGCTACAAATCTACAGTTTTGAAAATGTACATAATGCATAAGGCTGCTTTTAGACAGATTAAAAATAACAAATGGCTAATTTTAATCTGACACACATCAAGTGTGTGACAATCGAAAAAGTACTGATGATGGAAGCGTGGCACCTTCCGAAAGCTGTCGATGTCTCCACTGAGCCTGTTTTGTTACTTGAATTTAATAACACAATTACAATTCAGAAAATTGTCAAAAAGATTAAGAAAAAATCAGGAAGTTTATAAAAAAATCAGAAAACTGACAAAACAAGTCAAAAAATTAAAAAAAAAAACATAAAAAAATCATAAAAAGAATAGAAAAAATCGGAAAGTGCTAGTAAAATTTGCCAGAAATCAGGAACAAAAATTAAAAAATAAAAATAAACAAGTAAAAAAGTTAAATTCGACCTTGCCGAATGTATTGATACCCACAATGTAAAAAAAGTTTATTTGCAAAAAAAAAAAAAACAAGTGTAAGTGTTAAATTCGGCTGTGCCGAATCTTTTATACCCTCCAAAATGTAAAAAAAAAAATTAAAACAAAAAGTTGTCAGGGGCGTATCTTTTTTTTTGGGGGGGGGGGGTTGATAAGGTCAGTGGGGGACGTTGAGAGCACCTTCCCATCGCGATAAATATACCAAATGTTTCATTTACTTAACAAAAATACAAAAAAACATGTAAAAAAGTGTATTTTTTTAGAGGTTGGTTTAGTTCTTCAAGGGGAACTTTTTTCCCCCTGGTCCGATTTGGCCAATTTCCGAACTTAACCTGCCTAGGAACACAAGACATATTTGTGCCAAACTTGAGGGATCTAGCTCTTTTATTTTTGACAGCATTGTGTTAACTACAGACGGACGGACGGACGGACGGACATCGCTAGAATGTCTTAGAATCGATCACTGATCAATAATATATATACTTTATGGGGTCCCCGACCAATATTTCGATGCGTTACACACGGAATGACAAAGTGAGTATACCCCCATACTGTAGTTGGAGGGTATAAAAATCGCGAAAAAAATTTGTTGGTGAAAAAAAAAAAAAATTTGGAGTATTTTTATTTTCTAAAAAATATGTTTGTACTTGTTTAAATACCATTCGGCGATTAATTCTGTTCACATGTGTCAACTAGATGTCGAATTAAAGCATTTTGTATTGTTTTAGGTTATGTTGAATGTACCAAAATTTTCGAGGTGTCCATACATTTTCTTTCATAACTTTTAAACCTCTGAACCGATTTAGCTCAAATGCAATACCAAACAGCTTAGGGCAACAACAAGTAAACAGGCTAAGTCTTAGTCATATCTGTTTAATACAGTGGCCGTGATCACCATTTCCACAGACAGACAGATGGACATCACTAGAATGTCTATAATCGATCACTGATCAATAATACCCTACATTATGGGGTCCTAGACCGATATTTGAATGAGTTACTAACGAAATGACTAACTTCTATCGCAAAGTGGAGGATATAAAAATTCTGAAAATCTCAGAAAAATCATAAAGTTCAGGAAAATTACAAAAAAATCGAAAATAAAATGTAGAAAAATTCTGAAAATATCACAAAAATCAGAAGGTTTCAAATAATTAAGAAAAAATTCAGGAAAACTCAAAAAATTTAATATAACAGAAAATTTCAAGAAAACTTTAACCAAAACAAATAAAAAAATTATAGTCGGTCAAGGATCAAGGTCGCAAAACGGGTCCCAACACCAAACATGAATTAATTTGATGTAACTTTTGTTATATTTTGAGTGGAATTGGCTTACTTGTGTTGCCAACCAATTTAACGAATATTGGGCGAAATTTTTTAATGGAAACTAAGTTCAAAAATGATGGAAATATATTCAGATTTGATTATGAATTTTAGGAGAATTATGAGATATCGGGACAAGAAGGACTGACCTGGGGGCTAATTCTCGCAGTCGATAGCGATCGAAATTCTACTCGAACGTGCAATTTTTTTTCTTTTGGGATGATATCACTCGTGATCGAGTTATGTGTATCGAAATTTCTAATGATGTCATTCGATATCGAGCGAATGTTTATACGTTATCGACGGTATTTCATTCGATAGCAAATTAGCTTTCGATATTCCGTTTATTTCTGTATTTTATGATATTACTGTATTAAATTTTTGTATAAAATTACAAGTAACACTTTTTAAGAGACAAATACAAAAAAAAACGGAAAATCTTATTTAACAAGTTGAACTTTGTATTTAAAGCTTTTGAAGTGTGTATTAAAGATGGGCGTTGGTCACGTGATTTGCGTGAATCACGCGTGAGTGATTTTTATTTCAATCACGTGATTGTGAGTAAGCGTGAGTTGAAAAAAATCTGGCGTTTTTCAGCGTGAACAATTTTTTTTTACTCACGTGATTAGTAAGTGAGCGTGATTAAAACAAAAAAATTACGTGAGTGATTCGAGCGTAAGTGACTGTGAGTCAAAATTTACTCATACGCCCATCTCTCTGTATGATACTTGCTTTTTTCAAGTAAGTTATCGGTTGAAGTTATCGAAATTTTTATAAAAAACCCTAATAAAGTTAGCAACTAATTTCTTAAAAAAAAAACAAGTATCATACACCCATGCGCCACCATACAATCGAAATAATTGTGGAAGAAAGAATACGATATAAAATTAGTTTGTCAAAATGTATAACCAAGAGTTAGTCTAAAAATTATATAATTTAAATTTAAGTCAAATCGGACAATTTTAACCCTTCACTTATTTTTTTAAATTAAACTAAGCGTGTAAATAACTCTACATTTTTGAAAATATATTGATAAAATTTGATTATTTAATACAATTCAGCTTGACGGCAAAACATTTTTTACAATTAAAAACTCATTTACAATGTATTGCATTTAATATTATCTACCCGAATTTTCAACGTTAACACATAACCGTGAACTTTGTGTGGCAGAACATTGATAAGTATGCCAACAATAAAGGCCTGTTATAATTCGAAATTATTAAAATAAAACTAAATATTTATAAATGCATATGTTTAGGCTGAGCGACAAAAACATGTTTTACATTGAAAACAAAAACAAATAATACGTTTATTACATGCCTAAAACTATGCTTTAAAAAATACAAAAACACTGAAACATAAAACCGAATCGAATAGTAACGAGTCCCATCATCCGCAAATTTCGAACTGTCGATATTTAACTCGAGACAAAATAATTTCGATCACGACTGCGAGAATTAGCCCCCTGGTTTTGATGGCTTAATCCGCAAAGAATTAAAATGCTTTTTATCTTGAGAATATGATTCGATAAAATTTTTCTGATGACAAATACGTGTTTAGAAGGGGAAAATACTTCAAGAAATGTGTTTTAATTTTCTTTTAACTTTAACAAAAAACCATAAAAGTTGGTACGAAAAAATGTATGAAAAAAAATATGCAAATTTGGTTCAAAATGTTGACTTCTTTTGCAAATATTCCTGGATATACTCAATGGATTTTGGATTTTAACCCCAGGTTCTCTTTACTGGAGTGTCTTCTTAACATATCTGCTGCGAACAGGAAGTTTCTTGCAAAATTCGGATACACTTTTCCTATATTAAAAAATTTTTCTGTTTTGAGGGCTTGGTCCACAAATAATTAAAATGCCTATATCTTGAGAAGGCGATTTGATACAACTTTTCTGATGACAGATTCGTGTTTAGGAGGCTAAAATACTATAGAAAATGTACTTTAGAAATCTGTGCAAAAAAAGTTGATTTTTGTAGAGTGGAATCGATCGTAAGACCCGCTGCATTCTAGTCGGGCGCACTTCACCTGGGCTACCAGTCGCTTGTTGAATAGATAATCTAAATGTGTTATGTTTATTTATTTTTAGTAGTTATTAGACAATTACCATAAAATGTCACACTCAAAAAAAAAAAACTGTAAAGTTAGCAAGGAAAGCTTGTAAACCTACAAGAAAATTTGATGATTTTGAACCCACAATTTTTTTGGTAAAGTTAGCAAAAACGTTTTGCTAAAAATTAGTTAACTGAAATAATTTTTATTTCAACTTAGTTCATACACATTTGAGGACCCCATTGGGTTCGGACCCAATAGGTCCAGACCCCGATGGGCCTAGACCTAGTTGGGTTCCTTAAAAATCGTCATAGTTTTTGATCCAAAATTTGTGTCCGTTTCGCTCTACCTTGCTTAGTTTTTGAGATACGTGATTTTAGGGGATCACTGGGGTCTTGAGAATTAAAAAACTCGATAACTTCAAAAATATTACCCGGAGAGCTTTTGGTTATTTTGCGGTCTTGTTCTACGTGTTGAGCGCTACAAAAATTTTTGTTGTGTCGGCAATATTTACCGAGATATGAGCATTTTAAAATTTTCGGGAATGCTAACTTTTTTGGATCCAAAGTTAGGTGCCATTAGGGTCCACACATGTGAAGAGGACCCGCGAAAGTATGGAGATTCTAAGAACCAAAAATGCCCTCCATTTTGTTCTATCTGGCTTAGTTTCCGAGATAGCGCCATTTTAAGTTTTCTGAAAATAAAAAAAAAATTTACCATTTATTTTTGCTAATGTTAGCAAAAAATCTTGTAAAAATGTTGTCAACTCAATTTCAAATTTAGCAAAAGAAATTAGTTCAAAGTTTGTTTAAAATTGCTAATGTGATAAATGAAGTTTACAAGAATTTTTTGCTAACATGCTAATCTCAACTAAAAATTTGCTAAAAGTTAGCAAACTAGCATTAGCAAAAAAAAAATAGTAAATCTACTAACGTATTTTTTTGAGTGTAGTATATTTACACACGGTGTGTAAAATATTTAAATTCACAGATAATATTTATAATTTGCTGTGTTTAATTGGTTTGAAATAATTTTACGCATTGAGTGTTTATATTTACACAAAATGCGTGCTATTCAACAAAAATTTACCCAATTTATAATAGTAAGTTTACATGCGTTTTTTATATTAAAAATCTTAATCCGTATTAGAAATTTTGTATTATAAATCCTTATCCGGAATGCCATATATATATACTCCGATATGTATTTGTGTGTAGCACACTGTGTACATATGTAAGTAGTATTAAATATGTAATGTCCATTTTCTACACAATATCCAAACATAAAATTTCATTTTAATATGCATAAAACATTCAACACATGTATGGATGTGTTCAGAGAATGTTTACAAATACATACAGATCCAAATGTTTATTTAAAAGTCCATGAACTTTTTTTAGTTATTATTTTTTTAAGGGGATTTAAAAAGGATGTTAACAAATATAAATATTTTATCATAAGAAGAATAGCAAACATAACATACTCGTACTGTATTTAGTTTCATGGGTATGAATACAAGATTTTTCCAAAAAAAATTCATTTCATTGTAAAAATAGAAACAAATAGATAGATATTGTAATAAAATTCCATAGAAAATTAATCAAAAATAACTTTTGTTGATTTTTACAATTGTTTTGAAATAAGTGAATTTGAAAATAGTTATCGCGAGGTGGAAGGTCTTAACGCTTCCCCCCGAAAAGTCAGAAAAATTCCTCCATTGAAGAATTAAACCGACCTGAAAAACTCCATATTTATACCCAACACCACTCTTTGGTATAGTAGAGTGATATTTATACCCTACACCACTCTGTGGTACAGGGTATAATGAGTTTGTGCTGATGTTTGTAACTACCCGAAATATTGGTCCTAGACCTACTTTCAAGTATACCGATCGACTCAGAATTACTTTTTGAGTCGATTTAGCGATGTCCGTCCATCCATCCGTCTGTCCATCTATCGGTTTAAGCAGGATACAGGTCGCAATTTTCAATCAATTGACTTGAAATTTGAAACTTAAGCATCTTTTGGCCCAAGGACGAAGACCTAGCCCCCATACAAAGGCCCCTTTGCAAAGCCCCCATACAAAGGCCCCTTTGGATTCGGCTTAAATTACTCTAATAACCGTATTACAATAGATATCGCTTTGAAATTTAGCAGGTGATCAAATTTTGTATGCACGAATCACCATTCCCATTTCAAAGGAATCGGATCAGTCCTTCTGGTAATCCCCATACAAACCAGCCTCCCGATATTCACATATTTCCCTCAAAATTCATAAAAATGTAAATTTTTGATACAAATTTTATATTTAGGTGTTAAACGTGAACTTAGTAACCTAATCAAATCGGAATATAATTGGACCATTTTTGGACTTAGTACCCCATATAAAAATTTTATATGGGGAATGTCTATTGACAAAAAAATAAACCAATTCCACTAAAATTTGATCTGTGTGTTCTCTACACTAAATAAAGATTTAACAAAGGACAGATCGAATCAGTCCATGTTTGGACTTGGGACCCATTTTTCGGAAAACACTGGTGTAGGGTATCATATGGTCGGTCTTGACCGACTATAACTTTCTTACCTGTTTTTCTTTAACTTTTGCACGAAATTTTATAAAAAATAATCACAAAATTTCTTTCAGACAGACTCAATTTGAGTCAAATTCAATCATTTTAACCCGTGGCGCCTTTCGATCAAAATTTGGCATTTTTAAAAAAATTCCACCAATATTTTGGATATCTGAAAAATAAACAAATAGTATTAAAAAAATGCCTTGCGATTGTTTTTATTAATTTTGAATTTCTGAATATAAAAACCAAAAAAATTTAAAATCAGTCGAGCGGTTTCCGAGATATCGCCTTTTGAAATTTGTCAAAAAAATTCTAAAAAATACGGTTTTTTCTGCGTTCAAGAAATTAAAAAAAAATCTCAAAACTTTTTTCATTGACTATTTCATAGAGCTTGAGAAAAGCTTTAATTTAAACTTAATTTAAGCAAAAAAAGAACATGCACTTCTATCAAATAGTTTTTGGTGAATTTTTTTTTTTAAATATTAAAACTTTGGTTGAAGGGCCGACGAGTTAAAATGATCGGATTTAGCTCAAATTAATTTTAAATTAAAGTTTGTTCAAGCTCTATGGAAGAGTCAAGAGAAAGAAATGTTGATAATTTTTTTCAATTTCTTGAACGTAGGAAAAACCACAATTCTTTGCAAATTTTAAATAGTCGAAAATTGTTCGACCGATTTTAATTTTTTCCGAAATTCGTGTTCAGCGCATCAAAATTAATAAATATGATTTCTCAAACATTTCCCTTTTTTATTTTTTTAATTTTCATAAACCAGCCTCGGGCCCCGACACTGGGGAAAATCAAAAATTAAAAAAAAAACAAGAAAAAAGTTAAATTAGGCCTTGCCGAATGTAGTGATACCCTCCACAATTTCAAAAAGATTATTGCAAAAAACTTTATTTAAAAGGAAATTACTGTTGACAAAAAAAAAATTTTTTTGAAAAAAAATTTCCGCGAAAAAAATTTTGGAAAAAAAAAAATCCGCGATTTTTTTCTATTTTTGTCAAAAACTATGTTCGTACTTGTTTAAATACCATTTGGTGTTCAATTATGTTCACATATGTCAACCAGAAGCCGAATTAAAGCATTTTGTATTTTTAGGTTATGTTGAATGCACTGAAATTTTTGAGGTGTGCTTGCATTTTCGTTCATAACTTTTGAACCGCTGAACCGATATCGCTCAAATGCAATACCAAACTTCTCGGGAGAACTTCCAACAAATATGTTAAGTTTCAGTCATCTCTGTGCAATATTTTGTCCGTGACAGCATTTTCCACAGACAGACGGACATCGCTAGAATGTTTTAAGATCGATCGGGCATCATGAATATATATACTTTATGGGGTCCCAGACCGATATTTCGATGAGTTAAAAACGGAATGACAAACTTATATATACCCTCTATCACTAAGTGGAGGGTATAAAAATGCCTTGTAATTGTTTTTATTAATTTTGAATTTAATTTTGAATTGCTGAATACACTCAAAATAATCACTCTGTTAAATTACAGAAATACTCTGCTGAGCCAGCAGAAAATACCATAGATTTCGAACCAGCAAGATTTTTTGTTATTTTACGAAAAAAATTCTGTTAAATGATTTTGATAAAAAAAATCTGTTAATTTACAGAATTATCTGTAAAATATTGATAAAACCGAAAAGAATTTTACCAAAAAAAACTCTGTAATTGTAAATTTAGTTAAGTTAAATCCATTTTATGAGTAAAACTTCTCTGCTTTAAAAATATTAATTAAAATTAAAAAAATTTATTTATTAAAATTAAAATTTTGTTAAATTTGCCCGCTTTAATCTAAATTAACTTTTTTATTTTGTGAAAATTACGAGTTTTTAACGAGTAACTCCAATTTTACAAAATTTTTTTTTGGTCACAAGAAAATACAAAGTGTTTTTTTAAAATCTGTATTTCAACAGATAACTTTGTCAAATATCTGTCGAATTGAGATTACAGTCATTTTACAGAGTATTTAACAGATTAATTATTTTGAGTGTATGAATATCAAAAAAATTTAAAATCAGTCGAGCGGTTACCGAGATATCGCCTTTTGAAATTTGTCAACAAATTTCTAAAAAATACGGTTTTTCTGCATTCAAGAAATTAAAAAATAATCTCAAAACTTTTTTCATTGACTATTTCATAGAGCTTGAGAAAATCTTTAATTTAAACTTAATTTGAGCCAAATTAGAACATTTTATTCCTTGGCGCCCTTCGATAGCTTAGAGTTTTTGGTGAACATTTTTTAAAAAATCAAAACTTTGATCGAAGGGCGCCACGAGTTGAAATTATCGAATTTAGCTCAAATTAATTTTAAATTAAAATTTGTTCAAGCTCTATGGAAGAGTCAAGAGAAAGAAATGGTGATTTTTTTTAAATTTCTTGAACGTAGGAAAAATCACAATTCTTTGCAAATTTTATAAAAGCCATATCTCGAAAATTGTTCGACCGATTTTAATTTTTTCCGATATTCGTGTTCAGCGCATCAAAATTAATAAATATGATTTGTCAGAAATTTCCTTTTTTTTTTTTTTAATTTTCAAAAACCAGCCTCGGGCTAATTTAATCCGATTGTCTTCAAATTTGTAACACTTAGCTTTAAGGTAGTAGTAGAATAAAATTTGCCCCGACACTGGGGAAAATCAAAAATTTAAAAAAAAAAATGTCACTCTAGAGGTACAGGGGGGTTACCGCGTATTTCGATTCGAAACGGAAACGTTTTCGAACAGAATTTTGTTTTGGCAAATAATTAAAAAGAAAATATTTTTTTCGTTACAAAATTCTTTGGAGCCCGGCAGATCTTCTTCAAATAATGTAAAAATATAAAAAAGTAAAATTTTGCGTAAACCAATTTATTGTTACGGCATGTTGAAAATTTCCGAATTCGAACGATTTCTTTCGAATAAAGTTACGCGGTAACCCCCCAGGTTATAATGAGTTTGTGCTAGAAAGGGAAGTATCCTAGTGTCACCCGCGGATCTTTATGAAATTGGTTTTATTTTGTAAATAAAAAAAATAAAGGGGGCACGTTTTTTTTTGTTTAGAGGCCCAAATTCAAATTTTTGGGGGGTGCAAATTTGGGAAAAAGAAAAACCCAAATAAAAGATCTTTAGAAAACCTAACCTAAATTTCATGAAGATCGGAGGGTGACACCAGGGAAACTTTCCTTATTAGATCACTGTTTGAGTCGATTTAACGATGTCCGTCTGTCTGTCTATCAGTCCATGTAAACGATTTAAAGTCGCAATTTTCAATCAATTGCCTTGAAATTTGAAACTTATGCTTCTTTTAGCCCAAGAACTTTTAGCCCAAACTGGTTTAACGACAGGGACTAGTAGGGAAACCTATTAAATCCCGTGGTATCACAATGGACCTCAGAGTCTACGTGTGTTGACGTAAAACGTCAGCAGCCACTTACAGCCTAACCTAACCTAGCCCAAGAACCTGTTGAAATTGAAAAAATCGGTCCCTTTAAATATGACTTAACTGACTCTTATAACCGTATTTTAACTTTCGAAATTTGGCAGATGGTCGTACTCAAAAAAAATCAATCACAATTTTGAAGAAATCGGACCAGTTCTCCTTGTAGTACCCATAAAAACCACCCTCCTAATATTCTCATAAATCTCTCAAAATTAATGAAAATAGAAACTATTTCATTAAAATTTTGCTTGTAGGTGTTAAACTTGTCCTTTGGTAACAGCATCAAGTTTTTTGGACTTACACACAAAAAACCTTGCAAAATTACTAGAAAAAGTTTCGTAATACTATTTTACCAATATTTGACAGTTTTTTTTGTGCTCGAATCTGGAATGCGATTTCACCATTCACCTAATTTTTGAAAATTTAATATTCTTTCGAATTTTAAGATTTTATTTTTTTTTCTTGTAAGAATAAAAGAACTAATTAATATCTTTAATTATTACAAAAACAAATTAAAAAATCTTAAAATTCGAAAGAATGTCAAATTTTTAAAAATTAGGTGAATGGTGAAATCGTATTCCAGAATCGAGCACCTTGTTTTTTAAAAAAAAAATTTTATCGAAATTTTTTTGTAATTTTACAAATTTTTTTGTTTTCACAAATTTCAATGGTTTTTTACAAAAAAAAAAAGTAAATTTACAAAAAAAATCAAGTAAATTTACAAGAATTCTTTGTAAGTTTTATTGCGCCAAAAAAGTTGTATATTTACAATTTTATTAGTAAAAAACTTATAAAATTACAAAAAAGCTCGTAATTTTTACTAGAAATTCTTGTAAAATAGGAGGTAGCAAAAAATCTAGTAAAGTTAAGAAACCTCCTTGTAAGTTTTATCGCTTGTAAAATTACAAGGAATTCTTGTCAAATAGGAGGTAGCAAAAAATAAAAGTTACAAGTTTTTCTTTTTATTTTACAAGGTTTTTTTTTTGAGTGTACAAGGACAGAATCTCAACCCTTTTGAACCGGTTTGCATAAAACTTAAAATAAATTTAAAAGAGTCAATTCTATAGTTGGGGTGTCTCCTCTTATCAGCCATATCGGGGATTTAAGGGTTCAAAAAATGGGTAAAAAAATGGCGAATAAATAGTTTTTTTATTTTTCAGCCATTTATTTCTAAGAAACTATATCGCTCCTTTACTTGTATAGTGTCATAACTCAAAAAATGCGTTTTTTGAGTTAATGATGCAGAATTATTCGTTATATCATGCTTTATATTGTGTCAAAAATACGTATTAATATCTTTTGAACTCATCGTTTGGGAAGAGTACACGCCATTATTACATTTTCTATGTACCTGCCTTTTTCAATTAAAAACTAGTTTCAGTAGTAAACTTTGAACGTGTTTTCTGCAAAATGAAATATTTTGAGTTATGACACTATACAAGTAAAGGAGCGATATGATGTTTCCATATGAAAAGAAAGATTTTTTTGTAATGCCTATCCAACGATGCCATAACCTTGTAAAAATTCGGCTTTGTTAAATATTTGTTTATGAAAATGTGTAAATTTTTTAGGGTATTTATACGAAAACATAGACCTACGATATCCAAATGAATACGAAATAATCTTTATTAAATTTAGATCGACACGTATTTTTGCTCTAGACGATATTTCGAAGGTCCACATTTTTTCATAAGGAGACAACGAAATTTTTAAGCACTGATATGGCCGATAAGCCGAGATACCCCACCTTAAAATCGTCTGCTTTATATATATTTTAAGTTTTAGGCAAATCGGTTTATAAGGGTTGAGATACTTTCCTTGTTTGTCCCCACATAAAAATTTGATATTCAGTTAAATCGGTCTATAGATCGATATTTTGGCCACAAAAATATACCAATTTCACACAAATATGGTTTGAATGTGCTTTCTACACTAATTGATGATCTAACGAAAGATAGATACAATCGGTCCGTGTTTGGACTTGAAACCCATTTTCCGAAATGCACAGAAGTAGCGTATCATATGGCCGGCCTTGACCGACTATAATTTTACTTACTTGTTTTATATGTTTTTTGGTATTTTTTAAGTTCGAAAAAAGTTGAAAGGCCTGCATTTGGAACCAGGGGATTTAAAAATTTCGTTTTTTTTTTTGACCCCTCCCCCTTATCAGGACGTGAATAAAAAAATGATTTAAATAATTATAAAATTTTATTACTTTAGTAAACTTAACATAGTATTTACTTGTTGCTGCTTTGGGAAGTTTGTTATATTACGTTTGAGCAATATCAGTTCAGTGGTTCAAAAGTACTGAACGGAAATGTTAGGACACCTCGAACATTCAACATAACCTAAAAATACAAAATACTTCAATTCTGCTGCTGGTTGACAGAATTGGAGTTGTAGGCAGATTTGAATACCAAAAAGTATTAAAACAAGTACAAAGCATATTTTTTTTCAAAAATTTTTTTTTTCACAAAAATTTTTTTTTTTTAAAAAAATTTTTAATTTTTTTAACAATTTTGTTTTTATAAATACAGTTTTTTGCAATAACCTTTTTTACATACATTCGACAAGGCCGAATTTAACTCTTATTTGTTTTTTACTTGTTTTCAACTTTAACCTTACACATAATTTTTCCCCCCGTATTAAAAATTACTTTTTTCTATTTTTTCCATTTTTAGGATCCCAAATTAAGTCAGATTGTAACATTGGGTTCACAGGATACACTAGAAGAGAAAACTGTAACCATTTGTCATGGTGCAGATTTTGTTAACTTGACATTTGTGAATTTTTGCTGTACGAAAAAAGAAATTGCCCAGGTGAGTAATCAATCATAAAGAACTTATTTTAAACCATATGTACGTGTGAGTGCATTAAAGTTAAAAAAAAACTATATCCTCCCACCTCCATGTATCCCCATATTTTAAGAAAAGTAAACGTGTGTTTGAAAAATATTAAATATTTAAAAGTTTTTATTTTTTACTTAAATATGACCTAGTTTTTATTTTTTTTTTGTTTTTATACCATTTAAATTAAATTGAACAAACAACATCTATTTCTATTATTTTTGGTTTTATAAAAAAAAAAATATTAACAATTTTCACCTAAAATACAAAATTTAACAAAAAAATAAAAAGACTTGACTCGAATCAAATATTTCATTTGAAAATAAATAAAAAGCAAGTACAATGTTCTAAAAGAGCAGAGATTTTAAGTTTTAATTCTTTAATTTTTATAGATGTTTTCGAAATTTCCATAAAGTTTGTAAAGTAGGGTTATTCTAGCTCGAGGTATTTTTTTCTTTACTCATTAAAACCATGACATAGAATAATTTTCAAGAGAATTGTTTTTCTGTTTTAAATTTATTTATGTTGGTCAAATTAACAAAACTCAGCCGACTCGTGTTTCGGAATTTGTCAGATTCCATTATCAAGACTTTTGAGCAAAGATAAAACTTCAAGTAGCATAGTGAATTTAAATGACAATCGTGTCCAAAACAAAAACATCAATATTTTTGCAACTCTACTCTCATTGAACATCAGAAGAAGAAAATTGTACCTTCTCTTACAAGGGAAGTCTCCCTAGTGTTACCCGCGGATCTTTATGGAATTGGTTTTATGTTGTAGATCAGAAAAAATAAAGGGACACTTATTTTTTTTTTTAGCGGCCCAAATTCATATTTAGGGGGTAAAAAGGAGGGGGGAAGACAAGTTTTTTTCGTTTATCTCCTATATTATGCAAAGAAACCTAGTCATGTTGCATACCAAACAAAAGGTCTTTGGAAAACCTATCTAATTAAGCTAAGAACGTGTCCAAACATACACAACTTTTCGTTATATTGAGTAAAATACCAAAATTTTAGGTAGTTTTTGTTAATAAGTCGAAAAATATTAACTTCTTTGGCCCGTTGTTAGCACCACGAGATATGTATTTTTAACATCTTTAATCTGATATCAAACATGCATATATTTATTTTGTTTAAATAGGCGTAACTCGTAAAAACTGAAAAAGGTCAATTTCCCCCCATACAAATCGACCCCTCCTAAAAATGAGTTTGGACCGCTAAAAAAAAATACGTGTCGAATTAATTTTCGTTCTTAACAACATATCCAAATTTCATGAAGATCGGAGGGTGACACCAGCGAGACTTCCCATGTTAGTTTGATTTCCAATGGGTTTGATTTCCAATGTTTTAATAATTTTTGTTGGTTGTTTGATATAGTGAAGGCAATTTGTTTAAAAATATAGTGAGTTGTTTGATATAGTGAAGGCAATTTGTTTAAAAACTTTAGCAGTCACGATTTTATGACTTAAGTTATTTTTTTTTTCTGATTAAAAATTTAATTATTTGAGTTTAGTGTTTCTAAAAAAACGACATTTTAGAAAACCGGTTTCTAGGTTAACCGAAATCAGATTTTTCGGTTAACCAGCTTTCTGAATTAAACCGAAATTAAACAAGTAAAGGTAGGAACAGAACAAGCCCGGCACGACTTTTTCCATACGATTTGACAGTTAAAAACCGTGACCGGCACGGCAAAAAATTAAAACTTATTTTATTTGTTCTCCGGATTCTCTCAATCTCCCTCCCTCTCACACTCCAGGGTTGCCGCATTTTCACAAAAATTTTTAATTTTTTCATTCACAATGGTGTAACAAACGTACAGTAGTGCCAACTTAATCACATTGACTATGTGATAAGCGATTTTTTCCGTAAAATTACTCTAATTTTATTAAAAGATGGCACCACTGAACAAACAAATGACATTTTTTGCCGTCGCCGTCCCCCGTCATTGTTTTGGGCCTATATTCTTCGGCAACGGCAACCGTCCCCCGTGCCGTGCTTGTTCTGTTTCTACCTTAAGAGTGTTAAATTCGGCTGTGCCGAATCTTTTATACCCTCCAACATGCAAATATATAAAAAAATTGCAGGGGCGTCTTCTTTTTTTTTGGGAAGTGGGGGGGGGGGGTCGGTAGTGGTAATTGGGGGCACAATTCCTCTCGAATAAGTGTTAAAAAAAATAATTCTTATGCTTTTTGCACTAAAGAAATACAAATTTATCATTATATAAAAAAAAAAATTATTCCACACTCATAAAAGGGGGGGTGGACCGTAAAACGATACTTTCTAATTCTGTGGGTCCAAATGCAGGACCTTGAACTTCTTGTAGAATAAAAATGTTGGATTTGTTAAACAAAAACACAAAAAATCATGTAAAAATATGAAATTTTTCAGAGGTTGGTTTAGTTCTTCAAGGGGGAACATTTCCCCCCTGGTCCGATTTTGTCCATCTCCGAACTTAACCAGCCTATGAACATAAGACATATATGTGCCAAATTTTAGGAGTCTATCACTTTTATTTTGGACTGTATCGTGTCTTCCACAGACGGACGGACAGACAGACAGACGGACATCGCTAGAATGTCTTAGAATCGATCACTGATCAATAATATATATACTTTATGGGGTCCTAGACCGATATTTCGATGCGTTACACACGGAATGACAAAGTGAGTATACCCCCATACTGTAGTTGGAGGGTATAAAAACCGGTCCAATTCCAACCTGACCACGAAAGTTACAAATATATTTGAAAAGCTACAGCAGCATCTAACATGTCTTTGGTTGAGTTGAGTTTAAGGTGGGTTGTACAAGCCTGAAATAAAGCTAGACAAGTTCATGGCACTCAGACTTAAAATAGTCCATTGTACCGTACCCTAGGAAGGAAGCCTAATAAAGAATTAGAGAAAGTTTGAAGAGAGGGAAAGGTGCTTGTTCAGAATTTCTCAGTTGCTCTCACAAAACTAAGAAAGTCAGACAAGGAAAGTACATGTACCATGTCCATTGACAGAATAGCAGAGCCCATTACCCGAACAATGTACCGAAAGCTGCATTAAAGTCTCCAAGCCATAATCCATTTTTACGGAGTATGCACAGAGATTTCATGGTTACCCCTTAGATATGTTGATCCGAGGGAAGCATTGCCAACAAGAGCAGCGCCTGAGTTTGTGCTTATAAGACCCGTAATCCCAAGCAAGTCGCTCTTTGTAGACCGTTCGCCAGAGCCCGATTAGATCTTTCCACCACATCTCAGCCGCTTACGATCTCTCCGACACTGCCAGAAAATACGGCCCGGGTACTTTTAGTATAACATATTTTGCCTACATTAGTTTAATATCCAGAATGACCCCTAAATACTTTACTTCTGTTTACAGTTGAAGAGTAACACACTTCGTCGTAGGAAGTTAAAGACCCTTGTTTTTGGTCCTTCGCGGAAACAACACGAATGTTGTCTTAGCTGGATTTACGGACAAATCATGCCTATTGCACCAGTTGTCCATCAAGTCTATAACTGTCCGCATTTTATTGCAGACAATTTGAAGAGACTTTCCGGAAACTAATTCACAAGGCCTGGACGTGAACGCTTAGAGCCTGTATTTCCCCCAGAAGTGAGTCGACCACAAAACACCACAGTAGCAGAGAGAGAACACCACCTACTGGGGTATCCTCAGTTTACCTCAACTGTGACCCTTGTGCACCACTGACTTTCAGTGGTCAACAATATCTTAGAGAGCATAAAGTAGATACATTTAACAATAACTGGGTCTACACAATGCTTTTCAGCCGAAGGCTTAATCAATTCAAAGGCAGCATTATCAAAGGCCAACCAACCCCCCCCCCCCCTTTCAAGGTATCACTTTGTATCAGGAACTGGTCTTGTGGACATTACGTCAACCTCTTAACCTAACCTATCAAAGGCTCCCTCAATTTTCACAAATTCGCTCAAAGTGTAGTTTTGTTTATCAAGACCCTTCTCAATCTGGAAAACGACATCATGAATTGCCGACTCACAGGATCTGCCACTTTGGTAAGCGTGTTTTGGATTATTTAAGGCCCCTTGCGACTAATGTTACCGACAAAACGAATTTTTCAACTATTCGTTCAAGACTTTTCAGTAGGAAAGAAGACAAACCGATTGGTCTAAAATTTTCGGCAAAGTGTAGTCCCCCTTTCCCGGTTTGAAAATGAAGACGACTTTGCCATCGCACCAGAATGATGGAACATTACCTTTGGCCAGACTGGCCAAGAAGATTCTTTCAAGACTCTTCACAAGGATATCTCCACCACACTTTAGTATAATGGGATATATACTATCGATACCAGGGGATATATACCATCGATAGCTAATCAAATCTTCAGTAACTACCCATAATGCTATAAACCAGACCCAACCCGTGGTGACCGTGATGGAGCTATTGTTCATATTAAACCTTCCGATTCAGTTCTACAGATCGAGAAGTTATTGTCAGTGTATTTCCATGGCGAGCAGATAATGGAGATAGTTAGGTATTATCAGAATAATCTGACCGCGTTTCGACCACAGGATAACACGCTACCTACTTTCTCTTTATAGAATGGAATGTTGTTTACTTACGGGAGTGGTCTATGCGAGGTCTATGCGAGGAGTTTCAAATTTTGAGCTCCTCCAATTAAATCGTGCTTTCCACAGACAGGCTTAGAATCATCACTGATAAATTATAACGACAATTTATGAGATTCTAGACAGATATTTCGAGCAGGGTATATAAGTAAATCAAGTCCAACGTTTTCATTCCTTTAAAGATCTTCTCTAACAAAGTATTATCTATGTAGTAATAACAAAAACCAAACCAAAATATACAACCATTTATGTCTAGGAAACTGGCTAAATGGCTGGTTGGTTGGTTGTTTGGTTGATGACTGCTTAAACATGAATGAATGAATATGTGAATGAATATACAAAGTAGGAAGGAAGGAGGTTTGTTGGAATGTGTGTATGTGCAAAATGTTGTTTGCTTTGTTGTATGTTCAGATGGTGGTTCTGCTGCTGTTGATGTTCTCGGAATTGGCAATTGGCCAAAATTTCATTATTTATTGTGCTGTTGTATGGGTGGGGATGGAGTACGGGAGGGATGTTGGATACCATACACAATACGTTGTACGTACAAGAACAATATTTAAACAATAATAAGAATTTTTACTCTTATTTTCATCATTTAATGATGCAAAAAGAATTATTTTTGACGTGCAAAATTTCACCTGATTTGCATAAATAAAATAACAAATAATAAATTTCAAAATAATTTACCATAAAGTATGAGATGCCTATCCCATTCATTCACTATGAGGTAACAATTTTAATGTTAAGAAAAGAATATTTTTTTATAATAATAATATTGCGAATGTTTCAAGAAGATAAAATATGATAAATGGAATGATAATATTACCCAGTTGGATATTTCCATAATACAGAAAAAAAAAGTTTGTCAATACAATTAATTTCGTTGTTAATACAATTAAACATTTAATTGAAACTGAGCCTACATTGAATTTTGTCAATACAACAATGACTTTTGTAACTTTTGAAAAAAAATAAACTTCATTCATTGCTACATTAACAATAAAATTAATTGAAAAATTTGTTAAATCTAAAAATAGAATAAAAAATAATTTAAAATCTAAAATCTAAAAATAGAATAAACAAGTAAGAGTGTTAAATTCGGCTGTACCGAATCTTTTATACCCTCCAACATGAAAAAAAAAAAAATCAGGGACTTTTTTTGGGGGGGGTCGATAGTGGTAATGGAGGGGGGGGGCAAATTTCCTCTCGAATATGTGCTTTAAAATTCATTCTTATGCTTTTTACACTAAAGAAATAAAAGTTTATAATAATTAAAAAGATTTTTTTTATTCCACGCCCATAAAAGGGGGGGGGGGGGGGCGAAAAAAAAACGACAATTTCTAGTTCTCAGGGTCCAAATGCAGGACTGTGAACTTCTTGTAGCATAAAAATGTTGCATTTGTTAAACGAAAACAAAAAAAAGTATGTAAAAAAATTATATTTATCAGAGGTTGGTTTAGTTCTTCTAGGGGGAACTTTTTTCCCCCTGGCCCGATTTTGCTCATTTACGAACTTAACCTGCCTAGGAAAATAAGATATATTCGTGCAAAATCTCGGGAATCTAACTCTATTATTTTGGACTGTATCGTCTTAACTACAGACGGACGGACGGACATCGCTAGAATGTCTTAGAATCGATCACTGATCATAAATATATATATTAGCGCGTCCCGAATTCAAATATTTTTAGCTTGCCCCCTCAAACGATGGGGATTTAGGACCCTTTTACGGGAAAAATAACAAAAAAAATTTTGGACAAAAAACCAGTTGGCTACCAGCAACTAAAGATTGCAATCTTAGTGCATTTTGAAAAAACTTTTTTTTTTTGTTGTCCAAAAATTTGACGCCAAAAGTTGCGCAATATGAAGTACATTTGAGGAAAAATATTAATAAAATTTCCATGGAGTAATTTTGGTGCAGCGTTGCATCTCAAAGATCAAAAGGTGTACTTAATTTTTACTTTTTCTTTCTTTTAAGCTAAATTAGTCTCAAAATCTGCTTTGACACAGTTTTAACGAATGTGAGCTCTTTTGCGCAGGTTTTGAGACCAATTTAGCTTAAAAGAAAAAATAAAAAAAAATTAAGTCACACTTTTCATCTTTAAGATGCAACGCTGCACCAAAATTACTCCATGGACATTTTATTAATATTTTTCCAGGAATGTACTCTATATTGCGCAAATTTTGGCATACATTTTTTAAAAAACAAAAAAATTTTTTTTTTTTCAAAATGCACTAAGACTGCAATCTTTATCCGCTGGTAGCCAACTGGTTTTTTGTCCAAAACTTTTTTTGTTATTTTTCCCGTAAAAGGGTCCTAAAACCCCATCTTTTGAGGGGGCAAGCATTTTCAAATTCGAAAAAAAGCCAAATTCGGGACGCGCTAATATATATACTTTATGGGATCCTAGACCGACGTGCACACAGAATGACAAAGTGAGTATACCCCCATACTGTAGTTGGAGGGTATAAAAATAATCTAATGGATCCTAAATCCAAATATGAATCCGATTGGATCTATCTCTTGAAAGATGATAAATTAGTATAAAACACCACGAAGGAAATTTGAGTGATATAGACTCCTTTTTGTTATCAATATACCGATTTTACTGAATATCGGGCGAAATTTTTATATGCGGACTAAGATGGACCTTATTTTGCTTTTTGTGATTTTTCAAACTCGAAGCCTAGTTTTGTGTGAGAAAAAAAAATGTTGACGAAAATAAGAACTCGATCGGTTTCAAATTGCGGTGATTCACGCGCATTAAAGTTTATGAGATCGTTATTGGTAAAATGGAAAATAGTGGAAAAATTATATTCGGTCGACGGCCGACCATATAATACCCTAAATGAGTGTTTCCGGAAAATGGATCCCAAGTTCTTTCATGGACCGATTGGATCTATCTTTTGTTAGATCTTTAATTAGAGTAGAAATCACACACAAACTAAGATTGAGCGAAATTGACTTATTTTTGTTGTGTTAGGTCAATTTAACTGAATATCGGTAAAAAATTGTATATGGATAAGGTTACCAAAGTATACGTTTAACAACGAGGAGGATTCGTAACTTTACTAGATTTTTTGCTACCTCCTATTTTACGAGAATTCCTAGTAAAAATGACGAGCTTTTTTGTAATTTTACAAGATTTTTACCAATAAAATTGTAAATTAACAACTTTTTTGGCGCAATAAAACTAACAAGGAATTATCGTAAATTTAACACATTTTTTTTTGTAAAAAAACCATGGAAATTTGTAAAATAACAAAAAAAATTCTAAAATTACAAAAAAAAATTGGCGTACTGACATAGCGCCCAAGTGCATATCGCCCAATTTAAAAAAGTCATTCCACCCAAAAAAAATGTGTGTTAGTTGTTGTTCCAAATTTTTTGGACGATATGGCCATTATTTTTGGGTATTTTAACAATTTTCTTTAAATTTATATAAATGATCAAAAATGTCATATTACCCAAATATCAAAATGTTATATTTATAAAATGTAATAGCACCCAAAAAAATAATCATAAAACTCACCAAAATTGTTTTTTTTTTAACACAATATTTTAAAGTTTTTATGCGTAGCCGGCCTTCGGCCGGGCTTAGGGATTACAAAATCCATGCATTAAACCCACCCTCTCCGCAAAGTAAAGTTTTCTAGAGTAGCAGTCCTTTACGCTACCAAATTTGTTATGCCTCAAAAACGCCTGATAACCAAAATAGCTTTGGTTTGCAGAGAGGGTGGGTTTAATGCACGGAGTATGTATTCCCTAAGCCCGGCCGAAGGCCGGCAACGCAGAAAACCTTTATTACAATAAAACAAATCATAGAAGTCGTAATTTCGACATTTCGCCCAAAAAAAAATATTTTGGATTTTTTGACAATTTTGTTTTGGGAGAAATAACATTTTTAGACCTATCATTTTGGGCTATATGTCGCAGCGTGGGCGATATGTCATTTACGGTTTTGGGCGATAAGACCTTGGGCGCTATGTCCGTACGCCAAAAAATTTAATTTCGATAAAAAAAAATTGTTAAAAAAAGGAAAACTGTCAAATATTGGTAAAATGGGATTACAAAATTTTTTCTTTTAATTTAATCCGTCCGTCTGTCTGTCCGTCAGTCCGTCCGTCCGTCCGTCTGTCCATGTAAACGGTGTAAACACGATACAGGTCGCAATTCTTAATCAATTGACTTGAAATTTGAAACTTAAGCCTCTTTTCGCCCAATGATGAAGCCTATTGAAATTGGAAAAAATCGGTCCATATTTAGACCTAGCCCCCATACAAAGGTCCTCTTTAGTTTTGGCTCAAATGACTGTAATACCCGCATTTTGATAGGTATCTTTTCGAAATTTGGCAGGTAATCATGTTGCATCCAAATCACCATTCCGAATTTTAAAGAAATCGGCCCAGTTTTTCTTGTAGCCCCCATACAAACCACTTTCCCGATTTTCACATAAATTTCTCAAATTTCATGAAAATAGAAAATATTTAATTAAAATTCTGTTTGTGTATGTTAAACGCGTACTTTAATAACCTTATCAAATCTGATTATCATCGGGCCATTTTTGGACTTAGGTCCCATGTGGAAATTTTACCCGATATTCAGTTGAAGCGATTTATTGTCCACAAAATGAAGCCTATTCCACTCAAATTTGATAAGTGAGTGCTTTTTACACTTATTAAAGATTTGACAAAATGTAGATCTAATCAGTCCATGTTTGAACTTGGGACCCATTTTCCGGGAAACTCTGGTGTAAGATATTATATGGTCGGTCTTGACCGATTATAATTTTCTTACTTGTTTTTTTTTATATTTATGAAGATTATTGTAAAGGGTATTGATAGATTCGACCATGTCGAGTTTTTTACATTTTGAAGGGTATAAAGGAGTCGATATATCCGAATATAACAGTCCCACTTGTTTCAGTTAATTTTTTTGAGGGCTCAAAAAAAAAGCTCCAATTACTGAACTATGGGAGCCATCACCCAAATTCCAACGAAACGTCTATGTAATTTTTATACCCTCCACTTAGTGATAGAGGGTATATATAAGTTTGTCATTCCGTTTGTAACTCATCGAAATATCGATCTGGGATCCCATAAAGTAAATATATTCATGACGCCCGATCGTTTTAAGACATTCTAGCGATGTCCGTCTGTCCGTCTGTCTGTCTGTGGAAAATGCTGTCGCGGACAAAATATTGCACAGAGATGACTGAAACTTAACATATTTATTGGAAGTTCTCCCGAGAAGTTTGGTATTGCATTTGAGCGATATCGGTTCAGCGGTTCAAAAGTTATGAATGAAAATGTAAGCACACCTCAAAAATTTCAGTACATTCAACATAACCTAAAAATACAAAATACTTTAAGTCGGCTTCTGGTTGGCATATGTGAACATAATTGAACACCAAATGGTATTTAAACAAGTACGAACATATTTTTTGACAAAAAAAGAAAAAAATCGCGGACTTTTTTTTACCAAAATTTTTTTTCGCGGAAATTTTTTTTTCAAAAAAAATTTTTTTTCGCGGAAATTTTTTTTTCAAAAAAAATTTTTTTTTTAATCTTTTTGAAATTGTGGAGGGTATCACTACATTCGGCAAGGCCGAATTTATTTTTTTACTTGTTTTTTATCGAAAGGGGAAGGTGTTTTCACAAGGCCTTCCTGAATGTTATATGTCCACATTTTGTATAGTAAATCCTAATCGACGTTATTAAAAAACACACCTATTGCAATAAAATGCACACTTTTTATAGATTTTAAATGAATTTTATGATATATTACCTGGCAATGAATGAGTTATTAAGGAATAATAAAATTACAATTTAATTGCACTCACTTAATAATAACAAAAAAAAAGAATAAAAATAAAAATTTAATGGTTTTCTGCCAAACTTAATTAACTTTTGTTGCACAATATTGTTTTTATGTCTTTGCAGCATTGGTGTGATGGCTTAATGAGATTGGCATATAGTCTGGTACAATTAAATGGTTCGACAAATATGTTTTTAAAGAAGGCTCATACAAAATTATGTTTACAAATTGATAAAAGTGGAAAAATACCAGTGAAAAAGTGAGTATTAATTAAAAAAAAATATGGTTACCCGAGTAACTGAGTATATAAAAGTTGATAAAATTATATATAATTTGACAAATTATATTTAATTTGATAAAATTATATAATTTGATAAAAATTATATATAATTTGATAAAATTATATAATTTGATAAAATTATATAATTTGATAAAATTATATAATTTGATAAAATTATATATAAGTTGATAAAATTATATATAATTTGATAAAAATTATATATGATTTGATAAAAATTATATATAATTGATAAAATTATATATAATTTGATAAAAATTATACATACCCGAGTAAAAAAGATCTGATATAATCATATATGCTATTATATAATTATTTATATTTATATATGGTTATGCATGAACATTGATATGGACATATAAGTTTATATATAGCATTGTATTTTTCCTTATTTTTTAATATGATAACATACATATTCATATCTATTTACATACCGATCTATATGAAATTAGATATGACATATAATGTCGGGAATTTTTAGATATGGCAGATAAAAAGATATATGATTTTATTTATAATTATATCCCGAAAAAAATTTTCTAAATTTTCTAAGTCCCGGACAATTAAATAAAAATTAAAAAATTTTCAAATCCTAAAAAATTTTATGAAAATTTTCCGAAGTCCCGGAGTAAAAAAGTAATTTGGAGTAAAAATTCATTGAAAACATTTTTAGGAGAAATTTTATTTTTTTTGAAAAATTTTTAAGTTCCGAAAAAATGTTTTTAAATTTTCTAAGACACAAACATTCTTTGGAATTTTTAAATCCCTTAAAAATGATTTTAGAAAAAAAATTACAAATTTTTAATAATTTGCTAAGTCCCGAAAAAATTCCGAAGAATGCAATAAAAACTCTTCTAATTTATAATGTATCCAATCTGATAAAATAATTTCTAATTTCACGTTTAAAATTCCAAAACAAATTCACCAGATTTCATCTAATTATATAAAAATTTATCTAATTTTAACAGACAAGATATGATTTAATACAATTAGATAGACCCATTTTTGGGATCAAACTTAATAAAATTTGATATTATTTTATCAAAAATAATAGAACTTGATACAATCGTATAATATTTGATCCGCCAATTTTCGGATCAAAATTAATATGGATTTACATAAAAGCATATCTGTTCATATATAATTAAATATTGCGTCATATAACTTTTTTTTATTCGGGTTGGATGTAATTATATTCAAAATTTGTTATATAATATTTTAAAAATTATATCAAATTATATATAATTTGACAAAATTTTATCAAATTTTATAAAATTTTATACAATTAGATATAGTTTTATCTAAATAAAAATTTTTATAAAATTTAATGAATTTTTTTCCGATAAAATTATATATAATTTTGTCTAATTTTTATAAAACTGAAATCTATTAATATAATCTTATAGTATTATATATAAATTTATCAAATTATATACAATTAAACTTTTTTGCTCGGGTAAACGCAATTAACACGGCAGGCCGCAACGGCAAGAGAAATATTACAAACCAATTTAATTGTATTTTTCCTTTATTTCCCCTAGCATCGTTAAAATGTTTGCCCAAAATAAAGATGATCGTAAACGTGTAGAAAAAGCTTTAGAAAATACTGGATTTCCGTCGGGAAAACTTGAAACTGTATCAGTATCAAAATTTACCTTTGAAGAATTTTATAATTTATATAAAAATTTAACACAACGCAGCGAAGTTGAAAAAGTATTTGACAATTTGTAAGTGTAATTTTTTTTAAATTTATTTTGTTTTAATACTCAATTTGCATTTAATTTGTTAAATGTTAATTTTCTGTTTTATTTTTCTTTTTTTTTCTTTGTGTTGTACATGTATTTATTTAATCCTTTTTATAGCCCGTAGTTAAAAGGGTTAAATAAATGTGTGTCCTTTTATACATTTTATAGTATAAAATTTAATTAATTTACATATTTTTTTTTTTCTCTTTTTAAATTTTTTTTGTACTTTCATAAAATCTTGTTTTATCTAGAGTGGGCAATACAAAACGCAAATACATGACCACCAACCAATTTATGGACTTTTTGAATAATACACAGCGTGATCCAAGACTTAATGAGATTTTATATCCTTATGCTGATACGGAACGAGCCAAAGAAATCATAAAACAATATGAACCAAATAAATTTAATATACAAAAGGGTTTATTAAGTTTGGACGGATTTTTAAGGTAAGAATAAAATATTATAATAAAAATTAAATTTTTAACACTTTAGGCACTGACAATGAGTAATAATACTAAATACTTATATAAAATTCTGTTTATTGTCAGTTAATTTAAGGAGTAATTAAAATTTAAACTTTGATGTTTAAATAAATATTAATAAATATTAACTTAATAATAGAATATGTAGAAAAAATAATCAGAGTCCGACAACTTTTCTATAAAAGAAATAATTGCTTAGAAACTGATAATACTTTTAAAAAAATAGTCAGAATTGTGAGATTCTGAACAACTTTTTTTAAAGAAACAGATTTTAAAAGCGTCAGATTCTGAGCCACAGTTTTCTTTAAAAAAAAGTCGTCAGATTCTGAAGAACTTTTTCTAAAAACAAAATCATCAGAACCTCTGCAACTTTTTCTGTAAACAAGTTGCCAGTTTCTTAGCAATCTTTTCTATAAACAAGTTGTCATATTCAGAGCGACCTTTTCTTTCTATAAACAAGTTGCCAGAATCTAAGCAAATGTTTCTATTAAAAAATAGTCCGATACTGAGAATCTTTTTCTATAAACAAGTTGTCAGTTTTTGATCAACTTTTTCTGTAAACATGTTGCCTGATTCTGAGCAACCTTTCATAAACAAGTTGACAGATTTTGAGCAACTTTATTTATAAAAAAATAGTCAGATTCCGAGCAACTTTTTCTAAGAAGAAGTTGTCAGTTTTTGAGCCACTTTTTTTAGCAAGTTGTCAGATTTTGAGCATCTTTTTCTAATAAAACGTTGTCAAAATCTGGTCAACTTTTTTATAAAAATTTTGTCAGAAAAACATCAAAAATAATCAATAGTTTATTATACTACGCCTTTAGAGACAATTAGTAAGAATCTGTACAACTTTGAGAAAAGTTTCCAGATTCTGATTCTATAGAAAAGCTTTCAGATTCTGAGAGGCTTTTTCTATAAAAGAGTCAGATTTAGAGCTACTTTATCTATAAAAACGTTGTCAGACTCTGAGCAACTTGTTTCATTAAAAAAATAGTCAGACTCTGAGCAAATTTTTGTACAGAAAAATATTCAGACTCCCAGCAATTTTTTCTATAAACAAGTTGCCATGTTCTTAGCAAACTTTTTCTATTAAAAAAATTAACAGAATTTGAGCAAATTTTTCTGTAGAAAAAAGTGACATTATTAGCAACTTTTTCTATAAACAAGTTGCCAGTTTCTGTGCAACTTTTTCTATAAACATGTTGATGTATTCTGAGCAACCTTTTCTATAAACAAGTTGACAAATTCAGAGCAACTTTATTTATAGACAAAAGTCAGATTCTGACCAACATTTTCTAAGAACAAGTTGTCCGTTTCTAGGCAATTTTTTTTTAGATTTTAATCAACTTTTTCTAAAAAAACGCTGTTAACTTTTTTTATAAAAATGTAGTCAGGAAAACGCCAAAAATAATCAGAGTCTGAAAACTTTTCTATAAATCAGATAGTTTCTTAGACTAAGTCTTTAGAGACAATTAGTCAGAATCTGTACAACTGTTTTTGAGAAAAGTTGTCAGATTCTGATTCTATAGAAAATTTTTCAGATTCTGAGTGGCTTTTTCTGTAAAAGCGTCAGATTTTGAGAAACTTTATCTACAAAAACGTTGCCAGATTCTGAGCAACTTGTTGCATTCTCAGGATCTGACTGTTTTTCTATTAAAAAAATTTGCTCAGAATCTGACAACTTTTTTATAGAAAATGTCGCTCAGAATCATACAAAATGTTTATAGATGTTGTCCAAAAACTGGCAATTTGTTTATAGAAAAAGTTTTCAACAATCTGACTAATTTTCTGTAGAATAATTCTGAGAAACTTTTACTCAAGTTTTCAGTTCCTGAGAAACTTTTTCTATGAACAAGTTGTCAGATTCTAAGCAACTTTTTCTATAAACAAGTTTCCAAATTCTGAGCAAATTTTTCTATAGAAAAAACAAATTTCCAATTTCTTAGCAACATTTTCTTTAAAAAAGTTGTCAGATTCTGAGCAACTTTAATTATAGAAAAATAGTCTGATCCTGAGTAACTTGTTTTACAAAAAAAATAGTGAAATTCTAAGAAACTTTTTCTATAAACAAGCTGTCAGATCGTGAGCAACTTTTTCTATAAACAAGTTGCCAGATTCTGAGCAACTTTTTCTATAAACAAGTTGTCAGATTCTGAGCAACTTTATTTAGAGAAATATTTTCAGATTTTTAGTAACGTTTTCTATAAAAAAAGAAAAGCAAGGTTTTAATACCCTCCAACCACAGTATGGAGGTATACTCACTTTGTCATTCCGTTTGTAACGCATCGAAATATCGGTCGGGGACCCCATAAAGTATATATATTATTGATCCATGATCGATTCTAAGACATTTTGTGCAGTCCAAAATAAAAGAGATAGCCTCCTGCAATTTGGCATGAATATGTCTTATGATCCTAGGCAGGTTAAGTTCGTAAATGAACAAAATCGGCTCAGGGGGAGAAAAGTTCCCCCTTGAAGAACTAAACCAACCTCTGAAAAAATAAACATTTTTTAACTTGTTTTTTTGTATTTTTGTTAAATAAATGAAACATTTGGTATATTTATCGGGATGGGAAGGTGCTCTCAACGTCCCCCACTGACCCCCATCACACCACCGACCAAAAAAAAAAAAACAAACGCCCCTGAATTTTTTTTTTTTTACATTTTGGAGGGTATAAAAGATAAAAAAAAAAAATTTATAAAAATTTTGCCAAACTCTGGGCAACTTAAAAAAAAAAAAAAATTGTCAGATTCCGAGCAGACTCTGAGCGACTTTTTCTATGTTATAAACAATTTGTTAAATCTGATCTATAAACAATTTGTTAGTAGCTGATCCATAAATAATTTGTTAGTATCAGATTCTGAGCAACTTTTTATATTAACAACATTTTTTATAAAAAAAGTTGTTCAATTTTGACAACTTTTTCATAGAAAAATTGATTCAGATTCTCATATTTTTTTTAATAGAAAAAGGTGTTCAGATTCTGAATCCTTTTTTATAGAAAAAGGTGTTCAGATTCTAAAAACTTTTTTATAGAGAAACGTGTTCGGATTCGGACAACCCTTTAATAGAAAACAGTTGTTGAGATTCTGACAATTTTTTTGTAGAAAAATTTGTTAAAAATCTGACAATTTTTTGAAGCTGTTCAGATACTGACAACTATATAGTTGTTCAGATTCTGACAAATTTTCAATAGAAAAAGTTGTTCAGATTGTGACAACTTTTCGATAGAGAAAGTGGTAAAGATTCTGACAACTTTTTAATGAAAAAAGTTGTTCAGATTCTGACAACTTTTTAATTAAAAAAGTTGTTCAGATTCTGAAAACTTTTCAATAGAAAAAGTAAATCAGACAACTTTTTAGTAGCAAAAAGTGTTCAGATTCTGACAATTTATTTATACATAAGAATTTATGTATAAATTAAATACAGACTTTCTTATAGAAAAAGTTGTTCGGATTTTTAGAGATAAAGTTATTAAGATTCTAAAAAACTTTTTCTGGAAAAAGTTGTTCAGTTTCTAAAAGTTGTTTAGATTCTAGCAATTCTATTTATAAAAAATGCTCCTTAGCTTCTGCCAACTTTTTTTTAAAATGTGACAACTTTTTTATAAAAAAAAATTGTTTAGAGTCTGACAACTTTTTTATATATTTTTTTTGATTCTGAAAAATTCTGATTATAGAAAAGTTGTTCAGATACTGGCAACTTTTTTATACAAAAATCTGTTTTGATTCCGATAAGTATTTATAGAAAAAGTTATACAAATTCTAACAACTTTTTTATGGAAAAAGTTGTTCAAATTCTGACAAATTTTTTTTAGAACAAGTTGTCCAAATTTTGACGACTTTTCATTGAAATTTTTTTCAGATTTTGACATAATAAAAAAAGTTATTCAGAATATGAACACCTTTATATTAAAAAATCAGACAGCTTTTTTATAGAAAACGGTGTTCAAATTTCAACAACTTTTTTTATAGAAAAAGTTGTTCAGAATCCAACAATTTTTTTATAGAAAAAGTTGTTTAGAATCTGCCAATTTTTTTATAGAAAATGTTGTTTACAATCTGAACGTTTTTCTATAGAAAAAGGTCCACATGATCTGACAACTTTTCTATAAAAAATGTTGCTCAGTTTCTTACCACTTTTCTTAAGAAAAAGTGGCCAGAATCTTTAAAAAAAATTGTCAGATTTTGATAAACTTTTTCTTTAAATAAAAATTATTTATAAAATTCCTTTAAAAGAAATTTATAAAATTGCATTTGACATTAAATGATTACAATTTCTCTGCAAACTTCCAACTTAAACTTTTATCTTAAAAAAAAAGAAAATAAAACAACCATGTGACACTATTCACTTGGTTGACACATTCAATAAAACATTTAGAAATGAAATTCAAGGAATGGCACCAATGGTGGTGCAAAAAAAAAATAAAAAATAATAAAAATTATATGTCACATGAACTAACAGACTAATAAGCATGTACTAGTACGAATACCAGTACAAACAAACATTCAATATGAATGTGTATCCCTTTCCCTTTTAAATAAAAAGGATGTCGCATAAAACTTGTGTTGTGCAATGAATGCAATGAAGGACATTTACGTTCTAAGTTTTGTTGTTGTTGTTGTTGTTGTATAGGCTTTAAAGCGGAAACGTACAAAATAACGAACAAAAAAGCTACAACAACAGCAGCAGCAATAACAAACATACATACATAAAATGTCATTCAACAAGCAATGGGATTTGAAATTTTTAGACTAACTTTTAGAAGTTGTTGGCAGTATGTGTGTATAGTGTGTGTGTGTGTGTGTGTGTTAAACAGTATTAGTGTTCATTTCAAAAAACCATTGAAGGTTATATAATGAACGACAAAATCAGTATGCTCGGTCTAACTAACAACAACAACAGCAACATATAGACTTGCAACACAAGTTTATTGCAACCCATTTTGTAAATGACATTCGAATGGTAACTAACAACAACAACAGCAACATATAGACTTGCAACACAAGTTTATTGCAACCCATTTTGTAAATGACATTCGAATGGTTCCGGTGCATACATATGTTTATATGTTTTTTATTGTCTTTAATATGGCACACTATAGGGTAAAAATTAAAAATTAAAAAAAAAATGTTTTCCGATTCTGAAAACGTTTTTTTTTCAATTTTCAAGTTGAGAGAAACTTTTTCTAAAAAAAGATTTTAAGGTTCTTATGTAGCCTGATTCTGATCAACTTTTTTTATAAAACATTGTTAGATTCTAAACAACTTTTTCTATATCAAAGATATCAGATCCTGAGAAGCTTTCTTTATAAAAAAGTTTTTCAGACTCTACCATTTACTATAGAAAAGTTTTCAGATTCTAAGCAACTTTTTGTGTATATATGTATAATGTCAGATTCTGAACAACTTTTCTAGAAAAACAATTGTCAGATTCTGAGCCGCATTTTCTAAAAAAATTTTGTCAGATTCTGAGCAACTTTTTTTATAAACTACTGGTCAGACTTAAAGTCACTTTATTTATTGAAAAAGTTTTCAGATTCTGTGCAGTTTTTTATAAAAAAGTTGTCATGTTCTGAAAAACTTATTCTCCAAAAAAGTTGTCAGATTCTGAGCAACTTTTTCTATAAAAAAAGTCAGACTCTGCGCCAATTTTTCTTTAGAAACACTGTCAGATCTTCAGAAAATTTTCCAATAGAAAAGCTGTCAGGTTTTTCAGATTCTGAGTAACTTTTTCTATAGAAAAGTTGTACGAATCCCAGTAAAATTTACTAAAGGTTCTCAGATTCTAAACAACTTTTCTTTAAAAAAATTGTCAGATTATGAGCAACATTTAAAAAAAATTCACATTCCAAAGTTGTTAGAATCTAAACAACTTATTCTATAAATAATTTGCCTCTGAGCAACACTTTCTATAAAAATGTCAGGTTCTAAAAAAAGTGGTCGAACTTCGAGCAACTTTAACATGATAAAGTTGTCAGTTTTTTATAGAAAATGTTGTTAAGAATCTGGCAATATGTTTACAGAAAAAGTTGCTCAGATTCTGACAACTTGTTTATAGAAAAATGTGCTCAGTATCCGATAACTTATTTTATACAAAAAGCTTCATAGTAAGTTTTAAGAACCTAACAACTTTTTTTAAAAAAGTTTTTCAGAATCTGATTTTTTTTTTTTTAAATAAAATGTTGTTAACAACTTTACAACTCTTTTTCGAAAGTTTTTTAGAATCTAATATTTTTTTTATAAAAACATCTGTTTACAATCTGACAACTTTTGTACAGAAAATTTGTCAGATGCTGACTAACTTTTTCTATAGAAAAGTTATAAGATTCTGACTAACTTTTTCTATAGAAAAGTTGTTGGGTTTGTCAGATTTTGAGAAACTTTTTCAATAGAAAATTTGACAGATTTGCAGATTCTAAACAACTTTTTTTATAGAAAAGTTGTCAGATTCCTAGCAACATAGAAAAGTTGTCAGATTTTGAGAAACTTTTTCAATAGAAAATTTGACAGGTTTGCAGATTTTAAACAACTTTTTCTATAGAAAAGTTGGCAGATTCCTAGCAACATATACAGTTCGTAACCCAATTTTTCTATAGAAAAGTTTTCCGATTCAGACTTTTTCTTTAGAAAAATTGTCAAACATGCAATTACTTGTTTTAAAGAAAAATTGCCAAGATCTTAGCAATTGACAATAACCGACTTTTTCTAAAAAAAAAAAACGGTTTTGAGCAAATTTTCTTGAAAAAAGGTTTTCGACTCTGAGCAACTTTTTCCATAAAAAAGTTGAACAATTTTATGCAACTTTTTTTTTTTTATTGAGTTAAAAGTTTTTCTATAAAAAAAAAGTTGTCAGATTCTGAACAACTTTATCTATAAAAAAACAGGTTCTGAGCAACTTTTTCTTAAAAAATGTCAGACTCTGAGCCAATTTTTCTTTAGAAATACTGTCAGAACTTGAGAAACTATTTCAATAGAAAAGTTGTCAGTTTTGTCAGATAATGAGCAACTTTTTCTATAGAGAAGTGGGCACACTCTGAGCAATTTTTTATAATAAAGTTGTCTTTTTTATAGAAAATGTTGTTAAGAATCTGGCAACATGTGTATAGAAAATGTTGTTAAGAATCTGGAAACATGTTTACAGAATAAGTTGCTCAGAGATCGTCAACTTGTTTGTAGAAAAAGTTGCTCAAATTCTGACAACTTGTTTATAAAAAAATCTGTTTACAACCTGGCAACAATTTTTTTATAGAAAAAGGTGTTCAAATTTCAACAACTTTTTTACATAAAAAGTTGTTCAGACTCAGACGACTTTTATAAAAAAAATGTTGCACAGAATCTAACAGCTTTTTTATAGAAAAACTTGTTCAGAATCTGAAAACTTTTTTATTGAAAAATATCTACAGTATCTGTCAACTTTTCCATAGAAAATGTTGCTCAAATCCTAACAACTTCTCTACAGAAAATGTTCCTTAAAATTAAAAAAAAAAAAAATTGTCAGATTCTGAGAAACTTTTTCAACATATAAAAAGCACTTATAAAAATTCTTTTTAAGGAAAGGTATAAAATTACGTTTGACATTAAATAATACCCAATTCTCTACTAACTTTAAATTTAAACTTCTTAAACAACTATTTCTGCAGAAATGTGGTCAGACCCTGAGCAACATGGTCTAAAAAAATTTTTGGCTGATTCTGAGTAACTTTTTCTATAAAAATTGTCAGATACTGAGCAAATTTTTTTATAGATAAAGTTGTCAGATTCTGAGTAAATTTTATTTTTGAAAAAGTTGTCGGATTCTAAATAACATTTTCTACAATTTTTTTTCCGATTCTAAGCAGCTTTTTCTATTAAAAAAATTTTGTTTTGTATATTCTGAGCAACTTTTTCTATAAAGAGTTGTCAGATTCTGAGTCACTTTTTCTATAAATGAGCTTTGAGATTCTGAGCAACATTTTTTATAAAAAAAAGTTTTCAGATTCTGAACAACATTTTCTACAAAAAAGTTTTCCGATTCTAACCTGATTTTTCTATTTAGAAAAAGTTCAACTTTTTCTATAAAAAAGTTTTCAGATTCTGAGCAACTCTTTCCATAAAGAAGTTGTCAGATTCTAAGCAACTTTTTCTATAAAAAATCTGTCAGATTCTGAGAAACTTTTTCTTTGGAATAATTGTTAGACTCTGAGCAACTTTTTCTATAAAAAAAGTTGTCGGATTCTGAGCAACCTTTTCTACAACATGTTGTCGGATTCTGAGCAACTCTTTCTATAAAAAAGTTGTCAGAATCTGAGAAACATTTTGTATAGAAAAGCTTAAAGCTTTTTCTATACAAATGTTGACAATTTCTAAGCGACTTTTTTTAATAAAAAAGTTGTTAAATTTTGAGCCAATTTTTTTTATAAAAAAATTGTCAGATTCTGAGCAACTTTTTTTTGCATAAAGTTCTCAGATTCAGAACAACTTTTTATATGGATAAGTTGTCAGACTCTGAGCAACTTTGTCTATACAAAAGTTGTCAGATTCTGAGCAACATTTGGTATAGGAAAGCCGTCCGATTCTGTGGAATTACATATTTCTATATATTATGCAAAGTTGTCAAATTCTAATAAAAGTTTCTAAAAGAAAAGTTTTCAGATTGTGAATTATTTTCTGCTATAAAAAGTTGTCCGATTCCCAATTCTGAGCAACTTTTTCTAGAAAAAAGTTTTCAGATTCTGAGTAACTTATCATTCCCATAGTGCATCATTTAGAACTTCGAAAAAAATATATGCACATACACTTCCATATATTAGTAGGAAAAGTAGTCGTTGTCTTCGTCGTTTTAGTAGTGACATATAAACTTGCTGAATTGTGAAGTGTACATGTTTTAGATATTTTATGCATAACTGACTGGGTTTTTTCAAAAAATTAAAAAAATTTCTTTTTGTTTTTTGTCTCTTTTTTTTCATATTTCTATATATTAACACAGATACTTGATGTCAGATGATAATCCAATTATGGCTGCTAATAAATGGGATCTAAATGATGATATGACTCAACCTTTATCACATTATTTTATTAACTCATCCCATAATACATATTTAACGGGTCATCAGTTAACCGGTAAATCATCGGTTGAAATCTATCGTCAATGTTTATTGGCTGGTTGCAGGTATGACATAATGATGTTAATAAAATGATTTGATCTGAAATTTGAAATCTTTGAAATCAAACAAAACACTTTAACACTTCCTACTCCCCTCCCCCCTTATTATTGTTGTTTTTTATTGTCGTTGTTGTTGATCAAAAAAAAAAACCTAAAAATAAAGGTGCGTGGAATTGGACTTTTGGAATGGTCGCACTGATGAACCGGTTATAGTACATGGTTATACATTTGTTCCTGAAATCTTTGCCAAGGATGTTTTAGAGGCTATAGCTGAAAGTGCTTTTAAAACATCTGAATTTCCTGTGATATTAAGTTTTGAAAATCACTGTAATCCCAGGCAACAGGTGAGTTTAATAACTTGTTTTATAATACCTAATGTATTTATAGTTATGTATGTATTAGTGTAGGTTTGTAAGTATTGTTAGAAGAAACAACAACAGCTTTTATATACAAAAAAAAAACATATAACCAAGTTTGTTAAGTAGATGCATAAACACTGTCAGTTTTGCTTGTGACAAAATTATAAAAACATAAAATCTGAAAATATTGCTAGAAAATAACTTTTATAAACAAATTAAGGCTTCAAAGAAACCTGGTGCTAAAATATGTGTTTATCTAGTTGTAATAGAGATGCTTTTAAAGTTGTGTATTTTTTTATTTAAGTTTAAAAGTATTTCAGGTATTTAAAAAGTTTTATGTTTATTTAAAATTTTTATAATGGTCAGAAAAAAAGTTTTTCATTTAAGTTTCAAATAATATCAAATGTACAAGGATCGCATTACAACTGACTGACATTAAACGCAAAACAGGAATCAGAATAAAAACAACAACGAGTTTTTTTTTTTGGGCGGGTTAGGTGGGGTCGGTGTTAACGTTGGGTCACATTCTCCATCGCGATATGAGTTACCAAATTCATTAATTATTATATACATATCACCTTAAATTAGACAATTTTACCATTATTTGTAATATTTTTTTAATCCACGACGACAAAAGGGGGCGGGTCAAAAAACCCGGCATTTATAATCCGCTGGCTTCAAATGCAATATGTACTTTCAATTTTTCTTGCTCAAAAACGTTTCATTTCTTTAACTAAAATACAAAAAAAAAAAACGTGTAAAAAATTACATTTTTCAGAGGTTAGTTTAGTTCTTCAAGGGGAAACTTTTTTCCCCCCAGTCCGAGTTTGTCTATTTACGAACCTAACCTGACTATGACATTAAGCACATATTCGTGTTAAGCTTCAGGAGTCTAGCTGTTTTATTTTGGACTGCGTCGTGTTATCTACAGACAGACGGACGGACGGAATGACGGGCATTTATAGGTTGCCTGAGTTCCATTGTTGTATCATTGAACGTTTTCTGTGTAATTTAAGTCGTGTTGTTCACCTGTTAAGTAAAATATTAAGATTTGTATTTTAAGTATTATTCTGAACATCCATTTATTTTATGTAAATTTTCTTGTATTTTGCTATTTTTTTTTTTTGTTTTAATGCTAAAACTTTAGGCTAAAATTGCCAATTATTGTCGTGAGATATTTGGTGATATGTTGCTAGATAAACCCTTAGATTCTCATCCACTTGAACCCAATATTGATCTACCACCACCAGCATATCTCAAGCGTAAAATTATTATTAAGAATAAAAAGAAGCATCATCATCATCACCACCATCATCATCATCACAAGAAGAGCGTCGCAGTCAATAACAAACAGCTGATTTCAGCTAATTCAGGTAAGTGATGAAGGGAGAAAAATTAAATTATAACTTGAAAAAAATTTCATAAACAGCTTTAAACACAAAAAACTCTGACAACTTTTATGTGAAAAAAGTTGTTGGGACAACTTTTCTATAGAAAAAGTTGTTGGGATAACTTTTCTATAGAAAAAGTTGTTGGGACAACTTTTCTATAGAAAAAGTTGTTGGGACAACTTTTCTATAGAAACAGTTGTTGGGACAACTTTTCTATAGAAAAAGTTGTTGGGAAAACTTTTCTATAGAAAAAGTTGTTGGGAAAACTTTTCTATAGAAAAAGTTGTTGGGACAACTTTTTTATAGCAAAGGCAACGACGGTAGTCGGCGTTGCCTTTATAAGGATACCAAAAAGTTGGATTTGAAATCCAAATTAGCAAATCCAAATCCACGTGGTGGCGCAAATCCAAGATTTACTACACAAAATGTTGGCCTCAACATTTTGAGCATTTAGTACATTTATTTTATATTTAGTACATTTTGTGTTTTTAATACAAAAAATGGCCTTATTAGGGGACAAAAAATAAAAATAAAACAATAAAATCGATATTTTCTTGTTTATTGTTAATTATTTTAATTTTATTTTTTTTCAATTAGCTGCTTTTATGAGAAAAATGTGAAAACTGAACGAAAATATAATAAACAAAAATTTAGTTAAAAAATATTATTTTTATTTTTTGATTTGTTCCCAATTTTCTTGAATTTTTTTCGACCTTTTTTCAGTTGTAGCGGTGTTTTGTACCCTTCTGCCCAACATTTTGTGTAGTAAACCTTGGATTTGCGCCACCACGTGGATTTGGATTTGCTAATTTGGATTTCAAATCCAACTTTTTGGTATCCTTATAAAGGCAACGCCGACTACCGTCGTTGCGCCGACTACCGTCGTTGGCAAAGGTAGTTGGGACAACTTTTTTATAGAAAAAGTAGTTGGGACAACTTTTCTATAGAAAAAGTTGTTGGGACAACTTTTCAAAAGAAAAAGTTGTTGTGACAATTTTTCTAAAGAAAAAATTGTTGGGACAGCTTTTCTAAAGAAAAAGTAGTTGGGACAACTTTTCTAAAGAAAAAGTTGTTGGGACAACTTTCTAAAAAAAAGTTGTTGGGACAACTTTCTAAAAAAAAAATTTGACATATTTTCTATAGAAAAGTTGTTGGGACAACTTTTCTTTAGAAAAAATTGTTCCGACAACTTTTCTATAGAAAAAGTTTTTCCGACAACTTTTCTATGGAAAAAGTTTTTCCGACAACTTTTCTATAGAAAAAGTTTTTCCGACAACTTTTCTATAGAAAAAGTTGTTCCGACAACTTTTCTATAGAAAAATTTGTTCCGACAACTTTTCTACAGAAAAAGTTGTTCCGACAACTTTTCTATAGAAAAAGTTTTTCCGACAACTTTTCTATAGAAAAAGTTGTTCCGACAACTTTTCTATAGAACAAGTTCTTGGAAACACTTTTCTATGGAAAAGGTTCTTGGAACAACTTTTCTATAGAAAAAGTTCTTGGAACAACTTTTTTATATAAAAAGTTCTTGGAACAACTTTTCTATAGAAAAAGTTGTTGGGACAACTTTTTTATAGAAAAAGTTGTTGGGACAATTTTTTTATAGAAAAAGTTGTTGGGACAACTTTTGTATAGAAAAAGTTGTTGGGACAACTTTTGTATAGAAAAAGTTGTTGGGACAACTTTTGTATAGAAAAAGTTGTTGGGATAACTTTTGTATAGAAAAAGTTGTTGGGACAACTTTTGTATAGAAAAAGTTGTTGGGACAACTTTTCTATAGAAAAAGTTGTTGGGACAACTTTTCTATAAAAAAAGTTGTTGGGACAACTTTTCTATAGAAAAAGTTGTTGGGACAACTTTTCTATAGAAAGGTTGTTGGGACCAACGACGGTAGTCGGCGTCAACGACGGTAGTCGGCGTTGCCTTTATAAGGATACCAAAAAGTTGGATTTGAAATCCAAATTAACAAATCCAAATCCACTTGGTGGCGCAAATCCAAAGTTTACAACACAAAATGTTGGCCTCTACATTTTGAGCATTTAGTACATTTATTTTATATTTAGTACATTTTTTGTTTTTAATGCAAAAAATGGCGTTATTAGGGGACACATAATAAAAATAAAACAATAAAATCAATATTTTATTGTTTATTATTAATTGTTTTATTTTTTTTTAAAGAAATTAGCTGCTTTTATGAGAAAAATGTGAAAACTGAACGAAAATATAAGTAACAAAAATTTAGTTAAAAATTATTATTTTGAATTTTTTGATTTATTTCACAATTTTCTAGACTTTTTTCGGACCTTTTTTCAGTTGACGCGGTGTTTTGTACCATTCTGCCCAACATTTTGTGTAGTAAACCTTGGATTTGCGCCACCAGGTGGATTTGGATTTGCTAATTTGGATTTCAAATCCAACTTTTTGGTATCCTTATAAAGGCAACGCCGACTACCGTCGTTGGTCGGCGTTGCCTTTATAAGGACAACGACGGTAGTCGGCGTTGCCTTTATAAGGATACCAAAAAGTTGGATTTGAAATCCAAATTAGCAAATCCAAATCCACCTGGTGGCACAAATCCAAGGTTTACTACACAAAATGTTGGGCACACAGAAAATAATATCTTACTTATTTTTTCAATTAAAAATGGTTTTGATTTTAAATTTAACTTTAATTAAACATTTTAATTGATTCAATTAATGTTTTAATTGAATTCATAACTTTACTGAAAACAAAACAAATAAAACAAACAAAACAGGTTTTGTATGCATTGGTATTAGTAGTCAACGCATAAAAAAATGCAAAAACCAACAAAAAAACCTTTAGTGTTATTGTATTGTACTTTGGTGGTGCAAATGAATACATAGGAAATTCTACACAACAACTTTCAGTTTTATTTTTTTCTTTGAAGCGAGTGGTCGTTGCGGATAAAGTTATTTACGTTTATATACAGAAAAAATATGCAATTTTAATTTTTAATTCACTTTAAATTGATATTCAATTAAATATTTTAATTGATTCAATTATTTTTTTAATTGCAAAAAAAAAACAACCCTCTTATTTCTTTGAATGTCAGTTTTCTGTACCAAACATATTGTACGCTCTTTTTGTGTTTTTTCTCTACACATTAAAATATTTGCCAAAGAAATGTTGTTGTTTTGTGTATGTGCTTCTTACTCCCGTTATAAAATCACTGGTGTTTTAGAGAAAATAAAAAATTGCAATAACACTTGTTACTAAACACAGAAAAAAAAATTTGTCAATACAATTAATTTCATTGTTAATACAATTAAACATTTAATTGAAACTGAGCCTACATTGGATTTTGTCAATACAACATTGACTTTTGTAACTTTTTAAAAAATATCAACTCGTTTTTGTCAATTAAATTCATTGTTGTATCAACAATGAAATTAATTGAAAAGTTTGTAATAAATTATATTAACGGAAATAAACATTCTTTAATGTCAATCTAAAAATAGAACAAAAAAAATCTAAAATAAAAAAAAAAAAAACATTAGCCGGCAGCTGGAATCGAACCCGCAACGAACATGATACGAGTCTAGCACACTACCACCGTGCTATTCCTTGTATATATTTGTAATTGACTATACGCGTATATTAAAGGAAATAAACCGGTTTTAATGTTATTTTATTTAAAAATAATATAAAAAACTAAAAAAAAAAAAAAACAACATCTAGCGGCAGCTGGATTCGAACCGGTACGAGTCTAGCACACTACCACCGTGCTATTTCTCATATATATTGTACTTGACTTAACGCGTATAAAAGGTGTTGCAAAATAGCAAAACAAAAATAATTTAAAATAAAAATAAATAAAAATAAAAAAATGTTTCCGCCAGCTGGCAGCGAACCCGGAATGTTCATCATTTGAGTCTAGCACACTACCACCGAGCTATCGTCACATATATTTGAGCGTCGTTAAATGAATTTATAAAGTGTCTGTGTTATTAATGCGCTTTTTCTGCATTTTTTAACAATGATTTTAATTGATGCATTTAATTGGAAATTAAATTGGATTTTTGTCACATTAACTATATACATTGTTGATACAATTAAAAACGTTGTTGAACTGGAAGTTAGTTGCTAACAATTTGTTTTGTTACTTTTGATTTCACGATATTTTTTTCTGTGAAGCAACTGCGTTGTCTCGTCGTTCTTTAGAACAGTTCAGTTTGCTTAAAGAAGTTGTGTTGTGAAGGCGTTTGTTTAGTTTGTGAAATAATTAAAGTAAGTATAGAAAAAAAAAATTATTTAGAATTTGTATATATGAGTATTTTTTTCTTTATTTTAGCAGAAAGACGGAAATTTCAAGAAAATATCAAACAGTACCTAAACGGTTCAAAGGCTAATATTTTTGGGAGTTCCAAGACTATTAAAAAGTAAGTAAAGCAATTAAATTTGTATTTTTTTTAACTAATAAAAATTTATTTTTTTTTACTTTCTAGAAAATATATTTACTGACAATTTTTTTTTGTGCAATCTGGTGAAATTTGTGGCGTTGCCAAACTAATCCCTTCTCGGCTACATACAAGTGTGTGAAAAATTGTACAGTTATCAGGTTTGATGTCATTTTAGTTTTGATGTAATAAAAAAATTTTAAAAAATATAACAAAAAACATTTTTATTTTAAATAAATATTTTAATTTATTTAATTAAAAGTTTAATTGATTTTTGGTTTTATTTCAATTAAAAAAATTAATTAAATGAATTAAAATTTTAATTGATTTTTATTTCCGTTTTCAATTATCAGTGTAATATATTCAATTACAATTTTAATTGATTTTTAGCTTTATATTCAATAAAATCTTTAATTCATTTAATTAAAATTTTAATTGAATTTTTAAATTATTTTCAATTAAACTTTTTTAAAAAAGTTATTAAAAGTTTAATTGAAAATAATTTCAATTATTTAAAAAAAAAATATTTTAATTAATATGCGCATTTTCGTGATACGTCCGACTTCAATTATTTTTTTAATTGAATCAACGAATTTCGTAATTGAAATTCATTTTTATTTTTTTCTGTGCAGAATGGTACAAAACACCGCGTCAACTGAAAAAAGGTCCGAAAAAAGTCTAGAAAATTGTGAAATAAATCAAAAAATTCAAAATAATAATTTTTAACTAAATTTTTGTTAATTATATTTTCGTTCAGTTTTCACATTTTTCTCATAAAAGCAGCTAATTTCTTAAAAAAAAAAATAAAACAATTAATAATAAACAATAAAATATTGATTTTATTGTTTTATTTTTATTATTTGTCCCCTAATAACGCCATTTTTTGCATTAAAAACAAAAAATGTACTAAATATAAAATAAATGTACTAAATGCTCAAAATGTAGAGGCCAACATTTTGTGTTGTAAACTTTGGATTTGCGCCACCAAGTGGATTTGGATTTGTTAATTTGGATTTCAAATCCAACTTTTTGGTATCCTTATAAAGGCAACGCCGACTACCGTCGTTGATAAGGATACCAAAAAGTTGGATTTGAAATCCAAATTAGCAAATCCAAATCCACTTGGTGGCGCAAATCCAAGATTTACTACACAAAATGTTGGCCTCTACATTTTGAGCATTTAGTACATTTATTTTATATTTAGTACATTTTGTGTTTTTAATACAAAAAATGGCATTATTAGGGGACAAAAAATAAAAATAAAACAATAAAATCGATATTTTCTTGTTTATTGTTAATTATTTTAATTTAATTTTTTTTTAAATTAGCTGCTTTTATGAGAATAATGTGAAAACTGAACGAAAATATAATTAACAAAAATTTAGTTAAAAAATATTATTTTTATTTTTTGATTTGTTCCCAATTTTCTTGAATTTATTTCGACCTTTTTTCAGTTGTAGCGGTGTTTTGTACCCTTCTGCCCAACGACGGTAGTCGGCGTTGCCTTTATAAGGATACCAAAAAGTTGGATTTGAAATCCAAATTAGCAAATCCAAATCCACCTGGTGGCGCAAATCCAAGGTTTACTACACAAAATGTTGGGCAGAATGGTACAAAACACCGCGTCAACTGAAAAAAGGTCCGAAAAAAGTCTAGAAATTGTGAAATAAATCAAAAAATTCAAAATAATAATTTTTAACTAAATTTTTGTTAATTATATTTTCGTTCAGTTTTCACATTTTTCTCATCAAAGCAGCTAATTTCTTAAAAAAAAAATAAAACAATTAATAATAAACAATAAAATATTGATTTTATTGTTTTATTTTTATTATTTGTCCCCTAATAACGCCATTTTTTGCATTAAAAACAAAAAATGTACTAAATATAAAATAAATGTACTAAATGCTCAAAATGTAGAGGCCAACATTTTGTGTTGTAAACTTTGGATTTGCGCCACCAAGTGGATTTGGATTTGTTAATTTGGATTTCAAATCCAACTTTTTGGTATCCTTATAAAGGCAACGCCGACTACCGTCGTTGCTTTTATATAGAAAAAGTTGTTGGGACAACTTTTCTATAGAAAAAGTTGTTGGGACAACTTTTCTATAGAAAAAGTTGTTGGGACAACTTTTCTATAGAAAAAGTTGTTGGGACAACTTTTCTATAGAAAAAGTTCTTGTGAGAACTTTTCTGTAGAAAAAAGGTGTTTTGTTAACTTTGCTTTAGAAAATGTTGTCTATACAACTTTTCTTTAGAAAAAGTAGTTCTGGCAATTTTTCTATAGAAAAGGTAGTTCTGGCAAGTTTTCTATCAAAAAAGTTTTTGGGACATCTTTTCCATAAAAAAAGTTGTTGGGACAACTTTTCCATAGAAAAAGTTGTTGTGACAAAATTTCTATAGCAAAAGTTTCTATGGAAAAAGTTGTTGTAATAAACAATTTCTCTTTAGAAAATTTGTTCCGACAACTCTTCTTTAGAAAAAGTTGTTTCGACAACTTTTCCATAGAAAAATTTGTTTCGACAACTATTCCATAGAAAAACTTGTTCCGACAATTTTTCTATATTGGTACAGCTTCTATAGAAAAAGAAGTTTACGGAACAATTGTCAGAACAACTTTTTCTACAGAAATGTTGTTTTTTATATAAAAATTTCTTCTCTAAACTTGTCCATAAAAAACGTTGGTCATGGTTCCGTTTAATGTCTGACCTTATTTACCCTCGACAACAAAAAAAATCACATCTTAAAAGAATATTAGAAAAATATAAAGCTCTAATGGAATAAAAAATACTATGCTTAAGGCAATAACTAAAAGACTTTGTATCTTTTTCATATTCATATAATAAGTATTCATGCTGTATGTGTATAATAAACATTGTCCCCTCATATTAATATTCCAGTGGATGCTACTAATAAAACCTCATCAATTGCACCCTCGTCATCAAGTATACAGCAACAGGTCTCACTACAAGAGGATGTAGTTTCAACAGCAACAACTAATGGCGACATTGGTAATGGCAGCAATCATGCACCACCCCTACAAGTAAGTTGCAAAATAAGATGATCAATTGTAAAAAAGGAGGAGTTCCAAGGAAACATAATATTCTTGTTTATATTTATTTTAGCAATTACGACAAAGTTCCAAAGATAGTACAGGTTCCTCAGATACAGATAGTTCTAGTGATGATGAGTCATTACCGAATACAACACCCATACTACCAAGTGGTAATGAACCGCCACCGGAAAAAGCCCAAAAAGAAACAGAAGCAGGAGCGGAAATTTCAGCCTTAGTTAACTATGTGCAGCCTATACATTTTAGTTCATTTGAGAATGCTGAGAGTAAGATATTTTTGATTTTGAGAAGCTTTTTTTAACGACATCTGCATTGAAAAAATATTTTTCCTAACCTTTTGATATGATTTATTCAATTTTTTTAGAAAAAAATCGTAACTATGAAATGTCTTCATTTGATGAAAAACAAGCTACCACTTTGTTAAAAGAAAGACCCATTGAATTTGTTAACTATAATAAACATCAACTGTCTCGAGTGTATCCAGCGGGTACACGATTTGACAGTTCAAATTTTATGCCCCAGGTAAGATCAGATTCTAAATTTCAATACACGTAGGGAAAGTAATACATTTAAAAATCTTTTTAGCTTTTTTGGAATGCCGGCTGCCAATTAGTAGCTTTAAATTTTCAAACTTTGGACTTGGCCATGCAGCTTAATTTAGGAATATTCGAATATAATGGCAGATCAGGTTATCTATTAAAACCAGAATTTATGAGACGAACAGATCGACGTTTAGATCCATTTGCTGAGAGTACGGTAAGTTAAAGTTTTTTAAAGAAGGCATATTTAAAAAACCCCGTAAAAGCTTCTTACCAAAGCTTTTTTCCAAGTTTTAAATTTATTTTTAATAAAGGCTCTAAGGTTTTTAAATATTTTTTTTGTAAAAGCAATGTTTACAAAAGCTTCTTTGTAAAAGTTATTTTCAAAAGGTTTAGTTTTGACTATAGTTTAAGCTTTTTTGGAAAACTATTTCTAAGCTTGTCTGTAAAGAATGAAAATTTATTAAGTTTCATAAAAGCTTTTGAAATGATTGAGGTTTTTTAATTATTTTTTATAAAAGCTTTTTTAAAATTTTAACAAAGGAACTTTTTAATTTTTTGTATTAGCAATTTTTAAAAAGCTTTTTTGCAAAAGGTATTTTTATAAGTTATAGTTTTATGTTTTTTTTTTTGCAAAACTATTTCTTAGCTAGTCTGCAAAGAAAGCACAATTAAAAAGTTTCTTAAAAGCTTGTGATATGAACAACTTTGAAAAGTGTTTATATGTGAGTTTTGGCTTTAAAGAAAGTCCAATTTTAAAGTTTCTTAAAAGCTTTTGAAAGGATTGAGGTCTTTTTATTATTTTTGATAAAAGCTCTATTTCAAAATTTTTACAAAAAAAACTTTCCCATTTTTTGTGTTTGCAATTTTAAAAAAGCTTCTTTGTAAAAGTTATTTTTGTAACTTGTAGTCTTATGGTTTTTTGCAAAACTATTTCTAAGCCAGTCTGCAAAGAAAGCACAATTTAGAAGTTTCTTAAAAGCTTTTGAAATAATATGAACAACTTTGAAATGCGTTTATTTGGAAGTTTTGGCTAAATTGCACTTTAAAAGGTTTCCCCATTTATTTTTTTGCAAAACAAGAAACTTTTACAGACCAAAAAATTTTTTTTTTACTTTGTTTGGGATTTTCCGTCCTTCAAGTCAAAAAAGTAACCCAAAGCCATTGCCCTACAGGTCCAATATTTTTGTGGGTTAATATCGACCCCAAAAGGCAACTTTCCTGACACCGACGTTTTCGAAATTCGAAAAAAATCTATACATATTTGCTCCACCCTATACACCTACAGCAACAGTTATTATTTCTTAGAAATCATTGATATTTCACTTTAAATTTTTCTTTTTAGTTTCTGCTCTTACAAGATTTTCTTTTAAGGGAAAATATATTTCCACTTTTTTACATCAATAAAGCTTAATTATAAATAAATCTTAATTTTAAAGCTTTTGCGCATTGTCTTTAAGAAAAAGCTTTTTCATACAAATAGTTAAAAAAGCATTTGCGAAACTTATAATTTTAAAGCTTTTATCACTTAAGTTTTTGAGCTTGCTTTTAAGCTTTTGAAAAGCTTTATTAAAATTTTGTAGTCATAAAAAAAGTTAACAAAATATTGTTTTTAAACTTTTTCGTTCGTTTCAACAATTTTTGTAAGTTGAATATTAAAATGAAGTCTTTAACATTTCAGGTTGATGGCATTATAGCTGGTTCCGTATCGATAACAGTATTATCGGGGCAGTTTCTTTCCGATAAAAGAATAGGAACATATGTTGAAGTCGATATGTTTGGTTTACCAGCCGATACAGTACGAAAAAGGTTTCGTACAAAAATTGTTAGAGACAATGGTATAAATCCCATATTCGATGAAGAGCCTTTCGTTTTCAAAAAAGTAAGTTTAAATTTTTGACCAGAGAAATTACAAACCACTTTTTAATTAAAAACAAATAAATTAAATCAAATTAAAATTTTTAATCACTACTTTAGGTCGTCTTACCAGCTTTGGCTAGTATCCGCATTGCAGCTTATGAAGAAAATGGCAAATTTATTGGCCATCGTGTATTACCGGTTATTGGTTTGCGTCCTGGCTATCGTCATCTTAGCTTACGCACCGAATTGGGTCAAGCTTTACCCTTAACCTCATTGTTTCTTTGTATTATTGTCAAGGATTATGTGCCCGATGATATTGCGATTTTTGCAGAGGCTTTAGCAAATCCAATTAAATATCAAAATGAGCTGGAAAAACGTGACAAACAATTGGCTGTTTTACAAGAGGACACCGAGCCTATACCAGCTGAAGAGGATATTACAAATTCATGTAAGTTTTATTTTTGGGGAAGTTAAAGTGTTAAAATCTTACAGCTTTACCACAAGAAAATAAAATAAATTTAAAATGAGCTTTTAATTTTATTTCCATACAAATTGTTTTTGTTTTTAAAATCGACTTTCAAAAAATGTATTGAAAATTTGAAATTTAAAATAAAACTTTTGTTAAAATAGACTTTTTGTTTTCTTGTGGTAAGGGCCTTAGTTTATTTGTAAAAAAAATAAAATTTATTGTTCAATTAGGGTATTTTCTAAATATAGACCTTAACCTTTGCTTTAGTAAACTGGCGCTTTATACAATATTTTTTATGCATTTTACACGTAAGAACTCAATTGCAATTTTTGTTGAATACAAAAACTCAATTACTTTTTTAAATAATTCAATTAAAAAATTAGTTAATATTTTAATTTAAAAATTAATTTGTTAACAACTATTAATTATATCCTTGCTTAAATACTGGCTACTAGGACTATTATCTCGTTGCAGCGTAACAGACCCCAAACTTATAAACAGCTTGCCGACAAGTAGTCTACCTCGCCTAGTGGCAATATTGATCACTTTTTTAATTGAATAAGGAGTGAGATCATAAAAATGTTAACACACATAAAGTTAAATAAAAAACAGACTACTGAATTTTAAGACTTCAAACCAAATTTTTATTAAATAAAATTTAATACAAAATCATAACAAAAAAACCGCATGGAACTCTAACCACTACGAACAAAGTTATCCACTTTTTCCGGAAACCCTCCCATTAAGGCTTTTATGGTAGTTTCTGTCACCTTTTTAGAGCAGGTGGTCCATCTACGTTTGAAATCTTGCATGTCCTGGGAGACCTTTTTTGTGCCCTTTAATTCTTTTTTAACAAGAGCCCAATATCTCTCCACTGGCCTGAGCTCCGGGCAGTTTGGTGGATTTGCCTCTCTTGGTACAAAAACCACATTATTATCATTATGCCACTCCAGCGCTTTCTTGCTGTAGTGACAAGATGCTAAATCGGGCCAAAAGTAAGTGGATACATTGTGCTGACTCAAGAACGGAAGAAGTCTCTTCTGCAAACACTCCTTGATATAAATTTCGCTGTTTATAGAGCCAGATGTCACAAATGACTGGCTTCTTTGGCCGCAGCTACATATGGCTTGCCATACTAGGAATTTTTTGGGGAATTTCGTTTGCTTTTTTGACCGAAATTTTTCCGCAACATTTCCTCGAACATCGGAAACATAAAATTCTTGACCAGGGAGCTGCGCAAAATCAGCCAGGACATAAGTTTCGTCGTCCATTACACAACAGTTGTATTTTTTTATAAAATTTGATTTCAATTTTCTAGCTCTGGTTTTGGCCTCCAAATTTTTAAAAGCGTTTCTATCGGGAACTTTTTGAACTTTGTAGGACTTTAGTCCCGCCTTACGTTTCACTTTACGTACAAAAAAGTCTGAGCATTGGGCTAACCGAGCTGTTTTTCTGCCAGATGTGTTAGGAGCTCTCTTAAGGATGCTTTTAACTTTATATGCCTTACCAATGTTACGATAACCAGTCGTTGTTCCTGTTCCCGGCTTCCTTTCAATTGTTAGGTGTTCCAGATACCTTTTTACCACTTTTGAAACTGTTTGGCGGCATACATTAGTTTCTTTGGCAATTTTTTTGTATGTCCATGTTTGGTTTTGTTGAAAATATTTAATTATTTTTGA